>JAHSUH010000001.1:3387500-3516591 GCA_025388415.1 Cynanchum wilfordii
AAGCTGGTTGGTGGTACTTTCTTGAGATTGGTTGGGAAGTGTGTATATATATATAGAGGAGAGAGAGAGAGAGTAACAGGAAATGAAAGGCTATGTAAAATGTAGTTATCCAGTCTAAAAAAAAGGTAGGTCTAAACATCACGGGGGAAGAGGAAGACTGTTATCTTCCCTTTTTAAATTATTAATAATTTTTGGATGGCAGCCCTAACTGAACAGAAAACCCTTTCAGACAGGCGGTCGTAGTGTACTGTTGAGTGGGAGGGGAGGGGGTTTGAACCTGCAGTGTATCTCTACGACCCTCTTATGTCTCTGACGATGAATACTGGTTCTTTTACGATTTGGTATCTCTACGACCCCGATACAGAAATGTGTAGCCATTAGGTTTTTGGTTACTTGTCTTTTGTTTGTTGCGAAGTGCAATGTATATATAAGTGTTAAAAACCCCAATTTTGTTAAAGAATGCAATGCAGACAAAAATGACCATTAAAAAACAATTGATTTATCTTACTTCCTAGTGTACCGCCATTATAAATATAAATATATAAAGGTGAAGATCAAGATCACATTTAAGAGAAAAAAGAAAATTAAGAAACATTTGGATGGAGCAGCTCTACTTTTGCCGGAAATTAACAGTGGGGAAAACTAGAATGCATTTAACACTTTTTCTTTTTGGGGGGGGGGGGTTAGTAAGTTGTACGAAATCCAATAGAAATAATAACAACTAACACCAATAAATGTACAAAAAAGCTTCCCCTTTACGCCACTCTCTTCCCTTTTTAACTTAACTTGTTATTATACAAGTTTTACATTTCTAAAATAAAAATTATTCAAATTTACTTTGTTTGAAAATATTTAAATACTCTTGATTTTATTTTATTATAGATTTTGGGTTTTGCATGCATCAAAAGAAGAAAACAAAGTATCAGTCTTTCTTCACCTATCAGGTGATTTGCTAGGCCCCAATTCACATGACACCAGTGAGCCCTAGCCATGGCATCATCATCATGGACAACTGAGTTAAATTTCACTGGAGAGGCTTCTGTTGCTGTAGTTAGAGACGGTTCAAAATATAAAGAATTATAAATTAAGCAAACATAATATAGTTCATTAGAAGATAATCAATCCCTCCAATGCAAATTCCAAAAATAATTTCTTTAGTTTTTTTTTTTTTTTCACTCTCTCTCTCTCTCTCTCTCTCTCTCTCTTAACAATTATATCAGTCAAGAACCTACATTTATAGCAACCGGAAACCAGGACAGCAACAAATCTTCCCTCCCTCTATTTTCATTTGTACAAGAATCACTCTTCCCTCCTTTCCCACATTCAAAAACAACCTCTAAATGTCATGAATCATCTCTATGCTAATTTAATCAAAGAGAAAGAAACAAAACAAAACTAATTATGATGTCTTGTATTTGAACTACGAACTGTCACTCCATGCAAAAATTTGGTATATCCAAGTAAACTCAGTTTTCCATCATCTCTTATCCACTCCCTCAGAATTGAATGAGCTGTAGGACCCAAATTTAGTTCCTGCATATATATAGCATGCATTTTTTTTAGAAACAATCCCCACTCACTGCATATTTTAGGTAAAATATACTACGTACCCGAGCCAGCTCTTCTACTGATATCAAGCGGTTACCCTCTTGCTCAAAGTGCTCAAATGCAGTTGAAGCTATTTGCTCCCATCCTTCAAGCGCCTCAAGTTGGTATGTGCTGATTGCAGCTGCACAAAACTCTTCAAAGTCCATCTTTCTATAAGCAAGAGGTGCCATCTACCAAGAAAAACATGTCATGAACCATCTCACTTTTGTTTTATATATAATCAAACTTTTATTTTCCTAAGCATGCACTAATATACTCTTTTGCACCCCTTACCACATTCAGAATATCAGCAACTCTTGCCTCCTTCATTGCATCAGTGCCGTTGCTTAAAAGAGCCTGCAATGATTTGTATTGTTTATACATATACATATATATATATATATATATATATATATCAACTAATCTAGGCCATCTCAAATATTGGATTTCATGCCTCTTACATTTTATGAAAAGGTTGGGTGCCTAATACCGTTACCAAGAGAGCAAAGAGATATATAACAGGAAAATTGGAAAAGATTTTGGTAGTGCTTACCATCTTGAAGTTTTCTAGAGAAACCCGTCCATCTTTGTTAGGTTCCAAAAGCATAAATTGAGCTTTCAGATAAACTAACTCATCCTCAGCTAAAGCTTTGGAGAGAGCCTACAATCACAGAAGATGGAAGTTTAAAAAGGACAAGCATGAGAAACTATAATCATGTTGGGAAACACCATTAAAATCATATAATCATATGTGTGTAGGATTACAGAAAATGTAAATTTTTCTTCAGTGATGTAGGTAAAAACATAAAGCAGCCTCCACATAACCCAGAATCAAGCAAGAAAAATACATTTCTTTTCCAGCTTCAGGAACATATTCGCCATTCGAACTAAGAAGAGACTGCAATAGAATTATTTTCTACAAAACCTTCACTACATTCTTTAGTTTTTAGATAACTATATAATAATTATATTTTTCGAAATTCCAAAGAAAATTTTCTATTCCCATTTTCAGCTGATCGACATTAACAAACCATAAGGGAGTAATATCTTAAATTAAACAAAGTGAAAAAAGAAAAAATGTTACCTTCAGTGCTGCACGTTTGAATGGAGTAGCATGAAGATATGATTTGACTAGCTTATAGATCAATATGTCTAGAGGTATAGGATGACTTTCACTCCGTAACCATGGGTGTGCTGCATTTGAAAAATTATACATGAATAAATAGCTCAATATACATTAAAAGAGTTGGTATATGACATACATGAACCTTCATAAAATTTTTTAGGTCAACAAAATTAACAATACTGGAACTTTGGCAGTATATTCATGAAAAGAGAAATACAACAAAAAAACTGGAGCAATTCCCACCACCACAACATACATACAAATATAGAGTTTTCATCTTTCATAGATTAAAATATGACCAATGTCAAAAATATTCAGAACCCATTATTCTCAACTTACTTAAAGCTTGGGCAGCTGTCATTCTTTTCCGATAGTCCTTGTTTAGAAGTCTTTTCACAAAGTCCTTGGCTTCTTGAGAAATAGAAGGCCAAGGTATATCATCAAAGTTAGGATCAGCCCTAAGCACTGCTCGGAAAATTCCTGATTCTGTTCTTGCCCAGAATGGTCGGCTTCCACATAACAAAATGTATGCAATAACCCCAATACTCCAGATGTCTGCTTCCAAACTATAAGATCTATGAAGGACTTCAGGAGCCACATAATATGCACTTCCTACAATATCATTAAGTCTTTCTTCTGCACAAACACAAATTTAAACAGAAAGTCAATATTGCATATCTAATGAATACGACATGACTTCACAAAGGATAAAATATTCTTCAAACTAAAATATAAAGTGACAAGAAAACATGAGGAATAACACACACCCTACAAACATTGTCATGATCATCTGTAAGGACAAAGAAATTAGGATAATCCATCCATCACACTGAAACTTATTAATCCTTTCTTTTGCGAGTGCTCTTTCAAGTGATCAAGACTAGAACTCCAGAAAACCCCAGAAACTAATTATCTAACCAGAAGTGTAAGAAAATGACAACTAATGAGAATAAATGTATCATTATTACCTGGCCTAATGAAGTCAGAAAGACCAAAATCAATAAGTTTCATATCAGCATCTTCACTTCTAGATGTAAAAAGGAAATTCTGTAGAACAAGAGCAATTAACTAAGTACATGAACAATTTAATATATCACATGCTGGTTATTTCCTCTTAAGGGAAAAAAAAAAATGAAAAGGACAAACAACATGATAGCAGTCTGATACCTCAGGCTTTAAGTCACGGTGAACAACACCTTGGAGATGACAAAATGCAACTACACTCAAAATTTGAACAAGAATTAGCTTTGCATCCTCTTCTGTATATCTACCGCCTCTGCATTAAATAAACAATGTTGTTTGGCACATCAACTGTCATACAAACAAGACAGTGTAAGTTCAATGAGCAAATATTTACCTTGACAATATTCTGTCCAGCAGTTCTCCACCTTCACATAACCTAGTACAGTACAAAGTATTAGCTCAAATTAGAATTGCAGAATTAACATGAAGTTTCAAAAATTGCCACAGAGAAAGCACATCTTCTGATGGCAAGTGAAGCTGAAGAATATCATACAATGTCAAGAAATTGAAAAAACATAGAACTCTGATAAAAGACAGACAAAATCAAGAACATGAAACTGTAACTTTTACAAGATATTACAATAAGTAAGAAATGAGAAGGAATATACTTACTCCATCACTATGTACACATTATTAGCATCCTCACAAGCATCATAAAATTTCACCAAATGCCTATGACCAGACAATGCTTTCAAGATTTTCACTTCTCTACGAACATCTTCAATTGAAATAGCCGTTGTCATCTGTGACATAAAGCTCGTCAATTTTCATGTAATGCAACTCCTAATATTATGAAACCCATATAGCAATGAATATTTGACATGGATGCAATGAATTTTGCACTTCCATGAAGGCTGATAGATATTTTTAGCTAAGTTCATATAGGAAATACAACTTTCCATCATCTCTGAACATTCCACGAATCACAAATTAATAAAAAAGTTGAAGATAATATTCTTAGGCAGATAAAACTCAAAGTAAGAATACTTTTAACTGTTTAATCCCAAAGAAAGGTTGCATATCCTTCAGATATCAAGAAAAGAAGGGAAAGGGAACGGGAATACAAACAAACATAAAGGAAATATATAAATTCTGTGTTTGGTAATCCTTTGGATGCTTGATGTTAGATATTGATAACTAATAATAGCTTCCCTTTTACATAGCATAAGATGCTTATTCATTTCCTCATGTATCATGTATCTTAAAGGAAATTTCTACCTAGAAATGGAGGAAATACTAAATTAAGGCATGCTTTGCAAAATCCAAAGCTGTTTTCCCTAGTTACCAAAAATTTACTAGATGATCCACTAAGACCAAATACAAATTGAGGCAAGTTAAATATGCATGAGAAAGACAAAGAATGGCCAGCTCCACCTGGTTCATGCATACGTAGCGAAGAAGCTGCAATAAATTTGCCATATTCAAACAAGTCTCGATCATCAAACATGAAATAGTCATCCTCATACAAATACTTCAGATTTAGCTCATTCTAAAATTTTAAAAGCGAAGGGTACCTTGAAATTCAGAAGAAGAAAGCTGCAAATTTCAAAACTAAACCCTGAAAGCAAGATCAAGAACCTTTTTGTGATTCCACACAGTAAAAACGAAAGGAATTGCTTAATTTTGCTGTATCATGTGGAAGGGAAGCCCTCTGCATCTTTTCAAGACTACTAATCTTAATCTTCAGTCAACCTTCTCTATCTAAAAACTGATCGATATAGGCAGTTACCAACCTTACTGATATGAGTCATATGACCAACAACTACTATGTCAATCCAAACATAGGAAAGACAGTTGAATCAAAAGTTCCGGATTTCATCATTAGTTTAAAAATATCCAAAACCAAAAGAAGCCTCTCTTGACTCCGATGAAGTAAAATGTTCTGCATTGCTTTGTAAACAAATTATTTTCTTCCAGAAAAATCTCTTGAATCAAGAAAAGCAGAAGAATTGCACATAAGCAGATAAAAGGGGAAAAAAAAAAAAAAAGGAAACATTTGTGCAAAGTAAAGACAACGTCAAACTTTGACTAATTTTAGATAGCAGTAAGCGGTCAAAGAAAAACGGAAATGCAAGATTGAAGTCTTCCGAAAAGAAAGGGTGGTGAAAATCAAACCTTTGATTTGGAAATGATTTTAACGGCAAGTGGGTGATCTTTAAGGTCTCCCTTCTTTCCCTTAGCATAGCAAGTATGGCCGAAATGACCTCTGCCGACCTCTTTACCCAACTCAAATTTGGCTCCGAAGTTTTTGCTATAGCCAAAGTTCTTATCAAGCGACTGATGATGATCAGCGTCGGCGGCGGGAGTGGTACCGTCCTCGGGGATCGGCCCATTTCTAGGAGTCTTGGGATGGCCAAACCTTCTGGCAAGGGAGGCCTTGATGTGCTTGGCCGGAGATGGGGGAGGGAAGGGGCGCTTAAAAAACTTCCTACCGGGAGTGGACCTTGCCGGGGAGGGGGATACCCCGACAGGGAGAGGGCTGGGTGGGGCAGCAGCAGCAGCAGCAGCAGCTCCGCCGTGAGGGTAAGGGCTGAGCCAGGGACTGGGAGAAGCGAAGGATCGAGCGGGAGTGTTGTTGAGGGAGGGGGCGTTTGCGGCGGCGTTGTGGGCTAGGGGAGCGGGCGATTGGTGATTAGCGGAATCAGCAACGGAGGTGGTGATAGTGGTGGTAGGTGCACCGGTGTCAGCAGTCGGGATGTTTTTACCATAACACTGCCCCATCACACAGATGAAATGGGGGCAGAATTTTCTTCTCTCTCTCTCTCTCTTTTTTTTTTTTTTTTTTTTTTTTTTTTTTTTTAAATTTATTTAATTTTTATTTTTTTAAAAAAAAAAAAAAATTGGATTTTTATTTTCAATGTTTTTTGAGGATGATGATGGGTGGGGGTGGGGGGATTGTTTTTGTTTTATTAAAACCCTCTGTATGGTCTGTTTACAAGAAAACTGTGGACTTCAAAAAAGAAAAACCTCCCCAAGAATCTGGATGAAGAAGTTAAAACAGACAAAAAAAAAAAGCTCCAACATCTCAGAGATATAGAGAGATGGAGGAATGGAAGTCGGGGAGGATCTGAATTAGGAGGGCAGAACAGGATGAGGGAGGAGAAAGGGAAGGAGAGAAGAAGAGGGATCTGCTGCACTGGGGATAATTGATAAAGAAATGTTGATTTTGTAGTAAGAGAGAGAGAGAGATGTTGTATATTATTACCAAAATCTGATGCACATAATAATAGTAATTAATGAATAATAATTACGACGGTTACAAGTAGGCCTTCAAAAACTCAGAAATCAGAATGGAGGGAGGCGATGGGAGAGCACAAACTAAATCACGACAAATTCACCAACGGAGACTTCTCACGAATTAAAAGAAAAAAAAGTGTAACCTCCCAAAGAGGAAAAAATACAACTCTCACTTGAAAAAGTGTTAACAACTATTGTCTTCTCTTTCTTTTGTTTTTGTCTGGTTGATTCTTCTTCTTCTCTCTTTTTTTTTTTAAAAAAAAAAAAAAAAAAAAAAGTAGTAGTACTGAGTAAAGAGTTTTGCTGAGTCATCGCCGAAAATTAAAAGAAATATAATGGCTATGGTCTTTGCTGAGCCTAAGTTAGACTGAATGCTTTGGCCACACGTACACACAGAGTTTTGCTGCCTAAATTGGGTCAGAACTTAGAAGCTTCCATTATGATATCATCGGATGGAACAACATCTCATTACCACCAAAGTCAACCCTTACTCCCCCCCCTCCCCAACAATTTTTTTTATATTATATATGAATGAACCAGCCAAGTCCACTACTCCATCACATATGTATGTATATATATATATATGAACAATTCTAATTCTAACTACATCAACTTAAAAACCTTAAAAAACACTTTTGTTTTTGTTTTTGACAAATTATTGTCAAGAGTAATATTTAGTTTCTGGAGGAGCATAGGAATTTTTCAAAGGAGGTGGAATTACGTAAGCGGACCGAGAAGGAACACGCACGCCAGACGCCACTCCTAATTCTAATACGACGGTCCAAAGAGAACTAAATGTGTCTGCTTTAATTGGGCCGAGCCGCCAATACTTTTGGCCCAATCTTCACCCTTTTTAACCCCAAATCCTTCCTGCCTGGAACCAACCATTCTTGTTAGTTGTTACGGTTCCAACGACAGCAGTCAAATATTTAGTTATAATTTAATTTTGACTCTCCATATATTCTTTTTCTACTTAAACCAAAGTCTTACTCTATTTCAAAAAAAAAAAAAGTTGTGTAGTAACCTTCAGGTGTAAAAGTCATTCTAATAAATTTCAATTATGAATGTATAATGAAGAATACATGAATGTTAATGAAGACACTCAGATCCAAAAGTATCACTTTATTAACTCAGCAGATTGGGGTAGTTGGTCTAAGCGGACTCCTAATGCTTCCTCCAGGACGGATGATCGAAGGTTCGAATCCCCCTGGGGTGGTTAGCGTTACGTAAAAAAGTCCGCAGGGACCCTACCCTCGAGTAAGAGTTGAACTCTGCGAGCGCTCTGCAGGCTGAGTACGGATTAATCTCACCGAAGATGGGGATACCGAGTGCCCCAAGTGGGGTAATACCAAAAAACAAAGTATCACTTTATTCAAGTCCAGCTGGAGGTACATTCTGACTATAATTACCAAAAAAAAAAAAAAGCCAAGGGGGCTGACTAATGACAACTACGAAGGAATACTTTCTGACTTTTGGGGATTGCTATTTCAATCGGGATGAATTTCTGAAAATGGAAACAGTTGACTCCAGTAGCCTGGTAGTGGGATTATAAATACTGGAAGAAGCACGATGGGTGCATGTACAAAACAATGTTTAATTTTAACACTTGTATTATTATTGTTGTTGTTGGTGGTGGTGGTGATTTAGTTGAGGGATGACATAAATTTTTTACCTAAACTAGCCAAGGTGGAGTGGCTTTGTGGGGGGAGACAATTGTTAGAGTAGCTTGAGAGCAACTAATGATGTTACATTGCATGAGAAGGGAACTTTTGTCCTCCGTTTCTTAATTTTTTCAACTGCCAACTGCCATATAATTTGGTAAAACTTTAAAACCAAGCATATATGTAAATATGTGGATATCCAAAATCCAATGCTAAATATGATCTCTCTCTTTTTTTTTTTTTTTTTTTTTTTTTTGGATACTTAGAGGTTGTGGGTGTGACACTCTACCACTCATTCCAGCAGCATTCGACAAATATGATCTCTCTTTAGTTCATGCAAACTCCATGCACGTACACAACTATTAATCATCACTGCTTTCCTAATTATTAACTTGCACTTCTGGGTCACCTAATTATATATATATACCCGCTTCCAGCCTAGCCTGCCACAATTACCTGGCGTGGCCGGTACCTTGCCAATTGTTTTCAAGACAAATGTCAAAATTATGCTCATCTTACCACATTTTGGTACCACAGCTTTTCCCCCCCACAAGTACCAATCAATCCTGGCCCTGTCACACGGCCACCACTTACCATTATCTTACGTGTCCTAATACTGAACATTGATGTTTAATAAATAGTTTTACTTCATCTAGAAATGTATAAGATGTGGACTTTGGAGGGAATGAAGAAAAGGGATAAATACCATACCCATGTGCCCTCATGTGACCCTTAATTGAACACACCAACAAATAAACAAACGTAAGAATTGTCTATCCAATCTCTAAATGGATGGGCTCTGGCAATGCCAAGAGGAAGGGACCTTGAATATGAATACAAATTGAGTTGAGTTTTTCTCCAATGTTGTTGTTGTTGTTGTTGTTGTTGTTCACGAGATGAGGACTCACCATAACCAAAATAAATTAATTAAAATAAGGGAATGCTTCCAAAAAACCCCAGTCTGTACTGTTCCGTCCATTATCTCTCATCAAAGTATCTTTTCTCCTCACTCCCTCTACCAAAAACAAACAAAGAAAAATTACCACCACACAACTGTAAATACAAATAGAGTAGATTTGCGCGTTGCTGTTTTTCTCCAATACGAGGCACGAGGCAAGATTTATAGATAATAGATGTATGATTGATTAATTTCCTAATCCACCATATCTTTACCCAATTATTTCTCCCCCCTTCTTCATTCTTCCCTTTCTCACCCACCATAACCTTGCTCTGCGCCACCCGCTACTATTTTATTGCTGCATTCAAAACTCTGCGACACACCCCACGAGAGTACATGAAAATGGCTCGCCTCTTCCGATCCAAGTCTTGTACGCTTGCTCTCCACTCCACATCTCCCCCGAGCCCCTCTCTCTTCCAATTCCAAAACGCTCGCGAGGATGACCAAGACGAAGAAGAAGAAGAAGATGATGATGATGATGACGATGACGAGGGTTACTTTCGGAATAAATCTACCCCAGTCACTACCCCATTTATTGGCCCCCAGGAACGAAGTCACCGGGATCATAACGCTGTCAAAAATAAAGCTACCCATAACAGTAACCAGGATCAGTTCCCAATTCTGGCGCTTCTAGGGGCGGCCTTGAGAAAGTCGTTGGTTACTTGTAGCGTTGAAAGGGATGACGTTGCCAAAATGGACATTGGCTGGCCCACGGAGGTTCGCCACGTCTCCCATGTCACCTTTGATCCCTTTAATGGCTTCCTGGGTTTGCCCGTCGAGCTCCAACCTGATGTGCCCCGCAAAGTTCCCAGCGCAAGGTTCCACCCCTTTTTACTAATTCCTTCTTTATCTATAGTTTTGGGTGTTAGATTTTTGCTGGAATTTCATACTCTACTGTTTCCAATCATATGTTTCCTTCTTTCTGGATCTGACTATAAAGAGCTGCATCTTCCTTCTTTCAAGATTTTTAATTAGAATCCCTGTCAACAAACAACAAAACAACTTTGTCTTGCGACTACAGGTGACGGAGAATATGTATACTATCTTTCCCATGAACTACGTTGGTAGCAGTTCACACTTCGTTAGGGATCCTCTCTATTATGATTCTCTGTTTCCTACTTTTTGTACCTTTCTCTCGTTTTTTTTTTTTTTTTTCTCCTCTTCAAATCTAGTTGAGTAGCAATTTCCTCTAACTTGAACAATAAAAGCCGATTTTTTCCTCATCGATTTTCAATTGCGATCGAACATAATTTTTATTCATTTATTATTATTTTTTTTTTTAATTTTTTTTTTTAAAGTTCATAGGATCAATGTGTGTGTAGGTGCGTACGATTCAATTGCCCTTTTCATTAGTAACAATATTGCATTAACTGATAGACAGGATGAGTTCTACCAATTCTTGCTTTTTCCTTTGTCTGTGTTCTTGTTCAAGGAGTTAACTTGTCCTTTCTTTTGCTTTCCTTCTGCTCCACTTTACAGCGTCAGTGTCTTTGGAGTCTCACCCCAGTCAATGCAATGTTCTTATGATCATAGAGGGAACAGCGTGCCAACAATATTGCTTATGCTGCAAAACCGATTGTACTCAGAAAGTGGCCTTCGTGTATGCTTTTTCTTGACTCTGTTACAAATTTTCAATCCACCGTGTATGCTACTAAATCAGCTCTCATACTTGTCATTTGTTTGGAATTTATGTTTTTAAAGGCAGAAGGTATATTCAGAATAAATGCCGCTAATAGTCAAGAAGAACATGTTCGAAGCCAATTGAATAAAGGTGTTGTCCCATGCCGAATGGATGTTCACTGTTTGGCTGGTTTAATAAAGGTAGGATCTTAACTATATATCCTTTCCTATAAAATGCATTATGGGGTGTATCTTTTGATTGGTTAACGGAAGTCACTTTGCACACTTGATAATAATACATTAAGTAAGTCTGTGTTTGTCATAGACTACCATCTGGGTCAATGCCATGGTGTGTTTAACTCCCAGTTTTGGAAAGAGCATGGTGAAGCATTTTCTCCTTTTTGTCTTCTTGTTTTATTGTTTTTACAGTCTCATAAGTGTCCCCAATCTAAAGGGATAGATGAGATCCAAGTCACACTTAACAAGATATCGATCTTTCCTTCTCTTTCTCGATGGAGTACTTAATAAGGAAGACATTGTATGCATTGATTTAGAGAGTAAGGAATTGGTTATCATGCAGCATTGGCAAATAATAGTTGTATTATGGGATCTTGAAATACAAAGGCAAAATATGAAAAAGCTAAGCCTAGTGAGTGAAGTTTCTTGCTAATCACTTTCACTATGTATGCAGACCAGCTGAGTGATAAGAATGCACAACTTGTTGTGCCCACTGCTACTTCTGGGCTGCCTTTTGCTGCATGGGTTTCCTAAAAAACTTGATAAAATTTTATTTTCTTTCAGGAAATTCTTATTTAGTCTCCTGTCCATATCAAAACTTTGGTTGAGGATATTAAAATGCTCTTTTTTTATTTTCCTCTTTTATCATTCAGACTCGTGTTTGACAGTATTTATTGTTTATGGGGTATTTTTCCCTCTTATAATTATGGTGTAATGTTTGCATCATTTTTGTTTGTTTTTTTTTTTTTTCTTCCAGGCCTGGTTTAGAGAACTCCCCACTGGAGTTCTTGATTCTCTGACTCCAGAACAAGTAATGCATTGCAACACAGAAGAAGAGTGCACACAACTTGTCAGTTTGCTTCCTAAAACTGAAGCTAGATTACTTGATTGGGCAATCAATTTGATGGCTGACGTTGTGGAGCATGAGGAATATAACAAGATGAATGCACGGAATATTGCAATGGTCTTTGCTCCAAATATGACTCAGGTAATTTTGACTGCTCCTGACATAAATAAAGGCCTCTTCTGATATATGGGCATTTATGAGGATTTAAAAAAAAATGTTGCAGATGGGGGATTTACTAACTGCATTAATTCATGCGGTCCAAGTAATGAACTTCCTAAAGACACTTATCAACAAAACGCTGAGAGATAGAGAAGAATCAGGTAGAATGGTTGGATTGGTGTCATCAGTTGCAGAAGATTCAGTGGCACATGGTAAGCAAGATAATGATGGAGATTGCAAGGAGAGTGGTGGTAATTACCCAACAGCAACAGCAACAGCAACAGCAACAGAATGTTGTGAGGCGGGGGAGAAGCATTGGGGGTTTAGGAAGGGGGGAAGGATGAGGATGAGGATGAGTAAAGACGATGGTGGTGATGGAAGGAAGGAGTGTGAAGGTTTGAGGGAAAGGTTGTCATCAATGTCACCGGGGGGTGGTGATGCGGAGAAGACAAACATTGGAGTGTAGGTTTAGAGATGGATATGAGAGCGAGGAGGAAAGGATGATAATGGAGAGGCGGAGAAATTTGAGAAAAGGAATGAGGAAGCATCCAGTGTTCCAATTGAGTCTGTGATTGTGAAGAAGAACGATAAGAGTGTAAATATGTTAAGTGGTAGGGAAGGCGGAGAAAGTGTAGGGGGTTAACATACTTAAGAAGTATTTTTTATAACATACTGATGATGATCTTGGAGTGCGCTTATTCATAGAGTGGAAAATTAATTTCTTTTTAGATATCTCTTTCTTCTTTCTTCTTTCTTCTTTCTTCTTTCTTCTTTCTTCTTTCTTATAAAAGCAAATCGCGGTAGAATTTGTCCTTTTTAATCTTCTTAATGAATCCTTTTTTTTTTTTTTTTTTAAATATGGTAAAATTTGATTGGACAAGATACTATTTCATTTAAAATATGAAAGAGGTATGGATGGTTGTGGTGGTGGGTAAAACAAATGAAAAATAATAATAATTTTAATATATGGGTCGTGCAGTGCCGTGAGTGGTGAGATAATAATGTATTAATTAAATTATTTCGCCAATGTCCTTTCTATAGTATTTTTTATAGAGAGAGAGAGAGAGAGAGAGAGAGAGTATTGAAACGTAACAAAATAAAATTCCAATTCAATCCCCACGAGGTTAGCGTTTGAGTCTGTGTGGGCCTTTCAGCCTTTATCCAACCCAATTTTTTCCTTTTGGATTTGGATGTATCGAACCTTCTTATTTTCATTTTCATTTTTCATTTTGGAGGAAGATGTGATGTATCACAAACCAAAATGACTCAACTCACTAATTAATACTTAATACTACTAATAATAACATTAAAGTCCACTAAAAATATGGAAATGATGACGTCAAACTGATAGTTGATGAGATAATATGGCACGTGATTTTAATAGAAAAATAAAATCAAAATAATGTATTTGGATGTATCGAACCTTCTTATTTTAATTTTTCATTTTGGAGGAAGATGTGATGTATCACAAACCAAAACCAAAACCAAAAAAATAAAATAAAGTAAAATGACTCAACTCACTAATTAATACTTATTACTGCTAATAATAACATTAAAGTCCACTAAAAATATGGAAATGATGACGTCAAACTGACAGTTAATGATAATATAACACGTGATTTTAAAAGAAAAAGAAAAAGAAAATCAAAATAATGATACACGATTGATGATGTCTACGTTTAAATTGACCCCCCCGTACATTTATTTTATTATCCTTTTACCCTCCAATTTTTATTATTATTTTTTTTTTAAAGTCTAATTGCCATAATTGAGTTGTTCTACTTCCATATTATTACAATATTAAATTCAAAACGTGTCTTTTTAAATTTTAAATTATTCAAATATTTTTATCCTATTGATTCAAGAAATATCACATTATTTGTTAAAATATAGACCATTTTTATAAGGTAACCTAAATTTTTATTTTTTAATAACTTATTCCCATGCTTTTACTCTGTTTTAAAAAAATATTAAATTTTTTTAATTTTTAATTTTTTTTTACATATTTTTATGAAAATATATAATGAATAATATTTATAAAATATTAATATTAATTGATTGAGTATTAATAAAATAAAATATTAAATTAAAGTGATGATTAATGAATAAAAAACTTTTGACTTTAAAAAATGGAAAGATCACTAAATTAAGTGATTTTGAACTCGTGCTTAATTAATTTGATTATTCTAAACAAAACTTTCCCATTAGTCATTGATTAAATGTAATTTTAGCTGTCAAAATTCAAGACTGGTTCAATTCTAAAATTAGTTAAAATTCAAAATAAATATTACATTGAAAATAAATAAATAAAAGTTATAAAAGTGTCATGTGAGATAATAATTTCTTTGTTTAGTATAATTATTAAGTTGTCCTTAGAGAAAGTTATCAGAAAAAAAAAAAAAAAAAAGTTGTCCTTCAAAGAAATGAGCTTGTACTATTAATAAGTCATATATATAATGGGTCACCCATCACATTAAATTGATAATAATTAGCTATTCTCCAATGAAAAGTAATAAAAAAATTATAATAAGAAGAAATGAGACAATATAATTACCATAAATGGGAATTTATATATAGGACATGAGGTTATTTTCAAGTTTTAATATAATCATAAAATTTAGATTATTTTTCTTTTTGATATAATATAAAATATGGTAATTATGAAATATTTTCTGAAAATAGGAACTGGTACACTCACTCTACCTTAAAATGGACGTAAAAAAACATAGAACCGAAATTACCTTAAACTAAATATAGAATAGAATGAGGGAGGGAGTAAAATTGAACAATAGGGTAAACAAAGAATGCAATACACGTACGTGACGATCGATCTAGAAGGATGCTGCTTTACGGCCCTTTCGCTTTCTCTTCACATGCACGTTGGGTCCCTCTCGGCGTCCTGTTTCTTTTTCTCAGCAACAGTAGCTACTAGCTTGTAAACTAACTTACTGGTAGAGGAAACCTGGGCAGCACCAAAAGCTTTAAGGTAATTTTATTTTGTTGTTACAAAAAATAATACAAGTTTTTTCTTTTTCTTTCTTTCTTGTTTTGTTCGTTTCTTTTGAGTTCCATTCTCATCTCTCAGACAAAGCATCAATTTTTTTTTTTTTGTTTTACAAGTGTGTAAGTATAGCGAAAGATTTAATTAATAATATATATTTGTGTGTGTGTTAGAAAATAGAAAAAAGGGTTGGGAATATATATATATCTCATTCATTCATCTCTCCTCCTCCTCTTTCCATCCACAACATTTTTGGTGTTTTTTAAGGGCGACAACTTTAGTTTTCTCCTTCCACCCACATGTTTTTCTCATTTTCTCACTTTTTAAGACTCTCCACCACCTAAACGATATCCTTTTTTTCTTTCTTTTCCTTGTTTGTTTATTGTTTCAGTGACAGCTTTCCAACCATATTTACAGTGTTTCTTCTAATTAAATTAACTTCTGCTCCTTCGCCACCCATGGATGATTTCATTGTTTCATCTCCTTCTTCCTCTTCCTTGGTAACACTTTCCAATCATGACGGCCGCTCCCTAATTACCCTTCAGCAAAAGCTTCAGCACATGCTCCATACCCAGTCTGAATGGTGGGCCTATGCCATCTTCTGGGAGACCTCTTACGACGACAACGGACGTCTTCTCCTTTCTTGGGGTGATGGCCATTTCAAGGGCACAAAAGACACCCTCCCATCTTACCCTCTCAAAGACCACCGACACCCTCCTCCTCCTCCTCCTACAGGCTCCCAGTCCCAGAGGAAGAAACTCATGAAGGGCATTCAGGCCTTGATCGGCGAGTGCCACAACAACGATGATTCTTCCCTTGACTGCGACGTCGACGTCACCGATGCTGAATGGTTCTACGTCATGTCCCTTGCCCGATCCTTCCCTGTCGGTGACGGCGACAACGTCCCCGGCAAAGCCTTCAGCTCTGGTTCTTTTGTCTGGCTTACCGGTCACCAGCAACTTCAGCTTTACAACTGCGACCGATCAAAGGAAGCTCAAACCCACGGCCTTCAAACTTTGGTTTGCATTCCTACCTCCGGTGGAGTACTTGAACTGGGATCCGGTGACTTGATCCGCGAGAACTGGATTTTGGTTCAAAAGGCTAAGTCCCTGTTCGAGTCTGACGATATCGGCCCTCCTTCTCTACTAGTCTCGTCAGAACCGGAAGTTCAACCCACCAGCAGCGATCCTCCACCTCTGGTTCTGGGGACCACCATCTCTTTTTCAGATTTTGGTGCGGTTATGGGTTTGCAGGAAAACGTAGTTACAAATAGGAAAGAAGAAGAAGAAGAAACGGGCAATAAGGCTCAGCGTAAAGGTCATGATCAGGCGGCGGGCACTGTGTCTCCTTACCTAGATTCGGAGCACTCGGATTCAGATTGTCAGTTGATTGTGGAGACTCCTGCAGCAGAAGGAAAAGTAGTAGGCGGGAGGAAGAGGGGAAGGAAGCCAGGAGTGGGGCGTGAGGCACCGTTGAATCACGTGGAAGCAGAGAGGCAGCGGAGAGAGAAGTTGAACCACAGGTTCTACGCACTACGTTCGGTAGTGCCCAACGTGTCGAGGATGGACAAGGCGTCGTTGCTATCGGATGCAGTGTCGTACATCAACGAGCTGAAAGCCAAAGTGGAAGAACTGGAAGCACAGGTGGTCCAGATTCCGAAGGAGCCTGTTAAAAAAATAAAAGTGGAGTTGGCAGATACACTGCAGGACAACCAGAGCAGTACAACTTCCGTGAATCAAATGAACTCGAACCTGAACCTAAACCCGAACCCGAACCCAAGAAGGAGGACGACGACGTCGTCGTCATCGTCGTCGGATTTATTAATAGAAGTGGAAGTGAGAATAGTTGGAGCGGATGCCATGATTAGGGTTCAATCGGGAAGCAGCAACTATCCGGCAGCTAGGTTAATGGATGCGCTTCGTGATCTTGAATTGCAAGTACACCATGCCAGCATGTCTAACGTAAACGATCTGATGCTACAAGACGTAGTTATTAGAGCTCCCAATGGGATACCAAGCGAGGAACGACTGAAAGAAGCTCTACTAAGAAGGTTGGAGCAGTAAATCCTTTTTTTTATTATTATTTTTTATTGTTATTTATTTTATTTTCTAATGCTGTTTGTCCGTTCATGAATGTGCAGTCTCCTCTTTCAATATAATTTAATTAGCCCTTAATTTCTTCTCCACTCTTCTTTCCGGCATATATATATATATATATATATATATATATAGGGTTGGTGATGATGCTCCAGAGTATTGTTGCGGTCTCTACTGTTGTAGAGTATGTAGTAAAATTAAGTAGTAGTATAACATGGTTTCCTCGTTGTTGTTTTGAGTTTGACCTTAAAAAAAAGATAAAGAAAAATATCGCCCAATATGCGCTGCGCCCTGCAGAGCTTTCCCTGGGTGTGGACGATAATGTTTCTTGCTGGAGATTGCCCTGCCCCACCACCACCATTGTCTATAATAAAAGAATCTTAAATTAGGCACGTGAACAATTCAATTTCTAATTTCTTTCAATATAATATATATATATATATATATTCTGTGGTAGAGTAGCTAGGACTACTGCTTACCTTAATTAAAAACTCTATTTTGGCTATTTTCACCACTTAAGAAGAGTGAAGATATATGGACATCTCTTTCATTTAATTTTTTTTATGTGTAGGGTAGAGCCATGAACGGGTAACCACTCAACCTCTTTCTTTTTTATTTTATAATATTCTTTATTATTATTATTATTATTATTATTATTATTGTTTATAAAGAAAAGTTATCTGATGATGAAAAAACAGAATGAATAATTTGGTTTTGCCTTATAGATATGGTCAAGAAGGGCATCAACATTTCTCTTAATTTCCATTTCCGAAATCCCTAAAAAATCATCCACCCCTTGATCCTCTTCGGATTCAGCAACTAGTAGTTAGTTAATAAGATAATACATTGCAGAGATAAGGTTGAGCAAGCAAGCAAACCAAAACCCACATCCGTAGTACATAAATTACAGGTCGTAACAACCAGCATCAAGGATAATTTCACTTACCAATCACGACAGTATAAACACAAAATAAAAATCCCCGGCCACGAGTGACATAATTACATAATGCCTCTACACGGATCAAGGGTATCCCAGGTTTTTCTTAACAATATATACTGACTGACCACAAATTTCTTTTCTTTGCTTTCATAACACCACACTATAAAAATTAGTTGGACTGACTTTTTTCCCTCCTAAACTTCCAGCAAGGGTCCTAATTATTACAACGAGAAGCACTCCTGAGAAAACAAGCTTTCTCCCTATAATTACAATTCAAGTCAACAACTAAAACCATCCTTCCGGTATTTGATCCACATTTTCATTCCCCCGACCCCTTACTTTTTTCTGCTAAGTATTACAGATCCATGACAGCTCACCATTCTACTGTGACATAACCTTCTATTGACAGTACAGGCATCCCAACTCGAACCTAACCTAGACACAGGGGCTGGATTATTTGCCTTCCTCAGAACCCTCTCCTCCTGCCGAGCTTCCGTTTGCATTTGAAGGCCCTACATCAGAGCCATCTTGCTGCTTGTTTCTATCATTCTGGTTTGAAGATGCAGGTGGACCACCACTTCCTCCACCTCCAAGGTTAGCCTCTCCGTGCATAGGATGCATGCCATTGTTGGACCCTCCTGGACGGCCACCCATTTGCCCTTGTAATGCTTGTTGATGTTGTAGTAGCTGCTGCTGCTGCTGCTGCTGCATGGTGCTCCTGCATATGATGATGCAGGTTGTTGAACTGTAAGGGCATCTTGGGAGGGAATATCCCAGGTTGCTGAGCCATGGACGGAGCCTGAGGATGCTGGATGTAAAAACCTCCTTGTGTCATGGCAGGATGAGCACCAATCTGCATATGCTGCCAGACATATTACACTTTGAAGTCTGCACTGAGATTAATGAAAAATTGAGTGAGCTAAGTCCAGTGACACACCTGTGGAGGCATTGCTGGTGCTTGTGGTTGGGCATCAGCAATTGCAGCTAAATACATCAAGTTCTTCTGAAGTTGAGCCTGGTACCTACATCATTCAGAATCTTCCATTCAACCATTGGAAAAAAATGAAAACTAGTTCCAAAATCTCATAAAAATATCACCTCCTTTCACCACGAGAAAAGCACTGCTGATACCAAAAACTTAATTAACAGACAGATAAAAAGTGTGTTCAATAAAAGCAAGGTCAACAATGCAATACTCGTTCATTTGTAGACTTGCTTTTGCCATCAAAATGAATGTTTTTATCGAAGAATTACTTTTCTGTCTGACTGCAAACAAAATAAATACCTATAGATATTCGTAATATTGTATTGTTTTTTTTTTCAACATAATCTTCTCAATGCATCTTTCATGTCTTGGAGCTTGAAAGCAAAGATGCCAACCAATTAAGCTAACAGTATTGCCAGTATCCCACACCATTGGACTTCTTCAAAAGTAACAGATACCCCACACACAAGAGGTCAGCAAAACAGAAAAGAACAGAAAGTGCAACAAAACAATGGGTAAATTTGCCTTATAATGTTGGATTCATCATCTTTCTGCAATGATAAAAACATACAGTTCTAAAACTATTTTTAGAGAGTCAAAAAAAAAAAAAAAAAAAAAAAAAAAAGGGGTAAAAGAAAAAACTTTAACTTGATAATTCTATCAGAAGATAATCCATTTCTATAATCATTAGATTTCTAATGTTGTCTCAATAAAGAAATGAGAGAGCAGCAGTAACTAAGAGGTTGAAGTCAAGTTTGACTTCAAGAAAAATGTCTGCCTCTTCACATGATAAAATTATGCCCCTAATGACATATAATTTCTGAAGTACAGAACAGAGGAAAAAATAATAATAACAATAATTTTTTTCAGGCAAGTCTTTTGCCTAGGGAGAGAGAGAGGGGGAGAAACCAACTCACTGTGCACATTCTGCTAGTTTTCCCAGATTCTGGTTGTCTAAGATTGCCAAAATCAACTTCTTATTCTCATCAAGGTACTGCATCAAGAATTTAACAAAACATGGTTTATCAGAAAACATATTTTTATTGCACAACCATATAAAGTGACATGTGAGGTGGAGATACATTCGTTGAGATTGATAGACTCATTCTACGGTAACCCTATACTTTACATCAGGGAGCCAGGTAAAGGAAAAATATACACAACTCCAGTAAAGGACGGCCAGAGATTTTTAAAACCCAATGATACCTTATTCCAGTTGAGTTATAACAACAATTATGGGTATGATAGTATTTTTTTCACTTACCAACTGGTTACAGGAAAGTACCATCAACTACTAATATTAACTGTTTGTGATGCCTTTCACGTATAAATTGTAAAATAAGATTCAATAACAAGTGTGGTTGTTAACTCTTTAAAATTGACCAGAGTTGCACAGAATAAAGGCAATGTGTCAAAGGATTTGCAAAAAAACTAGGTAAGAGGGGCACAAAAAAAAAAAAAAAAAAAAAAAAAAAAAAGTTTGTGAAACAAGAACAAGAGAATTTCATAAGATCAATTAATTGCTGGCGTAAGTTATTTGAGGCTTACAAAGGACACTAGTTGTTAATTGGTTTTTAACCTTTAAACATTTGTTTAGTCTTATATATTATCAGGATGAGAACTGATGATTGAGGTTTCAGAAGTTTGACGATTTACTTTAGCAAGAATCAACTATAACAAACCCAACACAAGGCAAAAGATTATGATCTGTAATGCAATCTCAGACTTAGGGATAATCTTTTAAGCTAAGTGTAAAATCTACATAGTACTTTTACAAACTGATACGGCAAACTAAAAAATCGACACTGGCAGAAGCTTAATTTTTATTAGCTTGAGGTCGTAAGTAGGCTATGGGAATAAATGTCAAATGATAAGAGGAAAAAATATTTCCCATCACTAAGAGCAAAGACGACTATGAACAGGGAATCCATTTCATTTCTGAAAACCCAGAAAGGAATTAATGCCCTCGAGGAAGTAGTATGCAAAAGTAAATAAATAAATATACAAAATATGGTATTTGATAACTCCCCAGGCACTTGTCTTATATCAGAAGCATAGATTTATTTTAAATAAACAAAGAGGAAAGAATTTTCAACTTGCGCGCAAGAAAAGAATGGAACAGGAAGACAGGATAAAGAGCAAAGCTCAGATACATAACATGAGAGAAGATTCAATAAAAAACCATACTGCAAATAAATACAGCGGAGAGAAAAACCAGAAATATTAAACTTGAACATGGTAGGGGTGAAAACTGAAACCCTAGTGCTGCTGCTTATTTGAAAGGAAAAAACTAGGCCCCCGTTCAGTGAGTAGAAGTATGAGAAATTAAAGGAAAGTCGAGAAAAGAGTGAAATTTATACCTTTTGAATCTGCTCAGTAGTGATATTGGTGGGGGGAAACGAAGGAATTAGAGGAATCATTTGTTGAGGTTGCTGCATCTCTCTCTCTCTGTTCAGTAGTTTTAAACCCTAAACTAAATCCTTGACACTTAAAAAACCTCCAGAGAAGACCCAAAATTTTGAACTTGATGATGAAAGAAGTGAAAAAAATAAATAAAAATATTTGCAAAGGGATTAAGAAACCAGCAAAATCAAGAAATAAAAGGAAACTGCTTGAAAGAACGTTTAGTTATAGAAGATGGCTGGTTTGTACTGCAAACGCTTTAAGCTTAGAGAAAGAAACGAGACAGGTTTTACTGATTGGGTCGAAATTGTGGGCTTCTCTATATATTATATACACACTGCAACCCACCACGGTGAAGGGAAAGTGGTTTACGGCCACGACACTTCTCGACCGATTCCTTTCCATCTTTCTATTTTATTTTACTTACGTTTAACAAATAAAAATTATTATTGAAATTATTAAAATAAATATTACACAAGGGAAGAATAGTGTATATATAAATCCGTCACACTGTTTTTTAACGAAAATCACACTTTTCTTAATAAGTAATCCAAATGCAAAATTTCAACAAAAAAAAAAAAAGAAATGTTTTCCCATCTGTCGGGACTAAAGCCACCTACTGCACGTTTTTCCTTTCTTCCCTTCTTCTCTTATGCGTTTTGGGATTTTTCATTTTGAATTATTTTCTTCAATTTCTGTTCAACCCGAAGATTTTTAGTTGAAGGAAAAAAAAGTAAAGCAGATGCTCTTCTTGTATAGGAATTAGGAGGTTGTATCAAACCGGTGACGTGCTTTCTCTTGAATTTTTATTGAGTTGAAGACGATTTCGGTTAATATTGTCCGGATAAAGCCGCCACCTCAATCCTCATACGGTAGTAGACAGTCTTCTTTGACCAGACCCAGGCAAATTTCAAGAACGCTTTATTTTCTTCTTCTTATTGTTATTAAATTATTAATTTCACTTGTGGTGTGAGCTTGTTCTTTGAAGAAAAGAAAACATCACTACTAAACTTTCGATTCGCTTCACCTTTTTCCTTACTCTACGGGTGTGGTAATGGTTCCGCCTGATCTGTTAAATCCTGGCTTCTGATATCTGGAAACGGTTATTTCCTGCTCGACCCAGGACCAGGAGGTCGTCGTCCTTCAGTTTTTTTCAGCCCGTAACAGGAGGTGTCTGTCGAAGAATTTCTTATACCAAGAATAAGACTCAGATGGATCTGAATCCTTTCAGGCTATGCTCCGGCCTCAAGTTCTTGGGCTATTTCATGATCGTCCTCGTTATCGCAATAATCGCCGTCTCCTATTACGCCGTTGTCGTTCTTACCTGGGGCCCGCACCTCCTTGACGGTGGCTCTCACACTTTCTTCTCCTTCCTTATCATCTTTGTCTTTCATATGCTGGTAATTCTTGAATTTACTCCCTTTTACTGTCTTCAATGAATTTATTTTTTTTACAAAAAACAATAACTAAATAGTTGAGTATGTGCCGCATTTTCTCTCCCTTAGTGGCCCTTTACCTGCTCTTATAAACTTCCTGGGCATTTTGCTTCTTATTTGCCAGATGCTTGACAGGAACTACTGTATTTACTAACTTTACTCTTCGTTGAGATTAATAGAATGTAAAAGCAATAAAAGGAGGAGACGTCTTATGGATGAACGGACATCATTGTGTTTTATATATTACATATATGCTCATTTGTCATGCGGAGTAAAAGTTGTCAACGCCGTCTCATCTTTTTCAACAGACATATGTAGTATTTATATACATGCATGCGCCCCTGCAATATAATATATCTTTTCAAATTCCTCTCTTCTTTTTTAGGGGGATTTGAATGCTTCTAGATGCAATTCTAGCTGATTTTTTTATCTAGTATGATATATTTTGTGTGATGCTTAGTTCAAGTTGCTTCTTACTTTTCTCTCTTTTTCAGCTTGTGTTGTTAACGTGGAGCTATCTGATGGTTGTCTTTCACGACCCTGGTTCTGTACCTGAAAACTGGAAATCAGAAGAGAACATAGAAGAGGGTAATTCAATCTCCAACAATATACAAAGAACAGCAGCTGTACGTTACTGCAGTCACTGCCAAAATGGCAAGCCACCACGGTGTCATCATTGCTCAATCTGTAAGCTTACCCATTTAATCATTTTATCTATATGTCTAAGAAGTTCTTACTAATTCGCATGTGATTGAGGTTAAGATCACAGATTGATATCATATGAAATAACTTCTAGGAAGATTATATGAAGTTCATCTTTCTTTTAAGCATTGTGTTTATTTATCACTTCTCTCTTCTTTCTTGACATTAAATTACGTGACATATGTGGATTTTGTTGTCCATCCCAATGGCACTTTGATGTCTGGAAACTTCTTTTGTGGCTATTTTTCTTTCTTCTTGCAAAGCAGTTGGAACTTAAAGATGTTGCTTTATGTGTCAAGCTTCATGATGTTGACACTTGTGTCAAAAGTTGCGCAGGATTGCCCTTGTATTAACCATTGTGGAACCACTGGAAGGCTGAGATGCTACCTCTCTTACTAGTTTTATTTTGACATGTCTCCATTATTTATGTCTCAGCTTTCTCTGCGTCTGTTAGCATTTCTGATATCAGATTTCTTTTGTTTTTGGAGGCCAAAATTCAGCCAGTAATATGTCTTAATAAATATCCAAAATGTTTGAACTGATATAAATTTCTTGCAGGTCAAAGATGCGTTCTTAAGATGGATCATCACTGTATATGGGTTGTCAACTGTGTTGGAGCTCGCAACTACAAGTTCTTCCTGCTCTTTGTGGTGATTTTCGATTAAATAAACTTGCTATTTGAATCTTTTCTTTTATGCTTTTCATATATAATTTGCTTAAACTGATTTAGGTCTTTCTTTTTGGAATTCTGTATAAATAATGGGAGCTGTTTATAATCTTATTTGGGTGTAAGGACTTAACGCTGAATAGTTCTTCAGCATGTTGGTATCTTCACATAGAAAGTAAATGAGATTTTCTATTTTACTTTAGGTTAGTCATTATAATCTGTACACATTTCAGGAGATAAATATTATCTCTGAGAAATTTATGCTGAGAATAAATGGTTTTTGTTTCTACATGCTAGTTCTGAAATTAATGGAAGTTCATGCATTTTCCAATTTTTGCACAGTTAAATAATCTTTCTATTTTAGAGTCTCCGTACAAAATCTTCTTGAGTTTTCTCTTTGATGTTGAGTCTGAAAATGACTTGCATAGAAACCAATTAATTCTTTTTTCAAATTTTATATTTTCGTAAAATGTTTTGATCTTTGAAGGCCCCATTACTCTTAAAGGAGTATTGTGTAAGAACAAAAAGCTGTTAATCATTGAGGGCTATGCATGCATTGTGAAAACACTCTTCTGGGCTATTGTTGAATTCATTAAACAGGATCCTGTCTAAATTAATTATTATAAATGAGAGAAGAAAAAAAATCTATCCAAGGTTGAATATATGGAATTACTGATGAGATAGTTGGAGCATCTCGTATAGATCCCTATTAGAAGAAATAACTGACTGAACGAATGTACCTAGTTTTATACGATGTTATTCTTATTTATCTGTGCAAAGGCCAAAGTGGCACATTTCTCTACACTATCAGTTTGTTCTGTGGACTTATATGTTGAACACTTTGTATAGCTGTACACATTCCTGGAGACAACAATGGATACTCTTGTGCTACTGCCTAGTTTTGTGAACTTTTTCCAGCATGCCAAGCATCATTGGCTATCACCTGGAAATCTTGCTGCTACCTTTTTGGCTTTCGGTAATTCTTTGCTCCTGAAATAGTTGGAGAAATATCCACGTAACAGTTCTGCATTCTCATGGTGTCCCTCTTTCTTACAGATTTTGTAAATTGATGCAGTTTTAAATTTAGCTTTTGCGCTGAGCCTTCTTTGTTTCGTTATTATGCATACCAATCTTCTCATGAGCAACACCACTTCAGTGGAGGTAACACAGTGTAAATCTCATTTTTATTGTTTATTGTTCAATTGTTATTATGTGGTGGTAGTAAAACTACCGGACTTGAGCAGGGAAAAGCATGAAATGAGTCACGTGGTAGTGTGCACAATTAAAAATTAAAATATCATAAAAATGTCCTGGTTGCATTTTCTTATTAAAAATTTGGATGCTTATAATTTAATACAAATCAGAAGATAGTTACTTAGCCGTATTATAACAATCAATTTGGTTTCATTGTCAAGAAAGAGGTACAGTACCACAATTTCATGTTTAGATAAGGAGTTCCTGATGAGAGATTGCCACATAAACGCATAAAAAAAAATTAAAAAAAAAAAAAAAAAAAAGGGTTACTTATCATTAAATAACAGGAGAGCATTTGGAAGAGAAGGTATTTGGAATTGTAAGTTTGTTTTATGAAATGTCTGGTCTTTAATGAGTATCTCAAATGGACTATTTAGCAGTTATCATACTTCCTAAAGGATAGCAAAGGAAAGAATATAAGTTGAATTTCATATCCATTAAAAGCAAGTCAAGAGCATGATAAAGAACTAGCAGTTCCAGCCACACAAACAAGTGTGAACAACTTGATGCTTTGG
The DNA here is from genome assembly GCA_025388415.1 of Cynanchum wilfordii. Classification (NCBI taxonomy): domain Eukaryota; kingdom Viridiplantae; phylum Streptophyta; class Magnoliopsida; order Gentianales; family Apocynaceae; genus Cynanchum; species Cynanchum wilfordii. Next base: position 3,413,955 of record JAHSUH010000001.1, read on the forward strand.
ATTTGAGATTCTAATAATTAATCATTTATAGTTTGGATCTTAAAATAAGATAACAAATTTGCTCTGGTTTCTGGTGGTCAACAAAAGTGATGAAGTTTGCACTTAATATGACCTGACTGCAAAATCACTTTCTTGCTACCTGCTTCAGGTTTATGAGAAGAAAAGATCCACAAGATGGAAGTATGACTTGGGCCGCAAAAAGAATTTTGAGCAGGTAAAGCATTAAAAACTAGTTTTTCAAATTTTTTGTGCAAAAGTTTCCTGTTTTTGCAATAATGTTGGGTGTCCAAGTTTTTAGTGTTTGATTGGATATCACATGGGTTTCCTTGTCAGTAAAATGATAAGAAGCAGTACTCTTGGATAAATGAAAGTCTTATCTACTAGTGAAATTTGGTTTAATTGAGGATAACAAAGAAAGCATACATTTTTTCCATTTGTGGGAATGGGAACAACAGATGCATGAGAATGTTAACTGTGGGAAACAGTTTGCACTGTGGTTTAGAATTGTGCTATGTTTAAGGAATTTGCTTTTTTATTTATTTATTTATTTTTTAATCACATAATTAATTTCTGCAGAGAAAGTAATCCTTGAGCTAGAGTGGTGTTAAGCAGATACATTTCTCATTTTATTTTATTTTTTTTGTATTTTTGGTTCCACCTTCTAAAGGTTTTTGGAACTAAGAAGGTCCTCTGGTTCTTGCCATTGTTTTCTGAGGATGACTTGAAAGACATACCTGCACTTCATGGCATAGATTTTCCAACTTGTCCAGATATGGGAGAATGAGCTCTCTATTGCTCTCATTTATGCTTTCTGAATTGGCATGAAAGTTATGTACCATTTGAAGCCAGATTCACCTTTTATGGCGGGACGTGTAATATGTTTGTATGTCAAGGCAGAGAATATTCCTCCTGGGAGAGGGAAGTGTTTTGAAGTGAAATTTGAACTACTACTTAGTAAAATGGTTTGGTTTGTCCTGTCCCTCTATTCCTATTATTTTGCTGGGAATTTCTGCTCAACTTTTGTGGGTGTGAGAGAGTATCACGGATTCCAGGGGCCTGGAGAAGCCAATGGACTCCATAATTTTGCAAATATGTATGGGCACATCCTTACACAAGTCGATGCAGGCCTCTATCCTGCTGTCATCACCCTTCAGCATATTATTCTTTTAAAAAAAAAAAAAAAAAAGGAATTCAGAAAGGACCCAATGATTTTGACATTTTATTGTATTTAGAATTGTTAGTGTTTTATGTTATTTGTAATAGTTTTTTTTTTTTTTTCACTCACTTTTACAACAATTAATTTTTATTTATGGTATTATTCGTATTTATTAAATTATATTAGTTAAAATGAATTTATTTTTGTAGAACTTATTTAACTTTATAATTTTGTACTGATACAAAAAATAAAATTATAAATATTGGTTAAGGGATAAAAATGTAATAATTATGAATCTCTTGCTACGTTAAAAAACTCTGGGTTATACTTTCATCTTCGATTAAGAGTTTTGGGTTAGATTCTCACTTTCGATTAAGAGTTTTGGGTTAAATTAAGTGTATTTTAGATCGAATTTGGATTAATCGATAATAGATGCTTCAAAAAAAAAAAAATGTAATATATATAATTTTATTTCCCACCGCGTCGATTCCGTGGGTTGGGGATTGTGGACCCTCCTCCCAAACAAAATGGTAAAACTTTGTGTGTCTATCTCTATCCAAATCCGCAAAATTCCCATCATTCATAATAAATAATCTTCTTCGTCTTCTTCTTCCCGTTACCATCCCTCTCTCGCAGCCTCCCCAATTCCTCCCTCTCCAAACATTCCCTCCTTCTTCATCTTCTCGCTTTATAAACGTATACATACACACGTCTGAGACGCATTCTTATAGGAGGAGAGAGATTCAGGAGAAGAAGATGTCCAAAGCAAACATGATCACATCATCTCCGCCATGCATAACTCATTAATTAATTCTCTTTTCTCATAGCTGTTTGCTGCTTCCCTCCCCCACCACCGCCACCGCCACCGCCACCGCCACCGCCACTGCTGCCGTCGTTGCCTTTTTCCTCTTTTGCTGATTCTTCTTAAAATGAGCGCCTCCTTGCCGCCAACCTGCACTCGCGTTGGTAATTATGAGCTTGGCAAGACCCTTGGCGAAGGTAGTTTCGCCAAGGTCAAGTACGCCAAAAACATCCAAACCGGTGACTCCGTCGCTATCAAAATCATCGATCGTGATCGCATCCTCCGACATAAGATGGTCGAACAGGTAACGCTTCCCTCCTCCTCTCGTGTTCTTCCGTCCCTATCATCGCACACACCTTCTCCACTCTCCTCCTTTTTCTAATTCAACTTCTCCCGACTTTCTTATCTCTTTTTTCTTAGATTCACGCTTCCCGAATTCTTCAACATGCACCTCCTCTCTCTCTCTCTCTCTTTTTTTTTTCCTTCTTTTTAAATTATCCTTTCGTGCCCGCCAGATTAAAAGAGAAATATCCACCATGAAGTTGATCAAGCATCCGAATGTTCTTAAACTCATCGAGGTATTTCCTGCCCATTTCATTCATTTTTATTTTTATTTTTATTTTGCATGTCCTTAACTGGCTGAATTGTGGAATTCCTCCATTATTGTTCTGCTTTCCTGCCCGCAGCTCACTTCTAATTGGGATTACTGTCATATATAAATACATGCTTCATTTTATTAGGAGGTGCTAACTCCATTTGAGTCTTGTTTTTGTTTTGTTTATTCAATTAAGGGTGCTAACTCCATATATCTTAGCACTTAAAACTTATTATATCATGATCCAAATGGAAATGAAATATTGTCACTAGGATTGCACCTGACTTCAAATTATTTGACAATTATTAATTAGAGGAATGCGTATATGTATATATATACGTGTACGTATGTATTCACTCTTTCAAATTTTCTTCCAAATAGGTGATGGCAAGCAAAACAAAGATCTACATTGTACTTGAGCTAGTTAATGGAGGCGAGCTGTTCGACAAAATAGTAAAATACTTCTTCACTTGCCTTGCTACTGTATCACTTCCATTGTCTCACCACCTCTCACCATGACATACCTATATTTGTATCCCATTTATGTTTTTGATTGTATGTTTGTCATAATATTTGATCATTTCAATTATTTTTCCAGGCTAAATATGGTAAACTTAAAGAAGACGAAGCTAGGCAATATTTTCAGCAGCTTATTAATGCTGTGGATTACTGCCACAGCAGAGGGGTCTACCACCGAGACCTGAAGGTTTGACAAACATTTTTCAATTAAATGTAGAGTGGGACGACACATGTCTCAAGCTTCCTATTTTCTTAGCAGTTACTTTAATATAAGGGGCCCTGTATTTTTTTTTTTTTGCTCTTTTATTGGGTAAAATTTGGGAACTTATTTTGTCATACATAATCACCAATTGCACTCCACAGCAGGTGGTAAATAGAGAGTTGTTCTATGTTTTGGAGGTGTGTTTCTTGCAGGGTTTGGCCCAGTGTCTTTGCTTATACTTTCAGCTAACTTTGTTATATGTCTCCTTATGTTGCAGCCTGAAAATTTACTACTAGATTCATATGGCATTCTTAAAATTTCCGATTTTGGATTGAGTGCTTTCTCGAAGCAAGTTCGGGTAAGGATGTTCAGTTGTGTAGTTGCATATTTACTCATGATTAACCAAATGGATGAGGACTTGGAATTGCATCTTCACATAGTCACACCATTACACCATTGTGACATTCATAAATTCTTCCTGCCTCAATAATTAGGATACATAATCCTCTATGCAATTCAAAAGATTCTTTCTTTATTTATTTCTACAGTTAATTTTTGTCATTTTCTGCCAAATTTTTCACTTAGAATCTTTCCTGAACTGTTTCTTTGATGATCTGAAATAGATCTTTTATTCCTCCTACTGTCTCCTTATACCCGATTTTCATGGAAATATTAAGATGCACTAAGCTACAGCAATGCCAGCACAGTCCAGATCAACTGTTTTGCCCACAATTTATACTTCCTTCCATCCATCTATTAATTTTATATCTGAGAGACGAATCACCAAAAACTTTTGTATATTTGGATTCTTTTCATGGAAATTAATTTCCAACTTAAAAGAGTTAAGAATGTGGAATTAAACATCATTTCTCATATATTTGGATTTAAGGAGACACATTGGTCTCAGTCCAGTAATTTTTTTTAGTTTGCTGTCGCTTCCAGAGATTTTTACATCGCTGATGCTTTAAGTTGTGTTAAAGCAAAATGAAGCTGGAAAGAATTTCACTTTAAATTAACTTCTGTTGGATATCATTCTTTCCCAATTCTCTGCCCTGTGTAAGCTTAGAGCAGGCATATTTCATTGCAATTTTCAGAATTTTTTGTATGAAAAATAACATTACCATTCCCATTAACTGCAGGAAGATGGTTTGCTTCATACTGCTTGTGGTACCCCAAACTATGTTGCACCTGAGGTAGTATCATCGGTTTACAAAATTCTAATTTGAGTGATCCAGTTCATCGCTTTACAAAAATTGTTTAAGATGAATACAGGTTCTGTCTGACAAAGGCTATGATGGTACAGCATCTGATATTTGGTCTTGTGGTGTCATTCTGTTTGTCCTAATGGCTGGATACTTGCCCTTTGATGAGCCAAATCTCGTGGCTTTATATAGAAAAGTAAGCGGAACAATTTTCTGCCACTTTATTGTTTTAGATTTCTAAGGAGGGTTCTTTTGTTAACTGTTTCATCTTTCCAGATTCACAAAGCAGAGTTTTTGTTTCCATCATGGTTCTCATCCAGTTCAAAGAAGCTGATTAGGCAAATACTTGATCCCAACCCGATCAATGTGAGTTCCAAACTTCTAAACCTCTTCCCATCTTGGGTAGTTTATCATCATTGTGAATCGTGTTCATGGGCTTGGTCTTTGGACTATATTTGTGACTGCCATTTTCCTTGTAGAGAATGACAATTGCCGAAATATTAGAAAATGACTGGTTCAAGAAAGGCTACAAGCCACCCCGATTTGACCAGGAGCAGGATGTAAGTCTTGATGACATAGATGCAGTTTTTAGTGACTCTGAGGTGAGAATTTTATTTCAGCTGAAGCATTTGTATTGCTATTCAGTGATTTGGAAGATTGACAATGAAATAAATTAAAATTGTAAACTAGCATTTTGAAATTGCAAAAGTCAGCAATCTAAAACATCGTGCAGTTAGTGTTTATAAGAGAAACTAATCAAAACAGTTTTCCTCTTAAAACTCGTGAACTTATTTCTTTATAGTACTTTGTAAAATTGCCCTAAAAACATGCGTACTAGAGTTGTATTCATTTGTTGGATTGCTATCAAGTATCCAGAATCCATGAAAAGAGGCTGAATCCTGTTTGTTCTTTTGACAGGAGCGTCTTGTCACAGAAAGAAAGGAGAAACCTGTATCCATGAATGCCTTTGAGCTTATCTCTAGATCACAAGCTTTCAACCTTGAAAATTTATTTGAAAAGCAGATGGTATGTTATTTCAAAACGCTCAGTAAATATTAGATAACTGTTGCAGTACTAATTTTATGTTTCAACTTCCATTGATCAGAAGATATCTTGCTTTCAATTTTAAGGTGGTTTCACTCTTCTGATCCATCTCCACTCTGTTGTTTACTCTGCAAAGTACCTCATAAAGTCGCTAAAATAAATGGGCACAAGCTTTCCTTATATTGGGTTGAACCTGAAATAATCAGATGATAAACTTTTTTTGGATTCTGTGAAGTGACCAATTTCGCTTGTTAATGCTTACATTTTTCCAATTTTTGATGGTCAATGTTACTGCTCACATACTTCTCTGTTTGGATTTGTAATCACAGGGACTTGTGAAGAGAGAAACACGATTCACGTCCAAGTGTCCTGCAAATGAAATCATGTCTAAAATTGAGCAAACTGCCAAACCACTAGGTTTTAATGTCAACAAAAAAAATTATAAGGTATTCATGTCATTCTTCTTCATTTCCAGACTAATTTTCTCCATTGTTTTAATGGCAATGTCTATTCCTTTTGTAAGGCGTAATGGTATTAGTCATCATATATACCAGATGAGATAATACAGTATTTATTGTTGATAGTTTTTGTTTGATTTATCCCAGATGAAACTACAGGGTGACAAGACAGGAAGAAAGGGCCAACTTTCTGTAGCTACTGAGGTTATGACTTAATTCTTTATTTGGAAATCAATGCTAAATATTATATCTGATGCATTTGATACCGGTAGGTTGAACGTCATGAAAAAAAACCCCTTCTCTTGTAGTTTTCAGTGTAGTAATGATATCCAAACTATGTGTATCATATCTTTCTTCCAAGAGCCATGCCTTTCTATTGAAAATTTTCATGTGGAATCCCAGTTAAACTAGTCTACGTTCTCCATTCAATTCTTTAAGGCAGAAAGAATTTTGGAGATCCTCCACTTCCATAGCTTAAGTTCCTGCTAAACCAAGTCTGGCAGTCCCCAGTAGCTGATACAGATAAGCATTTTTAATTAAATCATCTACGTCTGTGTGTATAAATTACTGTAATTTCATCCACCTGGAACTAGCAAATGGATTAAGTTGAACAAGGCAGTTATTTTACATTAAGATGTGAACATTGGGTGCTTATATTCTGCACCAATAGAGCATCCAAGTAAATGCAACCAGATATGACCTTAGATAACATGGATAGGATATCCCTAAGTCACAGCTTAACCAGTATGAGCACATCATCTTGCACCACTAATAAGGTGTCCTTAAACTCCTATTCATATTGCACATATGGTAGTTGCCACAAAATACTAGTAATTAGATTCTCTAAGCTAATAGTGCAGAATCTATAATGAAAATTTTTTCCAAAAATTACTGTACTGGCCAATCTTATAGATTTTTGAGATTACTATTTTTTCCTTCTTCTTCTGTATTTTATTTTGACTACCCTGTTAATTGGTTGTAATGCATTAATATTTTTGCTCTCGCATATGGGTTTTTCACCAAACTGCATTAGGTGGGAGTGATTGATTGATTGATCTTTTCACTTTTCTGCTGCAAGCCAAATGCAATTCAAGCATAATTCTGTGAACACACTTCATGTAGTATCAATACTGAAACAGGGAAGTAGAGCTTGAAGTACCTGTTTCTAAAATACTTCTGCTAAGTCTAGACTGGATTAGATCTTAATAGATGAAAAATCCTGGATATTTTCTTTTCTCTCTCTAAAAGAGTATTAAGGTGGTTCACGATGTAATTTCCCCTCTACTTTATTGCGCCTTTTCCTTTTGTCTTGTGCTTGCATGCTTTTATTGCATTCGTCAAAGATGCCTTTCTGATTATTTGGTACCAGGCACCTAGTTATTTATGGTGTCTCTTTAGGTAAAGTAATCGGTTTGACTTACCTGTTTTTCTTTTATGTTCTTTCCTAGTTGTTTTATGTTGACTTTTGAATGTTTATCATCTTGAGAAGAAAGCAGTTTTTTTCTTCACTTTTCATAACATGCAAATCCTTTTCCAAGAAGATATCTTACCATGACAGTAGTTACATGAGAATTGTTTTTCCAATCTTTGGAGAGTGGTCAATGGATATTTGCTGAAGAAATTGAACATCTTATCTTTCTTTATTTATTTAATATTATTTTTGTATAGTAGTTTGGCAGACATTATCTATTGACGTTTTGTTCACATTTTGCTTTGTTTTGTCAGAGAAGTTTTTATGTGATAGAGAAACAAAACAAAAAAAAAAAAAAAAAAAAAAAAAGGATAACTGAACACACTATTTCAACTCAACTTCAGGTTTTCGAGGTAGCTCCGTCCTTGCATATGGTAGAGCTCAGGAAAACAGGAGGTGATACATTGGAGTTCCACAAGGTATGTGAGGCTGTAACCTTCTTTTTGCGCATATCATATCTGTGGATGTGAAATCGTTGTGGGGATAATAATTATGAATTGATTGATTATTGAATGTAGTTCTACAAAAGCTTCTCTTCGGGACTTAAAGATGTGGTTTGGACAACGGAGCAACAAGCTGATTGAATTCGGTCGAGGGGTTTTTAGTATAGTTTGAGTTAAGTTCCTTGGTGTTTTGAAGTCATGGATACTATGATGAGGGAGATGGTTTAGGTGGATTCGAATTTGAGGGAAAATATAAAGATCAGAATACTTTCTTTGCTCATGGTATATTTGTTTGTTCTATATTTATTACTTTTCTAGCTTCTGATGATATATGTAAATAATATGGGTTGCAAAAAGTGGAACTGATTCTATATTCCCATGTGCATATGGGGAATTTCTAACATTATCAGACAGTGCAAACTTCGACCATATCTGAAAACTATTGGTGTTAAGAGGGTGGATTACTTTATCATACCATATCACTCTCAACTAGTAATTTTAATTATCCAGCAAAAAAAAAAAAAAACTAGTAATTTTATTAACACACTCTCACGCATGCATATATGTATATATAGCTGGTAAATGGAAACAAATGACACATGGAAGGTGTAAATTGGATACACCTGGCGGAAAGAATAAAGTCAAATTAGTCTTTAAGACAAGTTCTAGTAGACTCTGATATATATATATATATATATCTCTGAAGTAGTTGGGACTATGTAATTAGTACACCCTCTATTTATCCTAATGAATAGATTTTGAATCATTTCAAGAAATTGTTCCAATTATATTTTTGAATTAATTTTTTCTTATTAAAATAAATAACACAATTTTCATACAATTTACAACAATTAGTGTGTGTGAGAGAGAGAGAGAGAGAGAGAATAATAAATAGCATAGGGATAACAGGAAAGAAGTTGGGGAAGGGAGGAGAAGTGGATGACGACAAATAAGCAGAGGTGATGTACAGACTTGTATTTGTCCAATTAATGCATCGTCCTTGCTGTTTGTATTAGTAAGCCAAGTGGTTAACAGTTAGGAGGTAGGTAGGTAGGTCTGGTATATTAATAAATTTTGGGTTTTGCATGGAAAATAGCCTCTCCCGGTCTGGTCCTTGAAGATTCAAAAGAATGAATATTAATGGATGGTATGGTGGGCATGATTTGAGTGTTTCCACAGTAGTAGCCGGAGACAAAATAGCAAGTTGGGGGAAATGATCGGATTGTGTTGTTGATCTGATCAGATGAAGACTCTCTCTCACATTGTCATTTTGTTGAGCTAATTATACATACATTAGTAACATCTTTGACAATTCTTCCATCTGCCGTGTTTACATGAATGAGAAAAACAAAATCCAATATCCATTCAATGTATATATATCTCTTTCAATAGTTTCTCTTTCTTTTCTGCTAAAAAGGGAAAAGATTATCCATCCCACAACCAGCATTTTCCCCTAAAATGAAACAACAAATTAAGGATTCAGCCCATTTTCTTTTATTATAAAAATTATAATAGTAATGGTGCACGTAGAGTATGTTTATGAAGAAAAGGAGAGAAAAAAAAGGGGGAAATTGATATTGTTGGCCAACCTAACTCCCATTTTAAATCCTATATGGGTAGCGTCGGATGAACCATGGCCAGGTGGGTCCCTTGATTATGATAAATTTTCCATTGCTTTGCTTCTTTCTTTGGTAAATGCTTCTTTCTTTGTGTGGGTGGATCACATTTTCACATGACAAATTTTTGACCGACGTGGAAAATTGATACTGCTGCACACCATGGAGTAGGCAGTTTGTTACCTGTATCCACCGCCCATTTTTAAAAGTTCTCCACTTGGACTCTCTCGTTGCCGTGTCGTCCCGCGCTTCTCTTTTTATCTTTCTGCTTTTCTTTCTTTTCTCATCCTTTATTTATTATTATTTTTTTTTTTCTTTTCCAATTTAGGTTTGCATATTTTTATGCTTAAATTAATCATTGATCAATACGAAATATTTTTGTGTTTTTAGAAAAAAAAAAGAACTTACGAAACCAATGTGGGTCCCTTGCATGGCTGGCTACATTCTAAATTACTCCATCGCTCATATATATATATATATATATATATATATATATATATATATATGTTTTTTTTGAAAACTTTTTTTAAAGAATATAATTAAGAATTTGTCTAGCAATAAACAGTAATCTCAAAACTAAACTGTTGTTTAACTATGTTAGTACGTAATGCTATTTCCATATACACACTTGTTGTGGACATGATTTAAAATCAAAGATATATAATATATATATATATATATATATAATTGGAAAAATAAAAGTATTTAAGTAGGAATACTACTCTTTAACAATATTGATTAATATTAATAAGAGTTATTATATAAAAATGGATAAGATAGATGAGGGTATGTATCTATCAATATTAGACAGGTGCAGGTGCAATATATATATATATATAGGTTAGCTTCTCCTAAATAAATGCAATAATTATAAATAGTAAGTAAGTTAGGGGGGGTTTATTGTCAAGGCAGATAAATCCCAATTGGAACTCATATTTTGGACTATCATTAATACTTGAACAAAATCACATGGCCACTTGCTGAATCCAGGCCAGCCCAGCCCCGCAATTTCCTTCACAATGCCGCTTGAATTATTAAGTACAATAGGGATAAGGCTTGATTTCAAATATCGATAGTTTAGATAAATAATAATAACAAAAAGAATATAGAAGTCGTTTATTAAAGCTATATTTACTGGACCCAAATTAAATTTCACATTTTTACCAAATTACTTTGTATTCAGCATAAATTTAGACTAATTTCAAGTTTCACATTTTTTTTTTTTTTTAAACTCAAAATTTTAAGGTTGAAGTTATGTTTTAAATTTCACCATATTACTGGAATTAGTAAAAGTTATATTTTTAAGTGAAAATAAAAATGTAATTGATCTGGATATAAAGAAATAATTAATGTAAATTTTGGTTTTTTTTTTTTTTTTTTTTTTTTTTATAGTGACCAATATCAAATAATAAATTATTCAAGATGACAATTTGTATTTGAAAATTTTGAATACGTGTGTTTATTAAGTAAAAAAGAAATTCCAAAATCGTTGATATTAAATCCAATATGAATGGGGTGTGTTTGAACAAGCGTTACGCAAGAAATTGTGAGACATGAATGTTGTAATAATACTAATAAACTGACGTAATAAAGTCCCCCAACCCTACTAAGTATATTTATTTATTTGGCTTACTATATACTATCTTCCTTTGGTAGTTGACCTATCTCTCTGCTTTCTTGGAACCACTCAGCTCAACTCCATTAAATGGGCAACCATTAGTCCAGCTTTCTCGCAAAATTCCAATTATTTTGCTTAAAATTTCCTCTCTTCCCGCAGAAGCCATAAATTCCTCTCATTTTCTTCAATCCCTCAAGTCCTCTCTAACTCCTGTTTTTCTTGGAAGTTCCACTGACTCCACTGCTTTTTATTTTATTCTTTTTCTAGTTTAAGCTAGATAGATTGGTAGCTAGAATTCATCGATCACAAGAAAGAAATAAAGAAAGAAAGATGAGCAGCAGCAGCAATAGTAGCATAGAGATGGAGAAGGAGAGATTAACCGCAGAGATGGCCTTCAAGGACTCATCTTCAGTAGTTATCAAAATCAGGCGAAGATTACCAGATTTCCTACAATCTGTAAAGCTCAAATACGTGAAGCTTGGGTTAGGGTACGGTTACTCCTGCAATAATCTTTCCACCCTGCTCTTCCTAATTTTGCCTTTGTCGGTGGTGGCCGCCACCCTCATGATACTTCAGCTGCTGAAGGGACTAATGCTCCACCAGCTCTTCTCCGCCAATTATAATAGCATTTTATGGAAAAGGGAATTCGCCATTATTGATCATCTCCTCGACAGCAGCAGCAGCATGGTCACCTTCGTAGCAAGCTCGGTGGTGTTACTGTTCTTGTTGGGTATATACTGGGCCACGCGACCCAGGCCCGTATACCTTGTAGATTTTTCTTGTTACAAACCCGAGGAGAAGGAGGAGCAGGAAACAAAAATGTCCGTGGAATCATTCCTGAAGATGACCCAAGAAAACGGGTCATTTGGGGAGGAAAGCATCCAGTTTCAGACAAGGGTATCGCTCCGTTCGGGTCTAGGTGACGAAACCTATCTGCCAAGGGGTATAACGTCGGTGCCCCCGAACTTGTGCATGAAGGAAGCCCGCGCCGAAGCTGAGGCTGTCATGTTCGGCTCCCTTGATTCCCTCTTCACAAAAACTGGAGTAGAACCCAGAGACATTGGAATCCTTATTGTGAACTGCAGCTTATTCAACCCAACCCCATCCCTCTCTTCCATGATCGTCAACCGCTACAAGCTGAGCACCAGCATTAAGAGCTACAACCTGGGGGGAATGGGTTGCAGTGCTGGCCTCATCTCCATCGACCTTGCCAAGAATCTCCTGCAGGCCAACCCTAACACCTACGCTCTGGTGGTGAGCACAGAGAACATCACCCTCAACTGGTACTTCGGCAACGACCGCTCCATGCTGCTGTGCAATTGCATCTTCCGGATGGGAGGCGCCGCCATTCTGCTCTCCAACAAGTCCAAGGACAGGCGTCGCTCCAAGTACCAGTTGGTCCACACCGTCCGAACCCATAAAGGTGCGGACGACAACAGTTACAACTGCGTGTACCAGCGGGAAGACGGTGAAGGAAGCGTAGGGGTGTCCTTAGCAAGGGAGCTGATGGCCGTGGCTGGAGATGCTCTAAAAACAAACATAACAACTCTGGGCCCGCTGGTCTTGCCGTTGTCGGAGCAGCTGATGTTCCTGATCACGCTGGGGAAGAAGAAGGTGTTGAAGGCGAAAGTGAAGCCGTACATACCGGACTTTAAGCTGGCGTTTGAGCACTTCTGCATACATGCAGGGGGCAGGGCTGTGCTGGATGAATTGCAGAAGAACTTGAATCTTGGGGAGTGGCACATGGAGCCATCCAGGATGACGCTTCACAGATTTGGAAATACATCTAGCAGTTCCTTGTGGTACGAATTGGCCTATACGGAAGCCAAAGGTAGGGTGTCGAGAGGGGATAGGGTTTGGCAAATAGCTTTCGGCTCTGGTTTCAAATGTAACAGTGCAGTTTGGAGAGCACTGAGGCCTATTTCTGTTAAGAACTGTAAAGGCAACCCCTGGGCTGACTGCATCCACCGATACCCCGTCAAGCTTTCTGTTGCATAGAAGCTGCCTCCCCTCCTCCTCCGCCTAAATAAATATATTATTATTACTACAACCTTCTTATATATATATATATATATTCAAGTCCTACTGCTAAATTTAAGGTGGTAGTAAATACGTACTACTAGTAGTATGATTGATATACAAACAAATCCATTTAAATTAATTTGTATACACAGTACGTAGATGATGAATGAATTATTGGATGGATGCATTATTCCAATTAATTTATGATCCGTTTAATGTTGTAATTTCTTGAATAATGCAAAACAAAACAGCATTTAAATATTGTAAAGAAAATTGTGATGTAAGAAATTACACATTAATTCAACCATACATAGATATCCTTTTTATATATATGATAATTATTTTTTTTTTTTTTTTTTCTCCTTTGGTATATAGTTCAACTAGGGGAGGAGGGAGATGGCCGCCACCGTAATTATCTTGAATATTCATTCATTCATTCATTCTAGGGAGTACTTTGCCTATCTCTCTCTCAAATTAAAACTATCCATAGTGAGAGTTTCAAACTATCTTTTATTATTACTTCTTCTTATCTTCTTTTTTCCATTTTCGTATATCCAAAAGTGGGATATATAATTCATTTATTTTGCAAGAGACATTTCAACAGCTGTGAGAGCTCTCCAACCAGCTGAACACTCATCGCCCACATTCCTCTGTTTCAGGTTAAATTTTTATATCTATTAGCTAAGAATATATATATCTTATATATATATTTTCTTGACCTCCCTATATTTAAAGCCTGATTAATTAAGAATCAAACATAATTAGTTTAGGATATATATATGATTTTCTTTAAAAAAAAAAAAAGTGAACTCAATTTGTATCTTTGTAGAGAAAAATATATTTGCTTAGCCCAAGAAATTAAAGTTATTTTATCAGCCCAAATGCTAATTGGAGGTCTGGGTCTTTCTTTCTTTTTTCTTTTTTTTAAAAATATATATTTTTTTTTTTCTTAAGCATCCGATATCCGAACCCACACGGGCCAACATTAATCCGAATTTTTAACGTGACACTAACCACCTCAGGGGATTCGAACCCTCGACCATCCACCCCGAGGAGAAGCTTTAGGAGTCTACTTACCAACTCCCCCAAGATGCTGAGTTTTGTTTAAAATATTATTATTCAACAACAATTCATTGATTAAAATAGGAGTAACAAACAACATGTCTAAGTTCAAATTATGTGAAGGAAGATATTATTATTTGAAGAATGTTCTTTTATAAAAAAAAGTCTAACCTGATTTAATTTTCAAATTTATTAACCCCAAATTATAAAAAATAAAAAAATGAATTCTGTAGTACTCTTTAAAATAATGTATATATATATATATTCCAAATGCACCCTTACCCCTTATTCAGCTTCATAATTTCAAATTTACTCTTCAACCGAATTTCGGTTTTCATTTGCTACTCTTAGCTTGACTTGAATGTTCGTACCTTATTATTCTGTTTAGTCCATGCGAGTTGCAGCACCAATCTGCTCACTTTTGTTCAGTTTGAATCCTCTACTTCATTCTGTCCCTTCTTTTAGAAGCTTCAATTTAATTGTGTCCAATTTGAACCTTCATCCGCATTCATGACATCACATGCTTTCCACTCAAAATTTAGACACCACAATCTTTTTTTTTTTTTTTCCCTAATACAACAAGGGTCCCAAATTTAAACACCACTCGTTTTTTTTTTTCCTATTATTATTATAGGAGTCTGTCTACTTTAGACCCAAAACATTTAAAATGGAGTGATGAATCTCCCCGCCTCACCTCAACCGCCCAACAATACTTAGGAAACAAAACATATACATACGGAGAAGAAGAAGAAGAAGAAGAAGAAGAAGAGAAGACGACGACGACGACTAAAAATCCAATATGTCCTTGTGGGCTACCTCGGCTCTCCCACCTTCCTCGTCCAGGCCTGCTAGCATCTACATCTGCACCGCAGCCACTTCCCCCAAAATGTCACGGAGGATCTTTTCACTCGCCATCTCACCCCAGCAACCACCGCCGCAGGTGCACACGAACTATCCAAAACATACCATCCCGGGCAAATCCCTTCTCACTACTTCCAATTCCAACGCAAAGCACCACTCCCACTCCACCGATTTGCCACACGATTCAACCGGACAAAAAAGGTCACTGAGCGGCTCTGACGTGCTGTGGGCGTTAAGGAGAGCTACTGCCCATAAATCCAAGAAAAAGAACAAAGACGTTTCCTTCACCTCTGGAGCCCCACATATTGGATTAGATAAGGTTGCCGCCGATTATACCAACGTTCGTTCCTTATCCATCAAAACTGAATGGAGCACTCGCCTGAAGCAGCTGGAACTGAGACTCCAGCAACTTATGGATGCTTGACGATGATACTAGCCCTAGCTCATTTCCTTTGCGCGCGCGCGCACACACACACACACACACATATATATATATGCCAATTTTCAGTTTCCAATTCTTTTAATCCTTTCCTCTTTTCTTCCAATGAAATCTCATTATTTCCTTTTGAAAAGAAAAAGAAGAACCACAACACTTCGTACCAACATATCAGACAAAATACCATTAGTCTCGTCAACATTCATCTAAACGACCTGAACAGAAAATAACATTGGCAGCTATGATGAGATTCGTAAGCATACACTAGCATCTAAGAATAACAGAGATTTCTTGGCGTCCCATGCACAGAAACAAATGATAAAATCAACCTTCAATAATTATATAATGTCAGGTAAAACAAAATCCATCCACCACAACTAACTAATACACCCATATAAACCGCAAACATTCAACTTCAATAACCTATCCAACAAAATAAAACACAAATATCTTGAGTCATTGCACCAATCACCAGAGACCATATAGTATGACAAATTAGACATTTAACATGTATTGCCGCCTGCATGGGCATTTCTCAGGATCAGATTAATAAATACTTCTAGGGGTGGTAATAAAAATAAAGTAGGGAACACCTGATAGATAAATGGGAGATGGGTACAGTCAGTGGCCTTGGTTTGTTATGGTGCCTTTTGGTTAGTTTTTCTTCTTTAGTTTTTTCTTTTTCCCCTGATGATCTAGATTTTCCCTTCTTTTCTTTTTTTTTCTCTTTTTTTTCTTTTCGCCCTTTTAGATCGGGGATTAAACAAGATGGCAAAGAAAGGTGCAGAGTGGCTGCAAAAGGTGTATATACTAAAACTCTTGAAAGTGCTTCCCTTGCAGCTCAACAACTTCAATCTAATAAGGCCGATATCGTCTGTTACGACCAGAATCATCGCTGCTGCCACTAGCTCCTCCACGCACTTGCGTTCCAGCAGCTCCATTTGTTCTATCATTTCTTCTAGGTCTTACTGCTGGCATCTGCACTCCAGGCTGTTGACTGCAGAATTTTACAATCAGCAACAACACTACATTCACAAACGAAAGATGAACAATAGAATCCAACTTACAGTACATAGCCAATTCGACCATCAGGTAAAACCATTGGTACCATCTGCATGCCCGCAGGCATTGGTCCCCTTCCATAAATCATAGGCTGTTAAGAGGTATACGAAATGTGAGAAAGCCAGTGTGTTACAAAGGCACAAAAATCATGAGACAGGAGAATTACTACCTGCTGAAATCCAGCAGCTGCACCATATCCAGGTGCCAAATGCCCATAGGGACCTATTGGAAAAGTACCATATCCGGGAGAAGGTATAAAATTAGGATGTGGAGAACTGGGCAGGTTAGCCACATCAAACTTCTTTTCTGTCTGAGGCTTTGCAAAAACAACTTCCAATGCCTGACCTGCGGTACACATACAACGACTATAATTTGCAAAAGTACAAGTCAATGAACGGAAGGACTGCAACAATGGTACTGCAGGACGTTAGGTCCATAAAACCACTTCTGAGGAATAATTTTTTCTTTTCCCCTTTCAAACCCAGTTGTCCCAACCATACCATTTCATACTCTAGTTTAGATGATTATCACTAAGTAATGTAATAATAAGTGCAGTATATTGTCATAATGGGGTAGGGCACAAATAAGATTCCTTCTATCACTAATATTGCACTACTGGAACATTCCAGATATTTACAAATTTAACCTATTTGATGTGTTTCAAGGAACCAGAGAGACAAGGAGTGTTTTGGCTATTTAAGTATGATAAGAAAGTGTTTGTGAACATAGAGAGTAGAAATGGCTGAGGAAATGTGTTATAATAAAAGGGAAGATGTATGACACATTCAACACTGACACTGTGAAAGTTCAAATCTCTAAGAACCTTCTGAAGCAAGGGAATAGATTTAGAAGAGTACCAACAATGTCAGTGGAAATCAGTAAGAAGGACTCATAGAACAGCACAAACTAGCCCTACCAATGATGTGTGTGAATAACAATTTATTTTTAAATTTCAAGTTATGTTCATTATTAGTTATTTCAATTTCTATTTAATGATCAACTACTCACCTAAACCATTATGCAAAGTACCTGAGCACATAGACATATAAATATGCATCTGCGTATATTAAGCAAATATTCAAGAAAATACCATTTATTTCATATTTTTCTGTCTCTTTGACAGCTTTCAAAGCACTTGACCTCTCTGCATAATGAACAAATCCAAAATCACGTTTGCCACCACTTTTGGCTGGCGGCATAACAACTTTAGTAACTTCCCCATGACGCTGGAATAATTCCTTCAACTGGTCAGTAGAGGTATTCTCCGGTATGTTCTTCACATAAAGAGCCTTGACCTGGAAAAGCCCGCAAGTACCATGAATTTTGGCATTAGCAGAATCAAGTCAATTATCTAATACATGATATGCAATCTAGACCTACAAAACCCAATAGATTGTCAGCAAAGAAAAAACTGGACCCAAGAAGTTTAATTGATGAATGAAATTAGCAGCCATTTTGACGGCAGATTGCCTCAAGTAGAAAGCTTCTATATAAAAACAAAGGGAAAACTTTTAACCTAGTAAAGGAAGACATCAATCCAATATTTTGTGTTTATTCCATACCATCTTCCACACCAGCCAACAAAGTAATTATTGATTGAAAGCATATAGCACAAACAAAATGTATGTATATGTGTACCAAAGAATCTCAATTACAGAAACTTTGAGACATTAATCATCCTCAGTATGCTATTTGATTCTCTATGAAACTCTGAATATGGCACCATTCACAGCTAAGAAACCAGTCACTGTGTGCTTCTTTCATACTAAGAGTTTCAAAAACCTGGTTATTTTTATTTGATCATAAATTAAATAGAAATAAATTAAAAATTAAATCTTTCGTAAATCAAGGATTCTTGTAATTGAAAAACAAATAGAACTTCAAAACACATGCAAAGCCTAGGCATTTGAAATTAAGCCCAACTACCAGGTAGTTTGTTCAAACTTCACTTATTATCCAATCCATTCACATCTCTGATGAGTTGACTTATAGACATACATTCAGACCTGTCACTAACATGTCCAGTTAACCATATGTAGTGCTACTTCCAGTGGCAAACTTACTGGACAAAAAGTGAGAAATGTTAAACTAAGAAATGCTTAGATATCAATTGAACATTGGATTTTACATGTCGGTCTCAGCCATAATTTGGCAAAGTTGAGGAGTTCTTGAACAATTTTCCTTCATAAACATTTTGTATTTTAGGAGTAGATTTGAAACACTAAAGAATACATAGCTAAGGAAATAAAAAATCACAAGGCCGTCACTGGCAGGCAGTTACATCAACATATTAAACCCCTGAAGATCACATTAATAGATCTGAATGGACAACAACTAGATTGATCAAAAGAAACTTCACACATTGTTTTATACAAGTGGCAAAATCTAGTAATTCATCATTTCCCAGTACTAGAACCATACCTGAGCAGCAGCTGCAGAATGATCTGGCGTAATCTTTGGATCGGCCCAGCTTATGGTTGGAGTGTTATTGTCTAGCTTAAAACTACCATTTGACATTCTCTGCTTTGAGAAGTCAGCACATGCATTGTTGTAATACTCAACAAATGCAAAACCACGGTTACGGCTAGGATTTTGAGGATCCTATATTATAAGGAAGCATGTGATGCAATAAAATTCACATTTCAATATCCCAATACAAAACCATAGTCACATTGCTTTCATGTTTATACAAAATAAAAGTTACCTTTATGAGCTCTATGTTTTCAGCTCCTGGGCCAGTCTCATCAATGACTTTCTTGAAATCACTATCATCCCAATTCTTCGGCACATTACCAATAAACAGTCTATATTTTGACTCAGACAATGAGCATCTCAATGTTCTACCCTGTAAAAGTTGATACAGATAAATTACAGGAAGCAAAGGTAATAAAAACAAAATCACTGAAAGTATGAGACAGTAAAAAAGATAACAAAAGTTACCTTGAATTCTTTGTTATGTAGCACTTCAATGGCTTTTTGTGCTACGTCTTTTGTTTTAAATGCCACAAAGGCAAAACCTTTACTTTCTCCAGTATCCCTATTCTTCATGACTCTTATCTGCCAAATATCAAAGTATTAGTGCTACATTTAAGAAGATGGGGAGCAAAAAAAATACATACCAAGGAGATGAATGAGCAACAGATGGTTAACAGACCTCAAAAATTTCACCTATAGAGTCACAAAGATCCCTCAAGTCTTCTTCAGAAATGTCTCGAGGAAGGCCACCAATAAAAACTTCAGACCCGTGAGCAGGAAGAGAAAGAAGTTCAGCATGCTCACTAATATCTCCTGAATAAGAGGGAGCTTTGGAATCCTGCTCCTTTTCCACCAGTTCAATGCCAATGTCACTTCTATTAGGTTCCAGCAACTGCTCTTTCCCACTGTCCCCTTGTGTCATTTCCTCATGTTGGTCATCCCCGTTATCTTCACCCGCTTCTGTAGATGCCTCTTCTTCTATCTGTTCTTCCACATCATCGTCTTCTTCAATGTAATTGTCATCATCAAGATCCACGCGGTCATCAATTTCGGTGTTATCTGCCATTGCTACTACACGTCCCAGATCTTATCATCCAAAACTCAAGTTCACAAACAAATTCTGCAAGCTCAAAGCACCAACATTACAGAAGTGATGAAGGGGTCACCCACAAAGTGCACAGAAGAATGCAATATGAAGCCTTGAGATGCTGCTCCAGGAACAAACTAAGACAAGTTAACAGGCCAAGGGAAGTGGAATTTAAATACAACCAATGTGTACCTTATGGCACTTGAATAGGTAAAAATTCTGGAGCTCCATGAAAACAAAAACAACCATAAAAGAGAAAGAGCAGGGTTAAATTACAGGTATACATTGTGGTAATAATTTAAACAAAAAAGAAGTCAATTTTCAAAAGAAACCAATTAGAAGTAGATCCAAGCAACCAAAGAAAATATAAACATGAGTATATAGAAATAAAAACCTTGCCGTAGTTAACAGTGAGTTGAACCTAAATTTGCAAAGGAAAAAGGAAACCATCAACAACCAAGCAGAAAGTTAAATGATTTGCATGCAAGATACGACTTTTGACATACGAGATCTTTCACTTGAAGGGAGAAAATATTTAGGAATGACCTTAAGAAAAAACTGAATGATTAATAATATTCATACATATAAATAACCTGTCATGATAATAGGATTAAACACTGATCCGCTCCAAAACCCAAATATTAGAAACTATCAGTACACTGGAGAAAACCCTGAAGTAACCTTATCTAATTAGAACAGAGGCAATCCAAGAATTCGGAACAAGCTCATCGTCGTATAGCAAAAGTAGCAAAGTACGACCGACCTAAATTAAATAAACCCAGAGACATGGAAGCCATATTGCCTCCAATTGAAAAAAAAAAAACGAAAAACAAATTAAGGAGCTAATGGTGGGGAAGGGAGAGGCAGATTGAGTTGAAAATAAATGCTAAAAAAGAGATACCTCTGAAAACAGAAAAAATGCAAGGGCGAATCATCGAAGTTCAGGTTGAGCATAAAGAAAAAGAAAAAGAGAAAGGGCCACACATAGAGCTTGAGAGAGTATATATATGGGAACAAATTCAAATGATGAGTGAGACTTTGCATATCAAAAAGAAAAAGAAAATAAAAAATATCTGTTTTTCCTTTTCATGTGGGTTTCATACAGAGAAAATTTTGCTTAAACAGATTTGGTACTCTCGTCTAATCTTGTGTGAGTATGGGGCGGTAGACTGTGGAAGGAGGAGGGAGGAGGGAGGAGGGAGGAGGGAGGAGGGAGGAGGAGAGAGCTATACCTGAGGAGTGAAACACAGACGGACTCCTCTCTCTCTCTTTCTATCTCTCCCCCCAAATTCTTTCCCTTCACATCCAAATATATAATTCTTCCCCCTCACACATCCCAAATCACCCTAATTTTGCACAACTCATCGCATCGACATCGACCCTGTTCTACCTATTTCTGTGATTTCATGACCAACTAGGGGGTAAAATAGTCATCTCCTATACTTTTTTTTTTTTTTTTTAAGGGGTTATTTCCTTCCTTTATTTATGATTTATTATTATTATTATTATTTCAATGGAGTAGATGGAGAAATTTTCCTTATTACAGGATCATATAATTTTCTATGCATATAAGAAATTAAACGATTACCAAGAAAAATGTAATTGAATTTTTAACTCTTATTAATGAAAATTGTATCAATATATATATATTTTTTTGATAGATTTGTATCAATATATTTTACTTAAAGGGAATACTTGACTCTAATTCATATCCATACTGAGAGTCAGAAAAACCGATTAACAGTTGGGCTTTCTTCCAAGATATGCCTGAACTTCACGCGAAGGGCTTAGAGGAGGTAGAGCTACAAACTGCTCGATTTGCGACATTTTGTTTTCCAGGCCCATCCAAACTACATAAAATGCTAATTTGGGATAACTCTTACTCTTATATCCATGAACTTGAACTCATGATCTTACAAATTATTATTTTAACTTCTTCTTTTTTTAATGAAATTACCATTTGGATAAAGGAGTATTTCTTGTCAAATTTTCCAATTACTAAAATTTACGTTGTAAATCTTGTTTATATTAATTTTTTAATTATATTTTCAATTTTTTTTTATGAAAAAAATCAATTGAAAAATGAGAGTTACATATTTTTAATAAGTTAGGAATGATATTTCAAATGACAAAAATAATTTTTATAGGACTTCATTAGTTAAAATTAGGAAAAAATAATTTCTCAAAGAAAATTTAAATAAAATAGAATTCTATAGTCCAATAAAAAAATAAACATTTATTTGTCAAAATAAAAATAATATAGAAACTAAAATCACGATTTTTTTTTGAATAATTGGTGAATTTGGTAAAAAAAAAATTATTTTTGACAACCTCAGTCTCAAAATATTTTTTTTGCCTTTTAAATCTCAAACTTTTTTATTAAAGAAAAATAAAATTATATTGACAGAATCCGTCAAAAACTTAAAAAGTTAACAGTTTATATTGTTTAGTTAATTAAAGAAAAGTTAACAGTTTATATTTTTTACCATTTTTCGTCAAAAAAGACTTTATTTTTCTTTAATAAAAAAATTTAGGACTTTAAAATAAATTTGTTTGAAACGAAACTCACTAATTATTTATTTTTAAATATTTTTTTTTTTTAAGTTAATGTTTGGGTTTGGGAAGGAAGCTGGGCCAATTGTCTTAATGGGCCGTTGAAGAAAAGAAGTTGTAAGCAGATCACATCCGACCATTTAAAAGGCAGACTGGTTCCTCAATTCTCAAAAAACCCTAGCGCTACAATCAATAGCTGCAGCGGACGTAACTACTCTCTGATCGTTGCCTGCGACTCCATTCAGGTAAGGGCTTCTCTAAAAAACTTGTTGCCAATCTTTCGGTGAGATCCTCTCGCCTCCATTCTGTGCCAGTTCTCATTTTGTCGAGAGAAGTCATTATCTCTATATTTTGCCTTAATTTGCTATTCAGATCAACAATGTCGATCAGCGAGCTAAGTTGTACTTACGCCTCTTTGATTCTCTGCGACGATGGCATCCCCGTCACTGTTAGTATTGTTTCTTATGTATTTATTTTATATTAGCCTCGTCATATTTATTCTAATTCGATCTAGTATTCTGGTCTTCGTGTATCATAATATATATCTATATATATAAATATATATATTCATTCTTTAGGCTGAGAAGATCGCTACACTTGTGAAAAGTGCTGGCTTGTGTATCGAGTCCTACTGGCCCAGCTTGTTTGCGAAGCTCGCGGAAAAGAGGAACATAGATGAACTTATCTTGAACGTCGGAGCTGGTGGTGGTGCCGCTGTTGCTGTAGCCGCCCCAGCAGGAGGTCCTGCCGGTGGTGCTGCAGCAGGATCCGCAGCCCCTCCTCCTGAGGAGAAGAAGGAAGAGCCTAAGGAAGAGAGTGATGATGACATGGGATTCAGTTTGTTTGATTAGGCCATGTGCTATTCCTCTCGATGCATTCATGACTCTTTGAAGGTTCAAGTCTAAGTTATAGCAGCCTTATTGATTACCGATTTTGTGCGTCTTTTTTTTTCCCCTCTCCTCCCCCTGGATATCTTCTGTATTTTGGACTTCATAAATTCTCTGTTAGTGGAAATGGAATGTCACAGGATACAATTTTGTTTTTAATATACTGCTTATCTTTAGGATGTTTTTTTGCCCATCTAAACCGGGATTTATTTCTATTTGTAAACATGAACTATATTTTCTTCTTCAGCCTCACACCTGCCTAATATTGCATAGCTTTTTGTTGTAGTTTTATTAGCATAGTACATGTATGTGACTAAAATCGTGGTGTTTTTAGTTCTACACAGTCTTGAAATCATTTTGCTGACCACTCATATCTGATTATAGCTGACCTTTGGATTTCCTTCAAATCTGGTTCTGCGATGGTTCCCGAAAGTGAAACTGCTAGTTGGAAATTTGGGACTGGGACCCTTGCCATTTTCGTTTCTGCTGTAGTAGAATCCATTATTATCATCGGGGAGGCATCAAATTTACGGGGATGTTTTTATAGCATTTTCTACCTTTCTTATATATGGCGAGTTGTCTATAATGTCTATAATGTTTGCAAAGAGTTTCATTTTAGATGAAGCTTTGGGCTTCCCCGCTGCAATGCTTTGCTTTCATTTATTGGGTAATATAATGCCTCTACTAAGGCTGGAGTACGAGTCAATGCAGTACTTGGGTAATAGGGCATTTTGATGCTGGCCAAGTCTATTTTCCAGAATAGGTTGTTCTTATGCATACATGATTCTGGTTAGGAAATAGTGTGATTTTTTTTATTTTTTTTTATTTTTTTTTGTTTTGTTTGTTGTAAGTTGTGGGTTTTGATAATTTAGATGGGTAAACTTCAAGTTAACTTTTTCATAAATGGATAAGCAGCTAAGCAAAGCTGAACATTTGTATTGAAAGTACTATAACACTACTCCCTGCCCCCATTACGAGTAGATTTAGTAATGGAAATGTCTTTATATTTTTGCAAGAGGTTTTATTATCTTCTGAACATAATCAAATATTTAACCAAAAAAAATGATTGATAAGACCTAAATCGCCCTCATACAACAATTTAGAATCACATCATAATTTATCTTGGCTAATTAAACTGATAACCAACTGCACCTCAGTTACATACTTTTTAATTTTTAATTATATTATAAATTAACCTAGTCTTTAATATGGAAGTAATTAAAAGAGTATTAAAACAACGATCATCTGCGGTCCAAATCTTGCCCTAATTTTCCACCAATTTTATTTGTATGATTATTATATTTTCATTCCGATTATACTGTAAAATGTAATAGTAAAAAAGAAAAATTTTCACTGAAATTTTTATTTTAAAAAAATTGGGCTATCTTGTTCCAAACATAAAATTTCAAAGTATTTTAATATTTGACATCTCAACCGGTTTTAACAAAAAAAAAAGTATTTTAATATTTAATTATAAAAAATTGAAAGTTAATTATTTATGTTTTTAAAATATAAATATTTAGTTTATTATTCTTGTTTAAATTTAAATATATATGAATACATATTTTTTTAGATAGGTATACTTTAATATTATCACAAAATTAAATTAAATTAAATATAATTTTTAAAATTTAAAGTTTTTAACGTAAAAGTTTTAGGCGTGGTTGTTGGACAATTTTTAATTCGAGTTTAAAGGACGGATTTTCTCAAAAAAAAAAAAAAAAAAGGTTTAGAGGATGGATATCGAAAGGTATGGGGTTATCGATATCTTTGCTCAAAAGGGTGAAGAAAACAATGAAAACAACCGAAAAACACTTTTGAAAGAAGTTGAAACGACGTCGGATGATGTCTGTAGTACATTGAATCAATCAAGGAAGACCGGCTGCAGTATGGAGGCCGGAAACCGAAGCAGAACGATGGAGGAACTCGATCTGGACTCTTTTATTGAATCTCACAGAGCCTTAGATTTCGATGACGACGGCGAAGGCGACGACGATGATCCTCAAGCTTTTGTAGTTTCTCATCGCACTGTTGATGAAATTCTCCTCCTCAACGACTCTTCTTCTTCTGTTGGTTCTCCTTCTCCCCCATCTTCTCCCGCTTCATCTTCTGCTACCACTGCTTGGCGTCGATCGTCCTCTTCTCATTCCTTTTCCCAACCCCAACAGCTCTATTGTCATAGCGATAACAACAATAGTGACTGTAATGCTTCTACAAATTTTGCATCTCCAGTCCAAAGCCTACCCCATTCGCTTTCTTTGGACTCCAAATCCAATAATTCTGCAATCACTACTAGCGCTAGTAATACAGACAAGTTACCTGAATTTTCTCTTTCACGTGCCCTGACAACCACTCCTCTCCTTCCACCACTTTTTTCTGCTGTAAGGTCTAATGCCAAGCCCGGTGCTGCTCTCGCTGCTGCGGCTGCCGCTTCTCGCTCCATTCCCACACCCCACGCTGCTGCCATTAAGTCTTCTAGAACATCCGCTTCTGCTTGTCTCTCTAGAAGTTCTTCTCTCTCCGCGGTCGCTGATGATTCTGGCCTTGCTTTTGATACTGCCGACGGGGTTTCAGATGATGTTGGAAGAGTAGAGGAAGATGTAGGTCGAGGAGTTAACTGGGTTCAGGAGGAAAGCCTGGGCACTTCTGCCGATTCTTTGCTCTGTAAAGAGACTGCATATACCGATGCAACGGCTTCCTCGTTCCCCATAACACACGAACAAAGAACTGATAGTCTAGGCGAGGTTTCATCGACTAGTTATGGAACAATCCACTTCGATTCTCCTGCTCAAATTGAAAACGATTTGAATTTTCTAGCGACTTCTGATATTGTGTTAGGGAGTGAAGGAAAACACCTCCCATGTTCATCCGTTGATGTTGAAGTTTATGACGTGGATTCTCAACTTATCCATGCCGACGCAACTGATGAGCAGGAGATGATTTCCCTGGTCGATTTGGATGTGGGGAACATTGAGGACGAGATTCTTAAGACGGACGGAATCACTGATGTGGATAATGCAATCTCTCAATCTAGAGATGAGCTGTATGATTCTTATTCACAGGAAGAAGTTGCCCATTTTGTCGAAGACATAGCTTTTCGTTCGGAGGGTAAGACGTCTAGCGGAGAAACATGGAAAAAACAACAGCCTTCTCTGAAACCCCTCGAGTTAGCTGAAGAAAGGGAGAAGAGGCAAGCGTTTACAGGTATACACTTAGAAGAGGGTGCTGCCGCCCAACCGATGAGGCTTGAGGGTGTGCGCAGAGGTTCTATGCTATTAGGTTACTTTGATGTCAATGCCAACAATGCCATAACCAGGACAATCTCATCTCAAGCTTTCCGGAGGGAGCATGGATTTCCTCAGGCACTTGCAGTTCATATCAATTACATAGCAGTAGGAATGTCTAAGGGGGTTATTATTCTCACCCCAAGCAAGTACCACCCTTACCATCCTGATAACATGGATACAAAGGTTTGACTTCCTGCCACCTTTCTCCTTTAGTTATTCTACTTAATTTGTATCCACTGTTTCTACTTCCATTTTTCCCAGAACAAAGCATAAACTTTAAAGTAACTGGAGATCTTCAGGACGAGAAGTTAACTCCTGGGAGGTGTTTGCTGCAGTCAATTCTTCTATAGAAAACAATTTTAGCCGTCAAAAGCTTCTCTTTATAACTGCATATCTAAATAGCCGCAATGATATGTATTTCAGATGTCAATGCTTGGATTACAAGGGGATAGGCCTTATGCTTCTGTAACTTCCATGTGCTTTAATCAGCAAGGGGACTTGCTCTTTGCAGGATATGCTAATGGTCATGTTTCTGTTTGGGATGTGCAAAAGTCATCAGTGCTTAAAGTTATGAATGACCTGCATAAAGCTCCAGTAGTTCACATGTTATATATGGGGCAGGATTCACCAGTTAATCGTCAGTTCATTATCAGCGGGGATAGCAAAGGTGGAGTAAAGTTAACCCGGTTTAGTGTAATGCCCTGGCTTAATCGGTTCACCTTTTCTTCAACAGTGAGGCCTTCTCCTAGTGATAAGCATTTCAGTATTTTCTTACATCTAAATATACAAGCTCCAATGAATTGAAATGTTTGATTTATTAAACAGGAACTCCTTAATGATAAGACTGGCCCGGTTATTTGTGCTTCTCCTTTACTTTCTGGTGATTGTCATGGAGGTACATTGGCATCATCACAGGGTAACACAGCTGTCTCTACAAGTGCTATCGGAAGTATGATGGGAGGTGTCATTGGAGGCGATGGTGGTTGGAAAAACACACCTTCAGTTCATGAAGGCGTGCTTGTACTCGTCACTCATCAAGCTTCTCTAGTGGTATGAAGTATAGGATGGCTTTCTGCACTAAGTGCTCCAATCTTGTAATTGACCCTTATTACTCATTTTCTGAATATCTCTTGCAATACATTTATGGTAGAGATCTGTTGCAGGCAAAAGTAATTCCCACAGTGGAACCATATGGTCAAATTCCAAAGCCTGAAGGTGTTGCTGAGGGTTCAATTCCATATGCTGCCTGGAAATTTATATCTGATTCACAACGTTCTTTAAATGGTATGTCGTCAAGGTTGCTTTTTGATCAACTTTATGCTGTATATGTTCTTTCCCTAAAGATTTGTTTTCTTGCAGAATCATTTGAAAAATCGGCATTGCTTGCAATTGCATGGGATAGGAGAGTTCAAGTTGCAAAGTTGGTGAAATCTGAGCTAAAAGTATTTGGGAAATGGACTCTTGATAGTCCAGCGGTAGGAGTAGTTTGGTTAGATGACCAGGTAATGTTCCAGTTTGTGGGATTGATCACAAGGCGATCTCACTGAACAAATTGTTTCATTATCTTTCTGAGGGTAATCTTAATAAGAATTGCATGCTTGCCAGATGTTGGTGGTTCTTACATCAGTTGGACAACTTTGTTTGTTTGCAAAAGATGGAATTTTGATACATCAGACGAGCTTTGCGATAGAGGATTCTAGGAGCGATGATCTTATTTCATATCATACCTACTTTAATAATACATATGGGAATCCTGAAAAAGCCCACCATAATTGTCTAGCTGTAAGGGGAGCTAGCATATATATTCTTGGATCTTCGCATCTTGTCGTTTCACGTCTCCTTCCCTGGAAGGAACGTGTTGAAGTTCTTAGAAGAGCAGGTGACTGGATGGGTGCCTTAAATATGGCAATGACACTTTATGATGGTCAGGCTCACGGAGTTATTGATCTTCCCAGAGCTTTAGATGATGTACATGAGACTATTATGCCCTACCTTGCTGAGCTGCTTTTATCTTATGTTGATGAAGTATTTTCTTATATAGAAGTGGCATCTGGCAATCAAGTGGGCAATTCAGATCAATCAGATGAGTCAAAGAGTAGTAGTTTCTCTGGTCATCCTGATATAAAGGAGCAATATATCCGTGTTGGTGGAGTCGCTGTTGAATTTTGTGTTCATATAAATAGAACTGATATCCTGTTTGAAGAGATCTTCTCCAAATTTTGTACTGCCAAGCATAAAGGTAAATTTAATATATTCATGATAATAGCAACATAAATTTAAATGGTATTCTTGGGTTTTCAAGGTCACATTTTCTTTTGAACTTGAAAGATTTTTTTTGGTGTCATGATTACAAATGCTGTTATTTCTGTGCCCATGCTGAGTTGTTGAATGGGAAGGATGTGAAAAGTTTCACTTAGGCATTGTTTGAAAATTTTGTATGTCTCTTGCTGAACCCATGAAATGTCTCAAATATGAAAATATAGCTAATGAAGACTATTAATGGTCAGATTTTTTGCTATACATAGCTAGGCTGTTAATATTTCACAACATTTTGGTGGTTGCAACAGAACAAACTTTGTAGTTACTTACCTTTTAATTTTCATTTTCCTTAGAGACGTTTTTGGAGCTTTTGGAGCCATATGTTTTGAAAGACATGCTGGGATCTCTACCACCTGCGGTAATTTTGTTATGTCTGTATACTCTGCATATGTACTTCTTTCTAATATTTATTAATGTGTATTTTCAGTGTCATTTTTGGCTCTTCCATTAATTTGTTCCATTTTTATTTTTGAAAGATTATGCAAGCATTAGTAGAACATTATAGCACGAAGGGTTGGTTGCAACGGGTTGAACAATGTGTTCTACACATGGACATCTCCTCACTGGATTTCAATCAGGTTGTGTTCTATTCAAATTTTGTCATTTATGGAGTTGTCATTTACTAACAAAATGTTTTTTTACTTGAATTTATTTTTTGGATTCTTTAGCGATTTCTGATCTCTTTTAGGGCCTCTGAAGTAGACAATGTCTTCATGATTCTCTTTGTTTAGTATCCTAATATTCTTCCCTTCCCCTTCTTTTATAATTATTTGTGATTTGTATTGTAGGTTGTCCGCTTATGTAGGGTGCACGGATTACATGGTGCATTGATTTATTTATTTAACAAAGGCCTGGATGATTTTAGGACACCTTTGGAGGAACTCTTTGTTGTGCTGCAAAATTGCCCAAGAGATACTGCTGCTGCACTTGGGTAAGTTGCCACTGTATGTTTTTTTCCTTTTCCTAACAATCGCTAATTGAATGCTCTCTATGAATATTTCTCAGATATTGTGAGTGAGTTGTGAGTTTTATCTAATTGCTTAAAATTGTCTCATCCATCTCCCATTTAAACAGGTATAGGATGCTTGTTTATTTAAAATACTGTTTCCAGGGTCTTGCTTTTCCTCCAGGTATGGCACCCAATTTAAGTTACTGACAATATTATATCCTGGTAGTCTTTTTCTTAATTGTTTTGATAAAAATTATTTCTTCGTGGGCACATATTAACATATGTGGATGTGGGTGTGTGTATATATACTGATATGCTATATATATATATATATATATATATATATATATATGTATATCTTCATATATCTATATAGTCACATGTTTTTGTATCTTATGTAGTTGAAGGTCAAGATCTTCGTGAACATGGGCCTTTGGTTTAGTTTTTAGTTGAGGCATAAAATCACATAGTTGGGAATTGGGGAAACAATTAGCATGGTGTTCAGGGAATTGGGGAAGGAAAAGGAACAATGAGAAAAGGAGAAGGTAGTTTGTGTTGTTGCCTGTATTTAATGGTCAAGTGGAGGTATAATGGTGGTGGCAAGAGATTGCAGAGTGACAGTGATTTGTTGCAGTATCTGGAGCTGAGAGGCAACTTCTGGGGATTTTAGGTTTGAGCTGAAAGAAGTTTGCTTTCCTGGATATTTATTACTTAATATAAATGTGAATCCTGCCTTTCAGGGTTTTTTATTCCAATCCAGATAGGCCCAAAAGTTCTGATAGAGTTGCCTAAAATAGTCAGTGAAACAAGAAACATAGTCACAGGATTATTATGGCTGAATCCTGGTGCTCAATTTAACTGAAAACTTATTGATGGAGGGAAAACATTCTGATGTAGAATGGAAATCTAATTTCTCCTGCATCTGAAAGCTATTTCATTTTATATTGATCTTCTCCATCTCCAAAGTGTTACTTACTAGGCACCTGTAAAGGGCTCATTCCTGTTTCGTTTTTGCAGGTCAGGGGTCCATTTCTCATACTCGTGTGGCATCTGTGAAGATAGAACTTCTCCAATTTTTATTGGAGGATTCTAATGCTTCAAATTCACAGCTGACTGCAAACATGCCATTCAAGGTGCCTTACCCCAATCTACGTCATCTGTTAGAATTGGACACTGTTGCCACTTTAGATGTATTGGTTTGTGCATTTGATGATGATGGAATTTCAAAATCCAGCTACCTTTCTGAGAACTTGACTAATATGGACATGGTTGAATTGAACGACTTAGTAAGCAGAAATGAAAAACTTATCCAAGAAGTAGTAGATGTTTTTTCTGTTATTGTTGGCATAAGCTACTCCCGGAGTGGTTGTTCTACTATCTATGATGATGATTGTTCAGATGAGGCGTGGCCTTCAATAAAAGATACATGGTGCATATTTGAGTTTATAGCTCATTATGTTGCATGTCAGAGAGCTAAGGTCTCAAGAGATATTTTAATTCAAATTTTGGAATACTTGACATCAGAGGTACCAGCTCATACTATTGAATCTTCAAAGAGAAGGGAGAAACAATTGCTTGCACTTTTAGAGGTAGTACCTGAGACAGATTGGGATGCACCTCACCTGTTAAATTTGTGTGAGAAATCACAGTTTCATCAGGTGAAACGGATTGCCATGGTCTTTAGATTGCCAAAAGTATTCATGTTTAATTTGTTTACTGAAATGTCTTAATCATCTTATTCAGGCTTGTGGCTTCATCCATGCCATCAGACATCAGCATCTTGCCTCATTGGATAGTTTTATGAAAGCTGCAGATGAACCTATTCATGCCTTCTCTTTTATCCACGATATGTTGCAGCAACTGCATGGCAATGAATCTGATGCCTTCAGGGTGAAAGTCATGTCTCGAATCCCTGATCTTATTATGATAAGCAGGTGATTGGTTGGAAAAACATTTCTCACTGGAATTTGAGATTAGTTGTGGTTCTTTGGCTTGACTAAAGTAATGCTAAATATTTATGCGCGAAACTTACTCTTTGTCTGATAAATTTCTTCTCCTTTTTTTTTTTTTTGTGTGTTTGAAGACAAGGAGCGTTATTTCTAGTTGTTGAACACTTCTATGAACGAAGTCAGCAGATATTGTTCTCTGAGTTACAATCTCACCCTGAAAGCCTTTTTCTTTACTTGAAGACACTTATTGAGGTTCACTCTACTGGGAATCTGGACTTTTCTTGCTTACAAAAAGGCGGTGAAACAGCAGCAAGGCACGAGTTAGATAGAGTTAATGCATATCTGGAAGCATTGATTGAATTTCCAAAGAGACTGAGGAATTATCCAATTCATGTGACAGATGAAATGGCAGAGCTATACCTTGAGGTGAATATTTTGTTGTTGAAAGGCGGAATTCTTTCAGGCACTTGATCTTGGGGTGTTTCCATTTCTAATGATCTATCCTCCCGGTCAATTGTGTTTAGGCATTCATTCATCTGATCCTGTTTTCCACTTTTGCAAGAAATTATATTCATTTGATCTTGTTTTCACTTCTTGTCTATTTCCTTAAAAACATTTTCTGGCAAGTTGGTTACTCTGCCCAGGTCAATCCATTTTCTGCGTAATTTATTTCATTATTTAAAAGTTCAGAGGTCATCATCATGTAACCAAAATATATATGTTTTCTTTTCTTATCTTCAAGTCGTCATCTGTTCTTGCCTTCTATTCTTGTTCATTTTCTTTTATTTTCCATTTCAGCTATTGTGTCGTTATGAACGGGAATCAGTGCTGAAATTCTTAGAGACCTTTGAAAGCTATAGGGTAGAAAACTGTTTGCGCCTGTGTCAGGAGAATGGAATTATTGATGCAGCTGCTTTTTTGTTGGAAAGGGTTGGTGATGTTGGAAGTGCTCTATTGCTCATTCTTTCCAGCCTCAATGAAAAATTTGTAATGCTTGATACTGCTGTTGCCAGTGAAATTTCTGATTCTGGTACCGGGCATATCAACAGAGTCTTAAAGAAGAAGGAGGTCTCTGTTTTTTTTAGCTCTTGTATACTCTGCGATTTAATATTTTTCAATATTTGGTTCACTGCTGTGCAGTTTCCATATTTTAAAATGTTGCATTGCAGGTGAAAGACATACTTGATGTCGTGAATTCTTGCATTGGACTATGCCAGCGTAACAGTCCTCGCCTAGACTCTCATGAGTCTGAGAACCTGTGGTTTCAGTTACTTGACTTGTAAGATTGTCATCTAGACCAACATTTCATTTATGGCCTAGGTTATTCTCAGAATTTTAGAGATCAGAAATTTTTCAATGTGTGAGTTAATGGGTTTGATATTTAGTGAATAGGTTTCTTTGTACTCCTTGAAGAATCTTCCCCTCTTATCAACAACTAAAGAATCTGTATGGCATTCAGCATACATATATGCCCACGCGGATATGAAATAAGTTATCTGAGTACACTATCACTTCGCCATGATAGATATGAAATTTTTTTTTGCATCTAACAGTGTGTGATTTTTTATGCTTGTTGTACTCATAATTTTAATCTGTTAGATATAAATGTTGCTTTGATAAGTTTGAAGCAAAATGTACATACCAGTTACTTGTCCTTTTGTGGAAGTTAAATAGGTTTCTTAGTTTTTGATGCAGGTTTTGTGAGCCTTTAATGGATGAACCCTGTAATAAAGGCAGATCTGCTGTTGAAGCAAGCATAAGTGACTTGGTATGTAAGCAAGAGGATGGGAAAGCTTTTGAAGTCAAATGGAAGATCTCCAAGTCTCACAAAGGTGCTCGCATTTTAAGGAAAATTCTTTTAATGTTTATCAAGAAGATCATTGAGGGCATGATTGGGTATGTTCAGCTACCAAAGATCATGTCAAAGCTTCTTTCGGACAATGGTAGTCAGGAGTTCGGCGATTTCAAGCTTACTATATTGGGGATGCTCGGGACATATGATTTTGAAAGAAAAATTCTGGTTAGACTCTTTCATATCATCTAATTTGTTGTCAGTATAGGTATAGATATGATTTCATCTTTCCTTTTTGTGTCCCCTTTAGTTTTTTTTTGCAGAACTATTACCGAATTTAGAAGGTTTAAACATGGTCAAGGGTTTCAGGTTGTGGATTACTAATGCACCTTAACGACTGACTGTGCATTCTTAGTTCAACTTACAGAACAACCTACAAATATCATTAATTGGATGGAAAAAATGCATACATAATATATAGAGTAAGTCTTTTTTTAAAAAAAATTCTCCATCTACAAGGACTTCTAGGATTATCTTCAGAACTATAAACCCAATAAAATTAGGAAAACTAAGACTGTCCAAATTAATTTCTTAATCAGAAACCGACTAGAATTATTATTCTTGAACATACTAAATTACTAAAACTCTAACTAACAACCAAAAACTGAATCTTCCAACATTAAGACTATTATAGCATCCTTGCTTGATTGAGAATTCTGCAATCTTTTAACCTTTTTCTATTCCTCATCATTATGTTATATCATTAAATTCCAAAATTGCTACTAAGCCTGTGTTCTACTGTAGCAAAAAATGCTTTCTGTTATTGGTAACATCTATGCAAGTTTCCCTTGTAGCAAGAAATCATTTCTTGGTGAAACCATCATGTAACTATTAAAAGATGAGTGCAAATTTTTTTCTTCTTAGCTACATTGTGTCTTGAAAAGCTTAATGCATTGTAATCCATTAAGTTCACTATAACCTAGGGCTTAATGCATTATTATGAGAAAATAAGAAGGGATTTTAAGGGTTGAGTTCTTTTAAGGGTTTTTCTTGCTTCTATGGCCAGATATATGAGATAATAGTGCTATGTAGTTTATATTTATTTTTGCTATGGAGTCATCATCATTATATCTTTCAACAATTTTCTGCTGTGACTCGATAAGAAGTTTTTAATGGTGGGAAGACATCATAACTTAACTGAAACCTGGCAGGTTTATGGTGTATTTGGATCGAGTTTTATTTAGAAAAAGGTGACATCATTTAAAAAATTGTACTTGTATGGATAACGTTTAAATGAAAAAAAAAATTTGTCCCCTAATTCAAGTTAAAATGTGATGTCTACTCTTTTTAGGTTTTGAAATGTCATATCATATCAATTCATTCAAACATATTCCAGTAATAAAACCATCATTATGTACATAACATACCTATTGTTTTCAAAATAAAATCCTATCCAAATAACAACTCAAATACTGCTTTTCACTTTGAAAAAAGTAGTTCAACATTTATAAAAAGGTTGACATTCTGAATTTTGAATTTTTTTCTAGTTTGCTGTTTGTTTTCTCTCCACTGATGTTTCAGTGCTAGAAACTTCTAGCTGTGCACTTACTACTGAACAGGTCTTCCATAAATTTTTTGATTTGCTCAAGGATTTCTGCTCTTCATTCTTAAAGAGTAGAACATTCAAATTCAATTAGCTTTCTCCTTTTCTTTTGACTGTTTTTCATTGTTTTGT
This sequence comes from Cynanchum wilfordii, assembly GCA_025388415.1. Taxonomy (NCBI): domain Eukaryota; kingdom Viridiplantae; phylum Streptophyta; class Magnoliopsida; order Gentianales; family Apocynaceae; genus Cynanchum; species Cynanchum wilfordii. Next base: position 3,449,557 of record JAHSUH010000001.1, read on the forward strand.
CAGGAGACTGCGAAATCCTTGATTGAAGATGATTCCTATTATACCATGAGTTTACTGAAGAAGGGAGCTTCTCATGGGTATGGCCCACAAAGCCTCCTATGTTGTGTATGTAATTGCCTTGTTTTGAAAAGTTACCAAAATTCCAGTATTCGAGTTTTTGTCTGTGGACATGCAATGCATGTCCTCTGCGAACTCCAGGAAAGTGAATCTGTAGCTGGGGGATCATATTCTGGCTGTCCTATATGTGTGCGTAGACAGAAATCAAAGCGGTCAAGGAGCAAATCTGTGCTTGTAGAGAATGGATTAGTTAGTAATGTCTCATCGAGATCAAATAAGGCGCCTGGGATGGTAACTTTTCATTCACAACCAGACGGTGATGTTTTTGGGAATGTTTATGGTTCAAATTCAATTTCAAGGGTATGTTGTTTATTGACCTTTTTTTTCTCCTATGCTGATGCCATTGGTGAACTTTTATGTCGTATTCTTTTTGAACTAATTGACTTTTGGTTGAAGCAGTTTGAGCTGTTGAGTAATCTTCAGAAAGACCATAGAGCAGTTCAAATTGAAAATGTGCCTCAGCTGAGGCTTGCACCTCCAGCAGTATACCATGAAAAAGTCAAGAAAGGGACTAATGCCATAACTAAAGAAAGCATCAGTAGCCCTTCCAAACCAGAAAAATCCAGTAGGAGCAGGCATCTTAGGGATGTTAGAATGAAGGTATCATCTGTTAGGTTACCCCTGAGATCAAATATATTTGGTACGTTTCTTGTGTGATTTTTTCCTAGTTTTACTTATTCTTCAATACAATTCCATTTTCTAAATCACTGCACGGTCTTGCGCAGGGAAAGATATTAAGAATAGCACTGAAAGATGACCATTTTAATCGTTTAGAGTTCACTGAGGACTGAATTCCGTGATCCAACTCTGGGAGAAGTTTTTGCACCTGTGTTGAGAAGGTTGGCCTTCTGGACTTGTATTTTGTGTACAGAAGAAAATGGACACATTCTGACCTATCTTTTGTTGGCTGATGGGGAAGATGCTGCATTTTCTGGTTGGAGCTCTCATTTGTAAGTGAAATTTTGTACTGCAAATTCTCCAAATGGTTGGGATGGATTGGATTTTCTCTCTTTTCCTTTTCTGAAGGAAAAATTCTGTACTTGCACGCGGTAGCTGCTGGCTGGTTGCAGTGAGCCCCGGGTATGTGCAATCCGCCAATAACTATTGTATGAATTGTTTTAGACAGTCTCTTAACATTTTTTTTTTTTTTTTCCTTTTAACCGGGTACTTGACCGACTTTCAGGGAATCTATAGATGGAAAAACTCTTAGGAGTACGTTTTCTATTATCTTTAATGTCATGGGAAAAGTTTTGTCTTTGATTTACGGAGGTCGTATTGTGTAATATTTGTATGGACGTTTGATACTTATTTTCGAATTGGGAAGGAAGATTTATGTTTGATGTAGGAGAAACTAGTTTTGTCGAAAAAGATGGATTTGTGAAGGAGACGACTTCGAGTCGAAAGGCTTGGAAGTTGTTAAAATTTTTTTTGGTCGAAACTAAATAGATGAATGAGAACGAAGTTGTTAAAATTTTGTTAGTAATTAAAAAAAAAAAAAAAAAAAAAAAAAATCAACACCAAAATAAAAACATTTAAAGATAAAAGTGACAATTTTTGCATTTTATTTCCCCTTAAAAAGAAAAAAAAGAAATAAAAAAACTAATTCAACAAATCAAAATTGTCAAAGATTATGGTTACCCAAGTCTTTATTGTTTTAATCTAATATTCCTATTTATCATTTAAAAAATTTACTGCGTGTAAAATGTTAAAATAATATAATGCGAACCCATTAACAAGAGAGCCAGAAGTATGATTAAGAATGTAAAGCATAAATGGTTTTTTTTTTTTTTTTTTGAGGTGAAAAAAAGCATAAATGGTTGTTCATATATTATTAAAATGGATGTTATTCCCATTCCCATGGGGTAAAAGTAGTTAAGGCCGAAGAAGGGTTATGATGGGGAGTTGAGTTGGGTGGCCTAACTTTTCCCGTCAAATAAAAACAATCGATGCAGCAGCCAACGCTCCTGACGGTTATTTCTACACACAACACTCTCTTCATTTTCCCTCTCTCTCACATTGTTTTCTCCGCCAGTTCTCCTCCTCCTCTTCTCTTCTCTTCCCTTTTTATTCTGTGCTTCTGTCGTTCTTTCCCCCCACTTCAATCATCCCCATTACTGATTTAGTAGTAATTAGTACCAAGAATGGCCTCCTCTGCTTTCTCCACTTCCAAATTCTTGCGGCAGCCTTTGCCTCCTCACTCCCCCAGATCTTTTCACAAGCCCCTTTTTCCTGATCCTCTCAAGACCTCCTCCTTTTTCCTTGGTTCCACCCATAAGCTCTCCCACTCCTCTTCCTCTTCCTCCTCCTCCTTCTCTATCTCCTCCGCCCGCCGCCGATCTGCTGTTGCTGGTGTCTCCTCCGAGGTCCTCAAGGAAAAGAAGGCCAAATCCAATGCCTCCCTCTCCAATCTGGTATTCTCTTTTCTTATCGCTTTAAAGTTTTTCCTACGCTATGCTTTTGTGTATTCCGGATGAATTCTTCACTACCCTTTTATTTCTCTAGTTCCTACGAAATAATGCCCTCATCTTTCTGCTTACCCGGCCATCATTCCTTGTTATTTTTTTATCCTTTCCCCCGCAGCTCATTACTAAAGAAGAAGCCCTCGTGTTGTATGAAGATATGGTTTTGGGAAGATCCTTCGAGGACATGTGTGCTCAGATGTACTACAGAGGCAAAATGTTTGGTTTTGTGCACTTGTACAATGGACAAGAAGCTGTTTCCACTGGCTTCATCAAACTCTTAAAAAAAGAGGACTCCGTTGTTAGTACCTATCGCGATCATGTTCATGCCTTGAGCAAAGGGGTTCCCGCCCGTGAGGTGATGAGCGAGCTCTTTGGCAAAACCACTGGCTGCTGTAGAGGCCAAGGTGGCTCAATGCACATGTTCTCCAAGGAGCACAACCTTCTTGGTGGCTTTGCTTTCATTGGTGAAGGCATTCCAGTTGCTACTGGTGCTGCTTTCACTTCCAAATATAAGAGGGAGGTTTTGAAGGAAGCTGATTGTGATCACGTGACTTTGGCCTTTTTTGGTGATGGTACCTGTAACAATGGCCAGTTCTTTGAGTGCTTGAACATGGCTGCGTTATGGAAACTGCCTATTATCTTTGTAGTTGAGAATAACTTATGGGCCATTGGGATGTCTCACGTGAGAGCCACCTCAGATACTCAAATTTGGAAAAAAGGTCCAGCCTTTGGAATGCCTGGAGTTCATGTAGATGGGATGGATGTGTTGAAAGTAAGGGATGTGGCTAAGGAAGCTATTTCCAGGGCTAGGAGAGGAGAAGGTCCAACCCTGGTTGAATGCGAGACTTATAGATTCAGAGGACACTCTTTGGCTGACCCAGATGAGCTCCGTGATCCTGGTGAGCTTTTCTATTCGTGTATCTTCTTTGTTATAATGTAATTAACTACTTTTTGCTTCTCCCTTTTTTTTTTCCCATTCTGTTTACTTGCAGCTTCCACTTAATTCTATGTCAGAATGCTTGTTTACCCTGGATTCAGTTCTTATTGTTTCTTTTTCTTGCTAATATAAGATACTCTGTACAGACTTTGTATTGTCCTATTTAAATGAATGCTTGCAGTTGCATCCTTTTGGCTTAACTGATAAACTTTGGATTAAATATAAGTTGCACCTTTTTGGATGATCCAGTATGAGCTTCACTGATACCCATAGTGGATTTTAGCTTTATAAACACTTAAAACTGCAGTTTTTCTGTACAGGGGTGATTTCATTGCTTGACTAAGTTCTATTGAATATTGATACAATTGTAAAATGCTTTTACTTTATTTTTCACTGGGTAAGATTTCAATATTGGAATTAGCATCCTTGCCATCACTTCTTCTGATATCAAGTCTTGATCTTCTTGTCCGTTTTAGTATTTGACCCCTTTTTCATTGATGGAATTCTGCAGTATCGCTTTACCCTTGCCACTAGATAGTTTATGGAAGCTACAATCTTAATGTAAATTCTTGCTGTTGTGATAATGTTCTTCCCATCTTTCCCCGTATATCTCTTTTGTCCTTTATATTTAATGGTGCTTCTGATGAATGATCTCATCATTACAAAGTATTGTAAATATGTAATTTTGGTGGTTATGCAAAGTTGTATTCACTTGAGGTGTAATGATAATGCTAACTTGTAAATGCTAGGTCTTCTGATTCCCTGGACCTGATTTTATATATGCTGTGGGATATTTTCTTGAATCGTGGCAGGAAAAGAAAATGCATCCCATGCAAAATTGAATGTCTTTGTATTGGGTGATTTCAAAATATATATTTATTCACTTTCTCAAATTAAAAATGTATCTAATGTAAGTTCTCAACACTGGCTTCACTTAAATGAAAAAATGGTTATACGTATCCTTTTTCACACAGAGGTCCACTAAAAATTCATCAAGGGAAAGGTGGATATGGTTAAACACTTGTGTGTAAATTTCTATGCCAAGTAAACATGGACATTAATCTAGAACAATAGAGAAACTTTTCTCGATTCTGTTTGTTTGTCCCTCTTCATCTGGTCGACTGGCTGTTAGAGATATATCCTTTGCTGCTTTGGCTTGTCATGTGACACTAATGTGTAGAAATCTCAGATAAGGGGAACATTTTGAAGGAGCATTACTGTAATTATGTCTTGTTGTCTATATATATATATATCCTTAATAGAATATTTCCTTTCCAGCTGAGAAGGCACACTATGCTGCTAGAGATCCCATCACTGCTTTGAAGAAGTACATGTTTGAGAACAATCTGGTTAGTGAAGCAGAGCTAAAAGCCATAGACAAAAAAATCGATGAACTGGTTGAAGATGCTGTAGAGTTTGCAGATGAAAGCCCTCTTCCACCTCGTAGTCAGCTGCTAGAGAATGTCTTTGCAGATCCGAGAGGATTTGGAATTGGACCCGATGGGAGGTACAGATGTGAGGATCCAAAATTCACTGAAGGCACTGCGCTTGTATAAGTTTCATAGATATTCATGGTTGTCTGGACAAGATGAATTCCAGCAGTTGATGAAAAAATCTTTGATTTCTCTATTATTGGATGATATCAAGCATATATAAGGTTATGATGTTCCTTTTGGTATTTTTAGTGTTGCTTTGCAAGGAGTAATTGATGTCTAGGGTGTGAATTTTGTTTCTTTCCCCCTTTTTCTGTTTTACTTTTGCAGTGTTACTACTATCATTCATTGTTTTGATAAGGTTTTGAAATTCTAACCCATTAAGGTGTGCTACATCGTTGAGCTTCTTCTAGAGCTGTTATTTTTACCCGATGAAAAATTATTGGTTCGTTACTATTATTATTGTTTTAAGAAACAATCAATGGAGCTGCCTTTGCATGCAACATCCCCTGCTTGTACCGCCACGTAGAATCTGTATCCACGCCACACTGCTAGCATTAGATGGGGGCATCTCCAGGGACACGGGCGAATCATTTTCAAAGCTGATTGATTACTATTATCCGGATCAGATCAACTGCCAAACACCGGATCATTAAGGCATCGGCGACTCTGTACAACTAATCCGGGACCTGCAGGCCGAAATCTCCATCCGGAACCATGCGGATCACCTTATGCCCAAACATGGATCCTAAACCTACTCCCCTAAAGAATGGCACCATGATTTTCCTCCGGATGTATTGTCAGCCTGCATCGCTGATATCCTTCCCTCGAAGGAGAATGTGAATTGGATTCAGAGGAGCATCATCAGATATTGTGAGGGCACGAAGAAAGATCAAATGAATGATCATGAAATTAATATTATATATATATATATATATTCATACACACATTTTGTGCTGCTTTCCCAGTCTCGCGGCATCCATCAGCTCTAAGTGCACAAGGACGTTGACATCTTCTTCTGTATCTTTAATCCATCAATGAATAAAATAACAACAGCATAAACTGGTACAGGGCATGCCCTCAAGAAGAAAAATACTATCCCTTGTATAATTTTGCATGATTTATAACATTAAGGAGGTAGTGTAAAGATTGAATGAAAATAACATTAATATATATATATATATATATATATATATATATATATGAATCTAATGATAGTTTAAAGAAATAGATATAGCTAAAAGACTATTTTTCCTTTCTCTTAGTTTGTATTTAATGAAAGTATGATGTTAGCACGGAATTTATTTTAGGGAGAAAAAATGGAAAGAAAAGTTGGGCGCGGCGCTTCATTTGGGGATCGTGAAATGTAAATTCCATGAATGCTGAGTGCAGCGCTTGCGTGTGTGTACGTTTGGCGTCCAAACGGATGACGAGCAGGGAACAAAGAAAGAGGCAAAGCTAATCCACAAAAAAGGGACCCCCCTACTTACATTTTATATATATATATATATATATATAACTCAAATTCCCTTTATAAAATGCAATCGTAACAATTATATTTTGAAAACTAAATAGTTTATAAACATGAATATAGAGTAGTTTTGTGCGTTAAATAAAAGAAGGTAATGTGGAATTGACGAGAAAGAAACATTAGTGGCTTCACAGTCAAAATATACATATGTTAAAATCGAGATACTAGGAAACACTTTATTTAAGGGAAAGAGAAGGAATCCGATTCCTTGTGCTCGGACGGTCCTTTCTCTCTCTCTCTCTATTCCATTTAAGTAGCCTTTCCTTTTTATACTCATCACTGAGTGGGTCCCGCTGTATTGTATCCATTTCCCCTTTGCATTATACATATATTATTTCTACGCTAAATCACCTTCTTAGCATCAGTGGAAAAAAAAAAAAAAAACAAACAAACTAAAAAAAGCGGATTGTATACTATTAGCAGTATTTATCATAAAAGGTTTCTTATTTTCTTACGCATATAAGTACAGCCGCTAGCCTTGGCTTTGCCGAAGAACCTAGAGAAAGAAAGATAGATAGAGAGGATGACGGATGAAGAGAAGCACGGAAGTGGTGGTGGCAGCAGGAAGGGGGAAAAGGTCTCTCGCTACTCGATTAGAGGTCCCCGGCGAGCCATCTGCAGTTTCCTTACCACCTTACTACTCTTGGCTGCGATAGCAGCTCTGATAGTATGGCTGGTGTATCGCCCCCACAAGCCAAAGTTCTCCGTCGTGAGTGGTGCAGTGTATGATCTGAACGCCACGGCTCCTCCATTCTTGTCCACCACCATGCAGTTCACAGTGATCACCAGGAACTCAAACAAGCGAGTCTCCTTTTTGTACGACCATCTTTCAGCTTTCGTTTCCTACAGAAACCAGGCAATCACCCCACCGGCTGTGCTCCCACCTCTGTATCACGAGACAAAAAGCACAGTGGCGCTATCACCGGTTTTAGGCGGGGGAACATCGTCTGTGCCGGTTTCCCTGGAGGTGTCAAATGGTCTGGGCTTGGATGAGGCATATGGGGCAGTGCCTCTCAGGTTGGTACTGATGGGAAGGATTAAATATAAGGCTGGAGCAATAAGAACCGGGCGTTACTCGATATACGTTAAGTGTGATATGTTGGTGGGTTTGAAGAAAGGGTTCACTGGTCAAGTTCCTTTGCTCGGATCTCCTCTAGATTGTAAGGTGGATGTATAAATATCACCGCTATTCCCTACAACAACTGCATGCAGTAGTAAATTACTCTATTCATGATGCGCCTATCTATACTAATATATTATATATACCAGGTCCATGTTAGTAATTTCTACTTGAAATAATAGTGCTAGCTTGCTACTATACTATGATACTATCATAATTTAATTTTCTTCAGCTAGCTTATTAGTAATTACATTTTGAAACACAATTAATTCTTTCAACCTTCATCTAATCTCAGCAGATAATCGATCGATCTGTGTAATTTCTTGAATTTTAGACTAGTCTTAGCTAGTCAATCTTGAATCCTTTTTGGTTCCAACTGCAGTCTGTTTCTCGTTCTTGAATTTGACTTCTTCTTCTTCTTTTATTTTTATTATTATTTTAAGTTAGGGAGGAGTAGAGAGAAAATACATGAAAAAGAACTAAAGAAGGGATTTTGATTCTTTTATGCCATTCTTGTCCATTGTTCTCATTCTTCGGTTCCAATCTATCCTATGTAAAACTTATTACATACATACATACGTATACCTTTTTTTTTTTTTTTTTTTTTTTTTTTCAGAAAATTTGTTTTACATATATGATGTATATATAACTTAATATTTGACCATCACAATTTAATATAAATATTAATTATATATAAAAATATTTGAGAGTATTATATACACATAAATTTATAAATAATTTTTATCTTGACAAAATGTAGATCATAAATTTGGTAAATGTTACACATTATTCTCAAATTCTTTTGTCTTTAATAAAGGGATTAAATTTATAAAGTTTATGATTTTAGATAAAATTATTATTTAATATAATTATGTTTGTATAAAATCAATATCTTTTCCTCTATTGTAGAATTATTAAAGTTTCGAGATTCCAAAGAAACCCATTTCCCACTAGGGTAGTGGGGATGGCATCTGCCATATTTAAGTTTTGGTTGTTGCAATGTGATCAACTGGTATCTAATTCTTATGCTCCATGGACTCCAAATATTTCTTTCAATTATATCACACACGGTAGAAAAAAATTTCTTGTTTTTTATAATTAATAATATTCTTCTTTTTTTAAAAAAAAAAAAAGTTCCCTATTAAAAAGGAATTAACGGAATTAACCTGACCTGAAGGAGACGAAGATCATCCAAATTAAGTAAGAAAAGAGCTGATAATGAGAAATATATTTTTTAATTGGTAGATAATGAAATTTTTTAAAAAAATTAATATATATAAGAAATATATTCACTTTGGTGAGTTTGACAAAACTTTCGTCTCCTTGTGTATAGATTTTCACAGGGAGAAGGATTTTTTACCTTTGTTATTTTTAATTTATTGCATAGTATAGGATATCATTTTTTTTTATCAATATCAAGATGTTTCAGTGAGTTTTTTGTGTTTTTTTTTTTTTTCTTCTGTTGAAAAGACAAAACAGTTTGTTAGAATTTATAAAAATTTTAAAATTATTATATTTATTTATAAAGGAGCAAAATAGTTAGGATGGGATACTTCAGGGGGTAAATTAGCGAATTATCCAAATATTTTGTTTTAATTTTAAGAAAGGTGGAAAGGAAGCCCGTAGCAATCACCCTATCCAATGAAACGCGATTAGATGGCTATCCAAGAGACATGTCAGCACTGCACTATCCACATGATCGTTGAATGAGTGGTTGTCCATCCTCTCAAGTTTGGGTTTCTCCACTCCAGCGACTGCTAATGCTAATATAATAAGAAAAAAGAAAATTCAACCCAGAAAAATACAGTGTATCTTCTTTTCCTTCTTTTAATTTTTTATGAATGAAGGAATAAATAAATAAAACGAAACTCATCCCAAATATCTCCAGCCAAATCACCAGGGGTTCACAGAGAAGCCATGGCCTCAGCCACCACCACTCCACTTTCTCTTTCCCCTTCCTCCGCCCTTATTGACGGCAAGGCTCCTCGGCAATCAGCTAGTGGCTCCTCACAATGCGTGACCTTGCCCACACTTCCTCCACCTATGCCGTCTCAGAGTCTGACTCAGACTCGCTCTCGCTCTGCCAAGACCACTGCTTACTGTGAGGAGTCTGCACCCTCTCCCTAATTAACATGACCCTCCCTTTCTTTTTTCTTTTTTTATCTTTTCTTTTAAATCATCATTTTTTTTTTTTTTTTTGAAAATCTAGATATTACATTTTTTTCATGCCTTCAATTTTACTCCATTGCTCACTCTTTGTCGGGATTAAGTTTTCAATTCTCAACCCATTATTTATCTTTTTTTTTTTTTTTTTGGTCGTGGTTTATTATATACATTATATCAGTAATACTATTGATGCCATGAAGAAAAGAGATCACAACTAGATACGCACAGAATGCTCAGTTACTTCTTATTTTCGGTGATTCAGGCAGAAAGTTTGCCCGAAATGTTGTCACTATGGCTACTGGAGAAGCTCCTGCTGAAGTGGCAGGAACTGAGCTTCCAGAGGTTGTCAAAGGTTTACAAGAAGCTGTGAGAACTAAACTAAATTTAATATATATATATATATCGCCAAATTTCATATATTTCATCTAGTGCTACTACGGACGGTGCTTCTTCAATGAGCTACCGTTTTCTGTGTGTTTCTGCAGTGGGATAAGGTTGAGGACAAATACGCAGTAGCTTCTTTGGGGGTAGCTGGAGTCGTTGCTCTTTGGGGATCCACGGGATTGATCTCGGTTAGGACTTTTTCTCTGGAAGTTGTGATATGAAAGGGTGACACTTACATTGTACTGAAGCCCCCACGAATTTTCTTCTTCCCCTGTTAATTATGAAACATGATTGTGGAATGTGAATTCTGCAGGCAATTGACAGGCTTCCACTAGTACCTGGTTTACTTGAGCTTGTGGGGATCGGATACACTGGTGTAAGTTTATTTTTTTATCCTAAGTTTGCCATCCTCATTCCTAGTGTATGTTTCAGGGTTCCCCTGCTTCCTTGTGTTTCTGATCTCATCATCTTAACTCAAAATAGTAAATTTTTTCCTGCAGTGGTTTGCATACAAAAATCTCGTTTTCAAACCAGACAGGTAACTCTCCCACTTCATTAAACCATAGTGTGTTTATTTTTCACGAGGGTTAAAAGTAAAGTATGTATGTGTGTATTCAGGTTTCTGTTTCTTTCTGTCAATTTTCAGGGAAGCTCTTGTACAAAAGATCAAGGACACTTACAAGGAAATAATTGGCAGCAGCTGAAAGCACATCTCAGTTGATTCTTCAGCGTCACATGCTTCGCTTCATATTGTAATATCGCATCAAATGTAGAATTGCAGAAGCATACATATAAACTTCGTTGTTTAGCAATTTCTAACCAAGTTAAAATCAATTCAATAAATTCCTTTATGATTATGAGAGCAATGCTGATCTGATATGATTTGATTTTTTCCATTATGAATTGGCATCTATCTAGAAATTAAGGAAACATATATGTCATCTTACCCAAACAAGCCTCATGCATCCTGAGTGTGGCAGTGGCAGTTCAACTCATCTAAAATTAAGCAACCAAACCTTTCATGATATTCTTTTATCCATATTCCAAGTTCCAACTTATTAGAGCGGAAGCGGGAGGTTCAAACACAAATTTAAGACTCTAGAAATAGCAATTAATTAAGTGACAGACATACAGGACTGGATTGGACTCCCAATTAAATATTTTTAAGTGAAGTGATGAACTATAGCTAGATGATAGTCATCTACTTGAAGAACTCCATGACCCACAGGTTACAAACAAAACATTCTATGCTTATGCCTTGAAACCCAGCTGCAGTAGCCAAGGCAAGAAACTCCTGCTCTGATCGCTCTTTCCCTCCTGGATTCTGAGTCAGCATGATCAGATCACTTTGGCAAGTGCTTTTCACGCGGGCACTAGTAGTATCAGGTTTCACGGGAACAAGTGCATCAACAACTATTACTTTTCCGTCATCTGGTAGAGCTTCGTAACAATTCTTCAGTAATTTCAAGCAGTGATCATCGTCCCAATCATGAAGTATCCACTGTAATCAAATTCACCAAAATTAAGTTACATGCATGTATCTCTCTCTGTTCTGTACCCAAAAGACTAATCAATTTTAGTCTTAGAAAAATAACTTGTTTGAAAATAAATAAGAAAAATGAGAGAGTACCTTCATAAAAATGGCATCTCCTTTCGGGACATTTTGAAACATATCTCCCCCAACATGTTCAACACCTGTATGCAACCCGTTAATTAATCACGTTAATCAGATCATAAAAACTTTCATTCATATGAAAAACATTTCATTGTAAGTAGCAATAATTGGTTTTAAATACTACACATACGACATGAACCTAGTATATTCTATAAGACTGCAGTAGTTCTGGTACTATCAAATTAGCAGTAGTAATTCTGATGAAAATAAAACATCTTCAAAATCTTATAATATAGGGAGTTTGAAAGTGAAGATATGAAGAACATAAATAAATAAGTAGAAATTATAGTTACCAGGATAGGCGGGAGCATGTTGGATAACATAAGGCAAATCAAAATTAAAACCGCGGATACTTGGGTATTTGGTCGTGATTATGTTGATGGTAATTCCAAGGCCACCACCGATATCTACTAAGCTTTTCATTTTCAGATGTTCAAAACCTTTGTACCTCTCGAGGATTCTGTTAATGGCGATAGTTGTGTGGTCGGTCATTGCCTTGTTGAAGACTTCACTGAATCTAGGGTCCCTCCCAGGGTACTCAAATGCATGAGTGCCATGAACCCTGTTAAACGGAATTCCCCCTTCCCTAACTGCATCTTCTAATTCATACCTGTAAAATTAGTTATCAGAGTGATTAATTAGATGCTCCCTTTTCGGCTAGCTACTACTAGTCATTTTGGTCATAGTTAGTATTCAAGAAAGAAAAACAAAATTCAATAATTTTTTTTTTTTTAAAAAAAAAATATATATATATATATATATATTTTACTGACCAGCTGTCAATGAAAACCTTATCCTGCAACAACCCCAGTAGACCCCCTAGTGATGCTCCCTCCGAGTTGCGCACAAAATATTTTGCAACTGGTGCCAAGCCATAAACTCTTGGAAGAGGCCCTTCTCCGGCCACGGAGCAGGTGAGGATTGAGTAGCTAGCCAGGAGCCGCAGCATCCTATCCAGCATTGAAGGAGCATCCAGATTCTTGGAAGACATGCAGGCGGCAATTTGGGAGGGCGAGAGTTGTGCATCTTGACCGGCTTTGGCAATAATCTCAAACACATCCAACCGGATGGCCGAAAGCAAAACCATGGGTAGAGAAGCAGAGGTCACCAGTTGCATGGCGTAGGAGAAACGTTGCTCTTCATCTTCTCCTGATTCATTGACGGATGTTTGGTTCTGGTTCATCAGGATGGTGGGGGAAGAAGAATCCATGTGACTTGGGATGTTTGAAATTGTTATTTAGTAGCACTGGAAGCAAAGGGGCGGAGAGATCGATCTTCTGGTGAGGATTTGGTTTCCTTAGGCACTCAGCTTTCTGGCTAAACCAACAGCTGGGACGCAAAGTCATTTACAGATTACTTGGTGTCGGTATTTCTCACCTGCCTATCCCCCATCTGGATTCTTCGTGGAAAACGACAAAAGAAAAAACAAAAGGAAAAAAAATACTCCCAACTGCACATTCATTATAATACTCCCAACTGCACATTCATTATTATATTTATATGTAATAAGGACCCTTTTAAAAAAAAAAAAAAAAAAAAACACTACACCACTTATCGATTTCTTCCGTTGTATAGTGCAGACTGGTTGTGGAGTTAAGATTGGTATTTTCGGTCAACCAAAAAATTATTGCTTCCTTTCCTTCTCATTTCTCATCGCACATCAGTGAAGACGACGCTTCTTTCGTTTATCTTCTGCCTATACTGCAACAATAATAATATATAATTTTGTTATTTGGGAAAAATGTAAGGGTCGATTTGGACTAGATTTATTTCAAATGAAATTATAATTTAATTTTTATTTTTTTTAAAAAAACTAAATTAATTTAAGTTTTTATATTTTAAATATTAAAATACTTGAAAATTTTGTTTTTAAATAAATAAAAAAAAGTCAACCTAGTTGGTGGAGTGGCGAAAGACTTTTTCAACCAAACAACTACGGTTTGACACCGATATTCCCTAAAATAAAATAAAAAAGTCATGAATAAACAAATCCAGTAGTATATTTTAGTAGCCAAACTATCTGATTATAGGAGTGATAGTTAAAAATCAATTTTAACCAGAACTTACATAAATTTTACAAAAACATGCCTATATTTGTTGAAAAATATAAAATAATATTAATTGTTTTTTACATCATATTCAATTTTACAATGGATGGAAAAAAAATCAATTAAATACATACATTAAACAACTTTTCTCAATTAATATTCATCCACATTTAAATAGATCGGATGCTATTAATAGCTTAAATAATCAGAAAATAATAAAAATAAAAATTATTGGATATATCATCCAACTAATCTTGATGAATAAATATCCATCAACTTTACAAAACAACACCCGCATATAACTCTAAATGGATTGAAATGAATATTATAACTTACGTATAAACTAACCATTCATTCAATTATCCATCTATTTCTAAAAAATTTAATCAACTACCAAATTATTTATTTTAATGAAATTATTTAACAAATTATATAATTATAAATATTAAAATAAAATACTAATATATAGATAATTATAATTATATTACTCTACTTCTTTCTTGATCTACTTAAATTTTCTTTTCATTTTGTAAATTTTTTTTTTTTAAAAAAAAACAGTTTATATAATAAAATAAATACTTTACTTTTATCTTTTTATCATATACTTTTATAAAATAAATATATTTATTTATTATATATTTGATAAAATTTTTCAAATTATTTATATTCGTTTTACTATTAATACTTTTTATATTTTTTTTACAACCTCACTTTATTATAGTTCTAGAATTTTTTTCATTTTTTAAAAAATAATTTCGTATATGGAGATAGAATATTCATCTAATATATATATAAAGGAATAAATGCTTCTTATTAATTACCTTGGAAATGATAATTTTTAGTCTTTGTTTCATGTTAATTTTTTATGAAACATGTCACGTCTACCATTTAACACCAAAGAAGTGAAAACTCCAAGTTAAGCACATAACAGTTCAGAGACCAAATAATGCCCCCCATCCCAACAACAACTAACTTAATCCCTAAGCAATTGAGGGTCAATTATTTGATATTTTTTTTAATTGTACTAAAAAAAAATTACTTTTAATTGACTATAAGTACTTAAATTCATTTTTATAAATAATTACACATTCATTTTTCATTTCGATGTAGACGAAGTTTCTTATAATTTTGTGTTTGAGGTAACATTTTTTTACTCTTGATCGTACACTCTTTTGACATAAATTTGATGTATTTGCATCGACATCATCTGAATGGTGATACCATGACCATTAGATCCTCTGTCTAAGCCATTCGTTTCATTATTTCCTACATGTGTGTTAGGTAATCCAGTGCACGTAAGGGTCTGGTTCTGTTGCCGCTTTTTTTGTGTACGTAGTGCGATGACGGGCTTGCATTAGTAGAAAAGCCACGTAGGTGGAGGAGGGACCCGCATAGGATGGGGTGAATACGTTTTAAGAACTGCGGAAGAGGCGCGTGCTAAGAGTTTGTGGCGGAAACTAAGCCCAAGGACACAACATATGGCAAGTGGCAAGTGGCAAGTGGCAAGTTCAGCTTACGATTAAATTCGCGTCTCCAACTTGTACAAGACTCTCTCGCTCGCTCTTTTCTCGGGGAAAAGTGCAATGGGTGGGGGCATTGGCTTTCTTGGAGCACCTACTCAACCACTAATTCCATGCCACATGGCACCATCTCTTAGTCTCTACTTCTCTCTCGCACCACTACGCTCTTTGCCAGCCTCAAATAAAGCCCCTTTTTTCCCCTATTTCTTTGAGCAATAAATCCAAGACAAAATAGTAGTGGCTGAGATTTTTCCGCATGCTTCAAAAATTAAATCCAAAAAAGGCCGTTGCCTGCTTTAGGTTCTCACCCGCTTGTTCTATTGGGGGCTCTGCCTTCCTTTTGGTCTCTTCTTCTGCTCTTCCATCAATCCGTTCGTTTATCTTTCACACACCCCATCGTGGTCTTCCTTCTTCTTCTTTCTTCCTCCTTCCACTGCTACAAGATCACCGTTTCCTGCTTCATCTTCATCTTCTTCTTTTTCTTTAATTCCCTTTTTTTTTTTTTTTTTTATTCCATCTTATTTAAAGTTTAAAATTGCCTCTTCTTTTTGGGTTCCCGAGAAATTAGCTCAGATTCCGATCCACCATTGTGCTGAGAAGCCTTGAAATGATG
The DNA here is from genome assembly GCA_025388415.1 of Cynanchum wilfordii. Taxonomy (NCBI): domain Eukaryota; kingdom Viridiplantae; phylum Streptophyta; class Magnoliopsida; order Gentianales; family Apocynaceae; genus Cynanchum; species Cynanchum wilfordii. The sequence goes on from JAHSUH010000001.1 coordinate 3,465,563, forward strand.
AGTCTCGGATGAGCATGCATGATCGGGCACGGCATGGAGCTTCTACAGTTTACGGATATCTCACAAGGTACTCTTCCCCACCTTCAAATCTGTTCAAGGATTTATCCCTTGTGAATGATACTCAACATAGTATATGAAGATAGATTTTTCTCATTTATTTATTCATTTTAAAATTTTCTGTTACTGATTAGAACTCCGTTTCTCTTCTGTTCTTCTCCCTGTGTTTTTCTTTTCTCTCTCTCTCTCTCTCTCTCTCTCTCTTTCTGACATATTAAAGGTTTTGGCATCATGCGGTTCGTTTTGGTGAGGATTCTGCATACGGAATTTTCTTCTTGCTCTATCTGATGGGTGAATTCTGATTTAACTGCAAATTCGTAAAACCAAAGAATAAAGAAACTAAAGATATGTACTGTTTCGCCAATTCCAAAATATAAGTAGATAACTTTCCATACTAGTACTATTTAGAGTGATTATGAATTCTGTGATATTAATAATTGATGATTTTTGGAAATAGAAGCGGATCTACATCAAATTTTGTTTGTTACTGCTTTTTCTGTTTTGCAGTACTAGTAATCACTTACCAGGTCTCGTCGACCATCACCACGGCCAAGTTTTTTCTGTCATTTGATGATGTTGCCAGAGATGAAAGAAAGCTCCTTTTCTATCTCTTGCTCGTCCGGGAGGATCTGAAGCAGCAATTAGCCTTCTCTGGTCCTCTCTTTAGATGGACCCGTATTCATCTGGAGAAGAAATCCTTATTAAGGTGCAATTCTTCACTAGTCAGTGTTCTTTTTTTTTTTTTAGTGGTAGTGGCTGATTCTCCTGGTCCAGTGTACTTAATTGCTAGTCTCTAATTCCATGGCAGACCAGGAAACCTTATACCATCACTAAGCAGCGAGAACGATGGACTGAGGAGGAGCATAATAGGTTTTTAGAAGCATTGAAACTTTATGGCCGAGCTTGGCAGCGAATAGAAGGTCCCATTTTCCTTTCTTTTTTTGATGGTTGCGTCTTTCTATCCTTGATCTCATAATTGTGAGGTTCCCAGGTCGTTTCAGATTTATTTACTTCGATATGTTTCAGGATCATCTATTGTGTACATGTATCATTTCTGATTTTCTCTTGAAGGAGTATCACCCACAAATGCTTCTTCTAGTTATACTCTCTCTGAAATAGACACCTGCTTTTGCTTCTTTCTTTGTTGTTTTGTGTCTGGTGGTTTGCAGAACATATAGGAACAAAGACTGCTGTGCAGATCCGAAGTCATGCACAGAAATTTTTTACAAAGGTCAAGCACTACCTTCTTAGCCTCTGATTGATGAAAATTGCTTTACCTCGTCTAAAGTACACTCAACCAATTTCTTCTTTTATTGCATCTTAAATGAGCTTAATGAGTATCTTCTCACTTATTGATGCTGCTAGTTTTCATTATGCAAGCCTTTACTATACATTTTAGGGTCTCTTACTAGATTTTGTGATTGGTGGAAAACAAGATGTCTATAAGGCGTGTTAAAAGTTTTTCCTCTTGTGAACTGAAATTAACTTTTCTATCAAGTGAGGAGATTAGGACAGAATCAAAATTTTACCTTGTAGCTATGCATGGTTGTTTTCCTTCAGTTAACATGGCAGCCTTTTGTGCGCTAAAAATATCACAATAACAGACAATAGGCTACATCAAAGTTGTTGTTCGCAAGTAATTTTGCTTTAAGGGGACACTCTAGCGCAAGTATGGTTTTAACTTTTTGGTTTTATCCTAGTAGCAAGATGTATAAAGAGCAATTTGAGCTAGGTTTCTTAGCTAATCAAAGGGCTAGTTAAACAGCACCTTTTCCAGAATTACTCCCAGTACTATCATCTAGGTTTTCTTAGAACCATTTACTACAAAAGAATATTTATCCAATTTGCCTTTTTGTCGAGCAAGGTGTAAGAAGTAAAAACCTCAATGGACTGTGCATTTATGCATGCACATACAATTCTGAAAAGCAAACTGATAAATTTTGAGAGCAAATAAGGACTATGGGTTGCTTTGAAATGAGCTACATTTTCGTGTTCGGTGTTCCTTTCTATGTCCATTTATCTACAGTCTTCTACCCCAAGGTGTTGGTAAAAAAAATTGAATTTATGAAACTTTCTAATTGTGATGATCATAGTAGGTCCAAGCTCTAGAATTCATATAGTTTTACTATAAACGTTGACTTGGTTTTTATATTACATCTGCAACTTGCATGATAGATTGTGGGCTTTAGTTGGTCATTGACTCTCTATTTTTCCCTATAATAATTCTTTCTCATTTATTGGGCGATAGTTTACCACTGTTTCTTTCTAAAAGTAACTTTTTTCTTCGTTGTCAAGCATTAAGAAAATCTAGGAGCATATTTTCATTTTCATTTATGAAAAAAGGTTGTGTAGAGAAGTGATCTGGAATTGGTTAAAATAAATCTGTGCTTTCAGGCAATACCTGGGTGACTTTGTGGCAGTGTGCTTGGTTTTCCTTTCCTAATGCTATAAATATAAAAGATAAATGGAATATTATATGAGTATATAGTTGTTGGATTACTTTGATGGAATTACTTTTCTTTTATCTCTCGTGGCCATTGCACGTGGCGCTCCTAGAATCATTGCATTGTGAATCTACAATGATATTGGAAGTCAATGTCATCTGAGTTTTAATTTCGTTCATTAGTATTTTTCATCAGCTTTCTTGGATCTTTTCTTTTATTTTATAAAATTTCTTCTTTTACTTGGAAAAAGGGAAATGAAAGATGAAAATGACTTTTGAACTTTGAACTCTTTTATCTTTTATCTGTTTCCCCTTCCTCCTGAAGGTACTACTATGGAAGGATTATTTCCTACAGCCAATGACTTATAGTCTACTTTTCTATTTGGATAAATTTGCCAGTATAATCCTAATGTTCCATTTTGATCCTAGCAAAAAGGTTTTAGTTAGCAGAACATGACGTGTTTACTTGTTTGTAGTCTTCCAACCCTTGTCTTATTTTCTCTTTTATGCTTCTGAGTCCTTGATTTTAGCAGACTGGCCGTGCACTTGAAATCTAGTTCACAAATTAAGCAATGGTTTCCATTGCACGGATCAGTCTAAGATGTAAAATGTTTGTATCAAGGGAGGTGTATAGTATTTGACAGTTGTTTTTCGAAGAAAGCGTATTAGCCTTCAATCTTGTTTGATGTTAAAAAAGGACATAAGAAATATGAATTTTGATGTTGTGTTTTTCATTTTAAAATTTCATGATGGAGCAAAAAACCAATTGGTTTATGCTAGTAACTTTTCAGAACTATGCTGTTTTGTACTGGATCTTGATCCAATTAGGCAGCATGTGCTCTGACTAATACCTTGGTGGTTTTGTGCGTGAAGTAGGTTTGTGATGGAATTTGTTTGACGTAAAAAAAGGACATAAGAAATCTGAATTTTTGATGTGGTTTTTTTTTTTTTTTTTCATTATCCATGATGGAGCAAACAACCAATCGGTTTTATGCTAGTAACATTCTACAGATACATTTACCTAGTTGTAATAGACCACCAAAGTGATCTTCCAAAAGTTGCTGGATACCTTGAAACTATTTTGAGCTAGAGGAAGCCACCAATCATACAAGAAAAAGGGAGAAGCAGATGTTTATGGTTGATTGATGGGAAGTGACTACGCAAAATATGGAATTGGTAGTACCTAGCAGTGATTCACTAAGTAATATATTCCAGGAGTTGCAGGATTCCTTCAAGTTTAGTTTTAGTTAGAACAAACTACTGATCATATGAGATGTTTGGATGATATATGATTAAAAAAACTCCCACATTCGAGAGAAATGTTTTTGTTTTTCATTACTCTGAATTGAATCCATAATTTGAAATGATCTGTTTTGAAATACTTCTCTAAAATTTTTTTGGAGTCTTTTGATTGTACAGATGTGTGAATGAATCTGATGGCAAAAGGTATTAGGTTCAGATATCCCTGATAGCTGCACATTTACTGATGTATTTGGGTTTTATCTTTTAGGTGTAAGACTTGGGTTTTGTGAAGTCATCTTCTATTACAGAAACTTACCTCTACCTGTTTCATTGGGATGCAACAACTGTTTCATGCATGAGTATACTCTTTCCTAATAACAAATATTCAAATTTTATTGCCAGCTCTGTAGTAAAAAAAATTATGTACATACAAGTGCTTGAAAACTTTCTGGTCCAAATCTGATCAAAGCTATTAAATGCTTGTACTCACTATTCGAAATAAATAATACAAAATATTCTTGGAAAGTCATTTTGAATTTAAAAATATATGCACTGATATTGGAAGAACTTACATCCGCAAGTAAAACCTTGGTAAGTGGTCAAGAAAGATGTGTCATTACACCAAGTTGACAGATTAGTTGCAAGTTACCAAAATTACATATTTGTTCTATATTTTCTTTGATTTCTGGAGTCACGTGCGTTGTTACCTGCAATATGTCATAGAAGTCCTTTTTTTCCCCTTCACTTTTAAAATAGAAATCTATTTAAAAGTTTGTCTTTGTAGTCATTGAGCTTTCACGTTTATGTCCTATTTATTTATTTATTTTCCTTTATGTGACTGAAATTTTAACATAGTTACACTCTTTGATGAATTTATAGCATAGTTACACTCTTGGAAACTTTCTTTTGTACACCTTCCCTCCAAAATGCAATGTCCAGCTTTTTAATTTGAGGTTCCAGTCAAAAGGGTCATTAGACAAAGGCAGTATCTTCTTTTTTCATTTTTCTTTTTCTTAAAATCTTGTTTCTCTCAACATTTTTTTGTTCTGGCATAATTCCTTCATATGTTACTAAAATCTTGAAGGTTTGGAACAAGTTAATTTTTGATGATCAACACTACAGGCTAAGACGCTTACTGCCTAGAAATGGTAGGAGCAACTCATTCCTGAATAAGTTGAAAAGAAAGTCAAATATGGTGAATATTGGGCTTGTTTATTAGTAATGTAAAATATCTCTATTTTGTGGTTTTATGACCTAAATATTTCTCTATTTGATGTAGGACAAAATCACGAAGCTTGGTAGCAGCCATATGAACTAAAATTTTCTTGGTTTGAAATATTAACATTGGTTCAAAATAGCTGTTAAGTTGCATGAAAACAGTAATATAAATCTGTTAGTCTGTGTCTCTTTCTGTGAGAAAATATAGATGTTGTGCTGCTACAAGAATTTTCTCATAAGAAAAAAGATTAATGGTAGAGAAAAGGTCAGAAAAATTAATAAATAAATAAAGGGTTTACTTGCTACTTTTCTCTTTACATGGCAATGAAAAACTTTGAATCAAAATATGATGGCATCTGTTATTCTGCTTGAGGCATAAAAAGGAAATTTACAGGTTCCATTTCTTTTCACTTCAGTTTATTTATTGTTTAAATTTTACTACTATATTGGTTCACTTGTGCCTCATAATATTACAAAAATCTTATCTTACCTAAATTGAGAATGTTCTAAAGCTCACTCATTCATCTTTTTCAGTTGGAAAAGGAAGCTCTTGTCAAAGGAATTCCAATAGGGCAAGCTCTTGACATTGAAATTCCACCTCCACGACCTAAAAGGAAACCATGTAATCCCTACCCTAGAAAGATCACCAATGGACGTTCTACATCCCAGGTGGGATCAAAGGATGAAAAATCTGGAACTCTAATGTCTTCTGTGTCCCAGGCTGAACATATTCTAGATTTGGAGAAAGAGCCCATTCCTGAGGTATTACTTTCTTATCATTATATAATAATTTTAATTAGATTATGAGATTGTTTTGTTTAATAATTTATATGGGGATTTTTTTGTTACACATAAGTATTTCGTCTTTATTTATTTATTTTGTGTAGAAGCATTCTGATGAAAGAATTGCATTTGCAAAAGAAAATAAAGATGAGGATGGAAATTCAAGCTTTGTCCTTCCCCAGGCATCTCGTGATACATCCCGAGCTTTGGCAAACAAAGACGCAATGCCAACTTTGGTGGTGACCAGAAAGTCACATGGCTTTAAGGAGTTTGTACCAGTTATAAATGAGGTGGTCAACCAGGATGAGATAAATGAATCTTATGTCACTGTTGAACCCAGAAACAATCATTACTCAGCTAAATCTGATACGAATCAGTCATTTCAGGAGAATGCCCCCTGTGACATAGCAAAAAAACACCCTTCAAATGACCAGTCAGCTGAAGACGGGAGCAAAAATCTGGATCAATCCAAACATTTTGGAAGTGAACTGGAAAATGACAGGCAGAATACTGAGAGTCAACCTAAACATGTTCCTGTACACATTCTTGATGGGAACTTAGGAATGAAGCCACCAACTCTTTCCTCACACACTTCATATCAAGAATCCATGTTTCATCAAGTGGGTGGAGTTCATCCAAACCTGTTCATGAATCTTTCTTCTTCTAGCACATCTGAGCACCAAAGCAGTACATCAAAGTTTACCATTAATCAGCCATTTCCTGGTTTTCATCCTATTGTGTCCCCAATTCAGAACCAAGACGATTTCCAGTCTTTTCTTCACGCTTCCTCCACTTTTTCAAGCCTTGTTGTGTCTACTTTATTGCAAAATCCAGCAGCTCATGCTGCAGCAAGCTTTGCAGCCAGTTTCTGGCCTTGTTCAAGCATGGAAGATCCAGCTGGTGCTGGAGCTTCAGGAGGATTTCCAGGAAGGCAGATAACAACTCCTAGCATTGCTGCAATAGCTGCAGCCACAGTGGCAGCTGCAACAGCATGGTGGGCAGCCCATGGTATTCTCCCAGTTTGTGCTCCATTTCACATGGGTTTTAACTTTGCTCCTGCATCAGCATCTACAATCCCCGTTGGTGCCAGCCAAGCCAGAGCAGATAACAGTGAAAGGGAAGAGAAAACTGATGATCTTGCTATGGAAACTGCACAGATGGAGCCAGAACTCTCTCAAGCTCTGCAGGTGCAGCACTCGACTTCAAAATCACGTGCTATGTCATTGTCAGACTCTGAGGAAATTAATTGTCTGAAATTGGAAAAAGGATCAATAGCTGTTGAAACTGAGAAAGCTGCAGTAGCAAGTGAGCTTCAAGAGGCCAACAAGCCAAATGGAAGGAAACAGGTTGATCGCTCTTCATGTGGATCAAATACACCCTCAAGTAGTGAAGTAGAGACAGATGCTTTGGAGAAGCATGAGAAGGGCACGGAAGAACTAGGGGAACCTGCTATAGATCATCCAACTGGTGATTCTATCAGTCGACGTGGTAGAAGTTCCACTTGCTCAAATGATTCTTGGAAGGAAGTTTCTGAAGAGGTATCAAGGAAGTTATGTTTGTGCCATGATGTTATTCTCATATCCTGGTTTCCTTGTCAAGCTTTACTGGTTTTTATCAATTTGTCCGCAGGGCCGCCTGGCATTTCAGGCTCTCTTCTCCAGGGAAGTACTACCACAAAGTTTTTCTCCCCCTTACGATTCTAAGAATAATGTAAAGAACAATACGGAGATGGATAAGCAGAATGCAGACGAGAAAGATGCTGAAGGGTCTATGTTGGACCTGAATGGTAAGGTATGGGCTAGCTGTTCCAGTCAAGAATTGGAGAAAGCTAATCTGAGAGGAGAGGCCAGCCAGGTTGAGGGACTATTGGCCATGGGAAAATTGAAAGTGCGCCACACAGGTTTTAAACCTTATAAGAGGTGCTCAGTAGAGGCCAAGGAGAGTAGGATGGTGAACGGCAGTTGTCAAGGTGAAGAAAAATGTCCAAAGAGAATACGTTTGGAAGGCGAGGCATCTATTTGATTGATTATATCTTTTCAGCACGCATGAAACGAGCTTGCATGTTTTGCAATCTGGCCTTTTAAGATATCTCTCCCCTATTTTAGTTCGTTACTATCTTCTAAAGCTCACGAGACTTATCGTGTAGGTGTGTGTATTATTTGTTTAATTGTGCTCAAGTCAATCGGAACTATGCAAACCGACTGTACACCTCCCCTGAACGCACTCAACGATTGTAAGGAATTGAAAGGACCTTAACTAGGCCACTTCCGTCCATTCGAGTTATATAATTCCCAAAAAGCGTCTGACAAGCTATAACAGATTAAATTTGCTCTTACTCTGCTGTCCACGTAGAAGCTGAGCGGTATATAAATATGGTGTGGTAAGGTTTAAAATTTGATGAGTACAGGGTTTTCCAGAATTATATAACTTGGGAATTTCTTGGCCAAAAACATCTGAGCAGTTTTATCCTGTACTGACGGTACCGGGATTTATTTTCTTCTTCGTGATTACGTTTTGAAAAAAAGTACCACAAATATCTTGATTGTGCTTTCTATATGTTTTGCAAGTTATGTGGCTGGTGTGATTACCCGGTTCAGACAACCTTCACTAGAACCTTTACACTCCTAGATAAGGCTCACTACGACTAAATATGACTCCTGAATGATCTTAATGGGATTCTTTCACCAAAGCAATTAGGTCGAAATGGATTTTTTTTTTTGTTTGAAACTAGATCTGGTAGCACTATGGTTGAATTGAGTGTCGAACCTCTAATTTTTTAGGTTGGGAGCATGAGTGTTGACCACTCGACCATGAATTTTTATAGAAGATTCAAATGGTGTATTTCAAAATTTATTTATTTATTTATTGTTTAAAAAAAGTCATCTTTTTTTTTTTTATGATATCTAATTTTATTTATTATAATTTTATTTATTTTTACTATGTATTTTTAATGGATATTTTGAAGAGAAAAATGAATAAGAAGAAATGGTTAAAAATTTATAAAGAATTAAAATTGTTATTTAGAATGTCGAGGTAGAAGGAGGTTAAATAAAAAATAGAAAAAAAAAAAAGAGAAAAAGAAAAAGAATGAAATGAAGGGGTTGTACCCGGATCCGAACTGGAAATGTGTTAGCCGGAATTCCTTTAAAAACTAGAGAGAAAGGAAAACCTTTTTATCGGAAATAAAAGACAAACAAGTATTAGAGCAGGAGCAGCAGAGGGAATAAGAACAACAGAAGGATGTCCGTTCGATTGTTGAAGAAAGTTCTGAAAGAACAAGAAGCTTCAAGGCAACAACAACAATTGCTGAACAGCGGCGATGATGAATCCGATTCCCCCGATTCTTCCTCCGCAATTCGTAATCCTTTTGATCTTCTAGTTGATGACGATAATGAAAATCATGACTTGGACCAGGTAAAATCACCGTGTGTGGATATACCTGTAACTATTTATTGTAAGTTGGTTTTGTCATCCTTCTCTTGTGTTTTTGGAATTTTTTCCGTCATCATTTTTTTTTTCTTTAAAATTTAAATTAATAAATCCTTTTTGCCGGCATATATATATTGGAGATTGTCAATCTCTCCCCTAAGGAACGCGTACATAGTTTTAATGTCTTTCTTTATATCACGGCAAGTGCTGCCGCTTTACGCATGGAACTGGTATAGGTCTAAATTTGTGGAAATGTATAGCGCTTATCGGTTTAAGCTACCGCGGTATTAACCTACGAATTGTTATCTGCTTAAATAACTTTTGGATCTTAGCAACCAAAATTTGAACCATTTACGAATTACGATGCTGTAGAAAACATTCGAAACCCTAAAATCTTGTTCTGACATCTCATTTCTGGGTTTTTTAATCTATACTATTACGAAATTAAGCCTTTATGCCAGTGGTCCTTCATTCTGAAATTTTCCAGCTGAACTAGTGGCTGTATTAATCTTGCCTTTCCAGTACTCCCGCTATATGTGTTTCTCTAATATGCTTAACGTTTTTCTTCTATTCATACTACTTTAGCAATAGTACCCAGGCTGCTTGCCATTTTTCTTCTTTTCATTATTTTATTTATATTGTGATCAATCTTGGTCCAGGGAGACGAACATTCAACTGCTATTGACCCTGCAAAAAAGAATGATGATGACATACTTCTGTCAATTTCTGTTAATTCAGCAAATCTCAAAATAAAGAAGAAGAAAAAGAAGAAAGGCAAGCAAGGTTTACTTGCAAATAATGAAGATCATGAAGGATTTTCTGATCTAATGTTTGAGGACTTGACTATTGGAGATGATTCTTCTAGAATGCAGTGTCTTTCTTCCTCTTCTATGAAACCCCAATATGGAAATTTAAACAACAATATGGGTGAAGTGAAGAAGTGTAGGTCCTCAATTTTACATGTTGATCCCCGATATCTTATTGCCGAAAATGAGCTGCGTAGGATTTTTGGTTCTAAAGTGGTAAGTTCATTTGGAAGAAGTCATCAAATTGGAAATTCAAGACAGTCTCGGGGTTCTAGACGAGGGAGCCACAGCCATCGGAGGACCATTCTTATTTCTCCCTCTGAGCACTGGCCACGGTGGGATGGATCTCTGTCCATGGAACTTTTAGAAACTAAAGACGGTTTCCATTATTTCAGGTAATACTCATCTCCAGCAAACAACAACCCTCCTCAGCAACCCAAAAAATGAATCTTGTTCTTGGGATAGCTGCCATTCCCCTTTTTGAACATATTTTGAAGAAGTACAAAGAATGTTATGTCCATCTTTTAGCTAACCTTCATATCATTTTAACTTTGATGTTTGTATCCTTGGTATCAGACAGATTCGTTGCATTTTCTGAGACTGCTTCTGCAAATGTGGTTATTCAGGAGGGCATATTGGCATCATCATAGATGAAATTTCTGCACATCTTTTATCATTTGAATTTAAAGAAATTTCAATAAAACATCTTTTGCCTGAGAAATAAATTTTGTGATAATTTTCAGGTATTTGAGAGTCAACCTAATAAATGATTTTGTTCATAAAATAGTGAAATTTTTTGTAACACCTCTGGTGTGCTAACTCCCACGCCCCCTCCCCCTAACAGAGAGAGAGAGAGAGAAAAGAAATCCATCATTTTTGGTTTGAAAGGTCATTGATAATTGAGGTGCACAGAGTTGTCATAATTTACTTGATAACACAATACTTTTATTCAACATTAAATCTATCACATGGAAATTTCTGCATTATGTGCCATGACTTTCTTGCATGCTTATGTGATTATTTACATAAGATAGGTTTCTGAAATGTGGACTAAATCAGTATTGCTAAATATCGTTAGGTATCTCCATTCATCATCCTACAGCCAATCACAGAAGGCATTTGAAGCAGCTAAGGAAATCCAGAATCTGAATGGCATTGCAAATATTTTGATGTACCATCCTTACCATATGGATTCCCTCATAACATTGGCAGAATATTTTAAATTTTCAGGGGAGCATCAAATGTCAGCAGAAGCTATTGCGAAGTGTCTTTATGGTTTGGAATGTGCATGGCATCCTATGTTCGCTCCCTTGCAGGGTAATTGTCAATTGAAATATGATCATGAAACAAACAGACCATTTTTCTCTGCACTTTTCACTCACATGAAAGACATGGATATGCGTGGTTGCCATCGTTGTGCACTGGAAATTTGCAAACTGCTGCTCTCCGTAGATTCTGATGATCCACTGGGTGCAATGTTTTGCATAGACTATTATGCCCTGAGAGCAGAAGAGTATTCATGGCTCGAACGTTTCTCGGAGGAATATGACTCTGACAACTCTCTTTGGTTATTTCCAAATTTTGCTTATTCTCTTCCCATTTGTAGGTTTTTCCATGACCAAAGAGATTCAGAAGATATCAAAAGGGACAGTGGGAGAGCTTCCTCATCTGATCTTATGAAACAGGCCTTGATGTTGTACCCTTCAGTCCTGAAAAAACTAGTGGACAAGGTGCCTTTAAAGGAGCAGGTTTGGACAACCATACTGAAGCATAGTTTCTTTGGATCTGAAGAAACAGGAAGCCCATCCTTGGATCACTTGATCAATATATATGTTGAAAGGAGTCATCTGATATGGAGGCTTCCTGGGCTGCAAAAATTTCTCAAGAATTCTGCTAATTTGGTAATTGAAACCTTAAATGATGGGGGAACTGACGCAAAGGATTGGGCATGTGTGAGAGAAGAGGCATTTTCTTCTGATAAAAATGAGTAAGTTATATACTACTGATTAAGCTTATATTAAAACAATTTCCTTTTCCAAGACTGGAGATACTTCTGGCGTTCGCATAGATTAACTATATACATGCATATGGTTATATCGAAATTCTTAATCAATCTCTCTTTCCCACTTTTATTTTTTTGGCGGTGTGGGGTGTGTTCTGGCAGGTATCATCATCTCCAGGTTTCAAATTTCTCTGATTCTGTCCCAACTATGGCACCTGAAGATTTGCAACATTTTATGATTGATCCTCGGATAAGAGAAGAGAATAACATCCAAGTCATGAACCTGCCAATTGGTGCCCATGCTCCCCGTGATTTATCAAACCGAAATCCCCTTGCTGTTCTTCTGGAGTCCATGTTGCCTTGGATTGACTATGGACTAGGAAATCATGAGAATGACCAGAATGATCAGCATGACAGAGCCAATGAAAGAGTAGAATAGAGAAAACTACTTTGAATTGAAAATTGGACAATGTTCTCTCATCTTGTGTAATTATTGATAGGTTTGAATTTGTTCGTCCTGGTTCCTATGTATCTGTGTGCTTAATCAAAGCTGTACTGAAGTGAAGTGTTTACGTTTATTGTGGGAACCATTTACTGGAAGTATGAGAAAATGTGCATTTTCAAAAATGAAGGTGACAAGGGATTCTGTAGGCAGCTTCCGTATTTGTTATACTAATATAAATATATTTAATGTAATTAAATTTACAGTATTTATTTAGAGGAGACAGTAGATTTTTTTTTGAAAACAGAGGAGACAATAGATATTTATCATCTTGTAGTTATCTCTTGAGCTGTCTTTACTTCTAAATATTTTGGCGGCCGAATTTGTGATATTATTTTTCAGAGGATTGAGCGACAGCCGGGACATTGGCGCGTTGGCCGAGTGTTATTGCTCATAGAATCTGCCATTACACCTTATAATGCTCTTTTCATTACAATCTTCCTATGGTCCCATTGTTCTTCCGAAATCACCAACTGCAGTTTTATCATTTGGACTCCTGATGTCTCCTCCTATGAGAAAAATCACTGCCCCAGCCATAATTACATCTTGCTCGCGCTCGTGTCGGAAAGTAGCCCTCACGTCCCTTGATGTGGGGTCTCTTGCTCAATCCAAGCCGAACAGAGAGCCCGGTGGAGATTTGGAAGATGGAGAGGAAAGTAGCGGTACAATCTCAGGAATTCAAGTGCCCCGACCAAGATACATCTCCGTTTCTAAATCTGACCTCTTGAAAGCTATCGTTTCCACTATGTTCGAGACACAAGTAAAAGCTGACCAATTTATTCAACTGTCCAAGTAGGTCTTTGTTCCCAGAAAATTACCCATTTTATGTATAGAATTAACATCTTTATTTTTCTTAATTTTTCTTAATTTTTCTGTTTACACCAGTTGCTCTACCGTAGCCATGATACTAACTGAATCTTTATTTGTTTTTTACTTTTTTGGGTGAGGGGATACTGTCTACTCCATAAGTAGTAGGATCCCTAAAGGAAATTCAAGAAATTAAGACATATGAGGAAGTGGTTTTGGTATCCTGAAAATAATTCCAAAGTTATCATGCTCAATCAGGAATGTTTCAAAGACAACTAAATCTGTATAAAGGGATAAGTGGTCTCGTGGAGATTGATGCTAAATGCTGGTTGAGCTATATGCTCTACTTGATTGGACTAAACATAAAATAAGAATGAATGCCAAGATATTCGGCATGATATCTTAAAGAATTGCTTTCCGAGCAGGGGCAGAATGTTAAATCAACTTACTTTGCTGAGGTGCTAAAGGTGAGGAAATGGCAGATTTTGCAGTTTATTTGATCTAAAAAGGATGGAAGTAGGAATTTATGTGCTGTTGTTTGAACATGTTTGTTTACTTTGTGGAGTCATGGTTCATCACTGGATACTGTAGTTCATGCATTCAGGATATGATGCCGCAGAAAAAACTTCTTTATTCAGGAATTTTAGGAAAAGAAAAAATTGAATTGTATATTGCAAGTGTGAAGAGCAAATAATTGGAGGGTTGATTTTGTCTATTGAAAGTTTTTTTTTTTTTTTTTTTTTAAAATCTAGTTAGGATATATCTCAACTCATGTCTGCTTGTTGTCGTAATTTGGTGTTGTCAAACATATAGGTCTTGAAAATCGAAACATATATTCTACCTGCATTAGTCTACATGAGTGTCCTATTTGGCAATTCTACTATTAGACTAAGAAACAAGGACTTTTTCATCTATGAACATCAAATGTGAAAAAATATGATTAAATATTTGGTGCATGTTCATGAATTTGTATTTTTAGTAAGCTTTATTCGTTTCAATGCAGAATTTGATTCCAAAGTAAGAAGAGTGATATCAAATTTATGCATTTGTGGCTTCAAGAGGCCTGTTCAAGCACTTAAAGCTTTTTTTTTGTGTACCAAGGACACAAAGAACTTTTCCTTTCATAAACTTTTTTTTTAAATTTTTTCCCCTTTAGTTGTGCACCTACTTTTCTTGGTATATCTTTTATATTTTCGAGTCTATTTTGTTTGATATATCTCGTATAATTTCAGAATAATCTTGTACCAATATGGACTTGCTTACTATTTATAAACCGCTAAAGAATTGAGCTAAAACAGGGTAGGTGGGCATTCACACTCCTACTTAATGAAATGTACTATTGCAGATATTTGGACGCCATACTTCATGTTGAGCACAAAAGTATTCTAGAGGAAATGCGGATTAACTATGATATTACACAAATTGTGGAGAGCAAGGGGATTAAGCATGATGATTCACCAGGTTTGGAATGTATGCTGGTATCAAGCGAAATGGAGTCTGATGGTGACATAAAGAAGCCTGTTGAGAGTGAAAGCACTGTAGAAGATGAGGCACATAGAGCTGAGCAAGATAAGCCTAACTGTATATCTGGGGTGCATCCACAATTGTGTTCTTCATCCAACAATGATGGGACAAATTCCATTAAAGGGTCTGGGTTCATGATAAGTTTTGATTAGATATTTCCTTGTGTTGGATAAATTTCACTATCCCCAAACATCATGGAAAAGGCAGTCAATTGAGTCTTTCTTGAGCCATTAAAACAAGATTTTCTTGAAGAATGAAGTAGTTGTCTTTAACCCATTTTATAGCTTTTCTGATTTGTAATCTGAAATTTCTTGCAGAGCCTCTGTATACACCTCTTTTCAGCATGCTTTTCTGCAACTTCTTCATAATGCTGAGTTCGAAGAATTGTCTGCTAGGGATTTGCAACTGGCATCTGCTCTCACTACTGATTATCTTCTTACTCTGCCAATTAACATTGACTGGAAGATGGCATCCCAGTCCAATGCCATAATCTACAGGTGCAACTGAGTGATCTCTGACTCTTTCATTTACTTCACACAGGAAAATTCTAGTAACCTTCTTTTTTATGTTAGCGCATACATTCTACAGATTTTCGCTTTTTCTTACATTCTTTACTTTTTTGAACTCTCCCTTCCAATCATTTTGGCAGACTTTCCACCATGCTGAAAGCTTATTACTGGTACTGAAGTGATCTAGGCGTTATGTAGCAAACCATATGTTCTTATCCTGTTAAATAAATTCTGTACATGTCGTAATTTTTATAGATATGCCTACATAACTTCTTTTGGCAAGAACAAATTATTACAAATCTTAAACTAGAATGTCAAATTTTCACTACATTTTATCTTTTTACCATTTCAATGAGCCTTTACTGATATTTTTAGATTTCTCTCTTTAATTTGTTTTCATATAATTGCATTAACAAACTTGCAATTCTTTTTTACTTTTGGAAAATGTTTTTGATGTTCTTCTGTTATTTGTACTTTAACCGTTTTTCTTTTCCTCATAGTAGACAAGAACTCTTGATTTCTGCAATTACAATAAGTTCAACTATTGTCTTATTGTTTTATCTTTTATCTTATAAGTTGTCTCCTTTTTCAGTTAATTGTTTTGTTTTGTTTTTTGTTATTTATTTATTTTAAATTCCTGAAAATCTGAGCTAGCAACATGTTGATGAGTTTTTAGATTCATTTACCTGCTTATAGATGCAAATAATTTTGAAGGATTATAGTGATTCTCTTTGCTATATTCGTGATGAACTTTCCCATCCTAAAAAAATTGTAAATATTTTTTATTTTGGTTGTCTCTAAATACTTCCTAAGACACTTTATTATTATTATTTTTCCAAAGTTACCGTTTTTCAATTCTTTGGGTCACATATTCCCAATAAATCATTAAATACTTTTTGAGGATATTTTTAATAAATCATTTTTTTTTAATGTTATTTTGTTATAACAATTGTTTAATTCATGTGTTATATTTTAACTTGACATGATTTTTGAAATAGAGGGAGTATGTTGTAAAGGATATTACAAAACAAAGAGACTGTGATTTAGACTCTGATTTTAAACAACAAATTATATTTAAATTTTGGTGGAAAATCAAAATAGGTATACATATTTGTAATTTTTTAAAATTTCAACACTTGAATTTGGTGTAATTTTTGTTAGTATGTATTGAGCATAAATTTGCTTATAATGCACTTGGTTTTCCAATGTTTCTTGCCTAGACTTTGTTTAAGTCATATGATTGGAAAAAGAAGTTTTAGCCCAAGAAAAACATATAAAAATTAATTGGGGATGCATATGTAGGCAGTTTTCTTGAATGAAGAATAGTACAGAGCATAACTAAGTATCCATTTAAGGTGGATAGAATATGAACTAGTAGCTCAATCATTAACTAGAAGACACTTTGTTACTTGAAGACTATTGGCTGAGTCAAGTGTGAGTGTGAAACTGTCAAAAAGAATACAAATATAAACTTTTTCAGTTATTAAGAGAAAAACTAATTTGGTTAAATGCTGAAAGAGGAAAGTCACTGTTTTCAAATAAGATTTAAAAAAATAAAATAAAATTATGTGCATTACCAATTTGCTGCTTCCTTTATTTATTTTTTCTTTTGGGTACTTGCAGAATATGTCCCTTAAACATGAATGGCCTCTTATAATGCAGGCGAGGTTACACAACCGAGAAGCAGAAAGGATTGCTAACTGTTGAAAAACTGGATTACTTGCAGTCAAAGCTATTGCAAAGAATTTTCCTTCTCATAGCAAAACCACTGGGGAAATTTGGCATCTGGTTAATGGAGGTTAGTGCCAACATCCATTTATTTCCTTGCTACAAGAATTTACTGTCCAAATGGCCCCTTTTGTTTGACTTCTTCCTCACTGAAAAAGGTTGACAGATGAATAAATATCAGGCAAGGCTTAGAAGATAAGGTTTTGATACTCCTGGGCATTTAAGCTATTTTCCCCTACCATGAGCACATATCGGTCCCTGGAATAAATGTCTTCATGTATTAGGTTTTCTGGTCATTAAGCATATGGTTCATTTTCTTTTCATTTTTGTTCTTTTGGTAAGGGCATCTGATGAATTTGACTGGAGTCCAATTTCTGAAACATTTTCTACTGAATTGATTTGTAAAACCACACAGATCAATTTCTTGGACAGTTGACATCAGATCACTACGAATCTCTGGTGCTCATTCAGAATAGAATTTTTGGTATCTATCGACTTGTCACCAGAGTTAGTTACTCTGTATATTTAGTGCAGGTACTTGGAAGGAAGAAACTGCTATGGGCAGAAACTGTAAAGCTGTGGCTGGAGAAGCTGTTGTTGTCTCAGCAGTCATATTCCTATGATGAGGTCACATCCAGTAATCAGGTTGTAGCTGACCATTCAACTGAGCTTCCTATATGGTTAGCAGCACAAAGAGCGGTAACACTGTATGAGGGGATTCTCTCAGCGAGTGGTCCACGTGAACGGCTCTTCAGAAAGTTGCTTGTTTGGATTGGACTTTCACCATCAACTCAAGAACCATCATTTGACCTTAAATCAAATACTACACGGTATGGCCTAGCCTTGCTTTTGTGTTTGGCTAAAAAAAAAAGGTTTCAGATCACTTCTTAACTTCTTTACTTTCTTTGTCAGTTTCTGTTCACTTATTACTTGTCTTTCGTGTTTTGCATGATTTATTTCTCTTTGGCCTCCTATATCTCCGGTGTGAATCTAAACATTTCATGCTTTACATGTCACTCTTGATGGATCCTTTGGTTTTCCAGTTGTACAAATTTGTAGGTTCAATTCTTACTAGATGCACATTGGAGAAAATATAATGAATAATATGGTAATTGAGATGTCACTTTCCTAAAGACAATATTTGTCCTATATAATGTGCCTTTATGATACAATGAAAATAACTATGAGAGTGTTTGATAGTAATCAATATCAATAATATTTATAAAGATAAAAATGACATAAGGTACCTTTTTAAATAAAGGTATATATTTTTGATAAACTTATCCTTCCATATAATATATTATTTATAATATTATATTATCTCTTTAATAAATATTTTTTCAAAATTGAACTCTTCTGAGTGAACCACCAAAATTGTTATAACATTTTGAAAATGTTCCAACATGCACATCAATGAGTCTGTCCAATAAGTCTATGAATGGGCAAATAGCATGCACTTATTCCTACAAGACCTACTACTCTATTCACCTTTAGAGACAGTAGCAACCTTAGGGTGCTCCCCACATTAACAATGCTGGAATTAACAAACTCCAGTTTATGGTAGACAAAAGACATGATCTACTCCAAAATAGCTATTTGCACTCGCTTTTTTTGTAAGGTAAATAACAATTAAAATTATAATAATTTAATCCCAAGTCTTTTGCCTCGAATGTGACTGGGAACCATGACGGTTTATATTGGTAGATGAAGCCGCTAGCAATTGATTGCGTCTGCTTATTGCTATTTGCTCTCTTGATCTAAATTGAAGTATCTTTTTAGTTTGAGTGCTTGCGTCAATTAAAATGAGTTCTTTTACATGAACACATGAAAGGTTTTGGAATGTGTCATCCACCACCCACCTTTGTACGAGCTGCAAACATATTCTCCTTATTCTTATGGCTCCTATCAAGTAGTTTACTTTTGAAAACCTTAAGTCGGATTGCTTCTGATGTTGAGAAAGACCTGAAATATAAATCTAATTTCATTTTATAGGCCTATTTTCTTACCAAGGGTATCATTGAGTGACATATGGGAACCAGCCTCGTGGGAATCTTGTGGAAATGACCTCTGGAAGATATTCAAAACTGTTATTTCCATTCTTCTATCTCAATCGACTCTACAGGTAATGTAAATATATGCATGCACTTTTTTACTTAATGCTTGCAGGGATCTTGTTAATATCTCACATAAGAAAACCTCAAAATTCAGGATTTCACTTTACAGTCATTGAACCATTGGGTCTGGAGTTGTATTAAATCTTTGTTGAATCTTAATAAATTTGGTTCCACACAGAAAATGTAGCTTTTGAGTCTAAGATATGCCAGATATTAGCTATCTGAGGAACTGAAGAGTGAAACGTTTGAGAAGATTGTAAACAAATTTGCTGGAATTGTTCAATGTTTGTTTGGCTCAGTTGTTTTTGTAATCTTAATCATAAAGGTGATTTAAGTAATGCCATATATTAAGTTTCCATGCATGATATCTTATATACTTTAGAATAGTTTTCCTAACATATATTACTGTTCTAGATTATATAAGAATTGTTTAGTGTATATATTCGACCTGTCTCTATAAACTTAACCTTTTAGAGATGATGAAAATTTAACATTGTATTAGAAAGGTAGATCTGGTATCTGAGCATTGGTTTCACTCCATTTGTTGGTTATTATTCATGTATTGGACCTCTTATTGATAATATTGATAATTTGTGTTCAACCCACACGTAAGGGGGAGGGTGTATTATGTGTATTAAATCCAACCACACCTTAGCTTTTAGATAAGGTTGAAATTTTGTCAAAAGCATATTGTAAATACTTGAATAGGATTTCCTTTTAATATGGAAAGAAAACATTTATTTACACTAATCAGATATCTGGATAGGTGTTGCAGTACTTACAAAGTGTTTGGAATTGGTTTTTTGATTCCTGTGTATTTTTTGACTGATTCAGATTAATAAGGCCTAGACTTGGCTTCCTTTCCTGGTGAGGGTAGTGTTATCAAGAGGGAGCTCTGAAAGGTGATTACTGAAACTACTGTGCTTATGATGTTGGGAGAGAATAAAAGGAAGGGATAAAAAAAAAAAAAAAAAAAAAAAAAAAACAGAGATTGAAGAAAAGGAAGAGAATTATAAAAATTCATTTTGGTGGTTGATGCGGGTTAGATTTAGTAGTGGTTTAGGACTAGAGGCTTTGTTTAGATAGATTATAAGTTTTGAATACAATTATATTTTTATGCCGAAAATTTCTCTCTCATAACCAAGCTAAAGCTTGGCCTTTTTTTCCCTTTTCATGTTAACAATATCACCCTGCAGCAGTTGTCCAGGGAAGGTCATTGGACCTTCTATTTTGCCAGTAGAATTTTACCCAAATGAGTAAGGTCATGTGGATTTTAGCTAGTGTCTGTTGTGAAGCAGCACAAGTATGGTATGGCATAAATAGATAAAAAACCTTAAAGATAAAAAAGTATTTCAAGATCTTAATGTTAAGGTGTAAAAACTTAAAATTTACCTTTGTTCTTGAAGTTCTTATAAGCCTTTTCTCCATAGTGCCCCGCTCTAGGTCTGACTGTTATCCTTATTAAAGACCAACTTCTTGTCCTTCTCCCTACATCAAAGACGTTTCTTGGCGTGGCTGACAATGCCTGATTCCTAACTGTTGCTCTCTGCGTGGGTATTATGCTCCCCTGCATGTGCACTGACCTGACACATTACTCTATAGGACCTTGAGATTCTAGTCGTTCTCTGTGCATATAATGCCTTATAAAATTCGCTGAAACTTCTTGGATTACTCTCTCTTATGCTTACATAGAGTATGTTGTGTATATACTCATTGTTATTCAGTTAATTGGATTCTATTTGCCATCATTTTAAGTTCATGCTAAATTTATGTTTGCAGGAGCCAGCATTCAAAGAACTAATTTTACTCTATACAAGGGACTTAGATGGGACAGATACCAGTGATAAAGTTGAGATTCCTTCTTTGCAGCTGAAGATCTATGAAAAAATCCCTATTCCAGACTTGCCTGTAAATATCTGAAGCTTACATTTGCTTGGTCTTCTTTCTAAACCTCTTTAAATTTGTAAAACCTATTTTAGTTTTTAAGGTCTTTTTCATATATTCTGTCACTAAGCTATATCTCATGCTTATTCTGTAGGTTATTTTTCCTCACAAGAAGCTATCTTTTCGTATTCTAGATACGGTATGAGGAATATAAATCAACTTGCTACTCCTGTAGCCATCCTTATCATATGGTTACAGATTCAGAATGAAGCTGCTCCTCCTGTTGCTATGCTTTCTGCTTTATCTGAAATGCTGCAAAATGCCTTGTACTAATCATAACAATTGGTATCCAAACATCTGTGGTAGGTACGCTTGGATGTGGCTACAGTATTGGGACTTCTAGCATATTTTATCAACTACAAGTTTGAGAGCATTTCTTCTTCCCCGTACGTAAATTTACAAACTTACTTACTGAAATCCTCTCTCTCTACTATAATGTCTTCATGCTTTTTTCTTTAGTGAAGATTCATCTCATGTTCACAACTTTGTCAAATCTTAGATACTATCATCTTTTTTACTACAAGCATGCTAAGCCTTATTCATTCTCAGCTGTTTTATTAAACTAAAACTATATGGTGTTGGGATCCAGGGGAGATAGGATTGTACTTTAGGCAAGCCAATTTGAGCCAACCCATAAGAGTATTCATGCTCTAAGGCTTGAGATAATCAAATTAAAATGGACAAAGTGATAATGAAGATCTAGAATAATGACTTGTTGAGGCAGAACAAGATGGGGCTTAAAATTTGTAAAACTTTATTTCAAGCAAGGATTTTACATTATAGCCCTTTTTTCAATTCAAACTCTTGGAATCCATTCCAAATTTACCTGGATCCAATGAAGTTGAACTATCTCTATCAAGACTGCTGAACCATTTTCTGTACCATCAATAGGATTGTGGAGTAACTCTCGAAAAGTAAAATGCATAGGTGAATTGACTCATCAAGGTCCCATTGAAATAGTATCCATGCAAGAGAAAATACTTACCATTCATTGGTTATTGGCAGCATCTCAAGATTTCCCATCTTGAATTATGGCTTTCACCTAATTAGTTGATGTTGCCACTAGAAATTTACCAATCTACATGTGATGAGTGAACAATGACAGTTGTGTGCCAGCCAATGGCTACATATGGATAGAGAACATGGACTATAGATGAGCTACAAAAAATGGTTAATGAGCCTAATAAAGCTAGGTTGTGAAATGCATGGCTAGCCAACAAAGGAAGTTTCGTAAGGGGACTAGAGCAGGCTACCATAAGATAAACCTTGGAAGTTTGGTTTATGATTCTTAGTCAGTAAGGAGATTAAGTTCAAGGGATATTAGTGATTTGGTAAGTTCTAGAATAATATTTCTATTTGGCTTCTGGTTTTTTATATTGGAAAGAAATAATTATAGGGTTTTGTACCTTACTTTTCATGTTAATAACTTTGGTCCTTTGTTCGTTGAATTTTTCATTTTTGTCCTTAGCTTATTTATTTGTTGCATGTTTACTGGGTCTAAATCCAGTTATCTTCCTTTTGAAATTGATGTAGAAATGGTTGGCTTTTTCAACTTTTATTGATTTATATTTTTATAAGTGTAGTCCTAACTCCTGCAAGTTCTAGTAGATAGAGGATTTTGCTTTATAGCTTATAAATAGAGGGTTTCTCTATTGTTATGTATGGAGTTTTATTCATTTGATAAAGAGTACAGATTTTCAGTGATCATGGTTGTGCGATGCAATCAAACTTGAGGTGCAACTCCTTGAGTTCCAATGTATGACGCCTAGGGTTTATGCTCCCTCTTAGTATGATGAAATGAACTCTGTAGCTTTTCTTCTGTTCTTTCTTATTGATCAAACTTATTTATGTGAAGTCCTTTCTATTTTGAAATTTCTACACTAGCCTGAATTTTCTGCCTTGTTTAACTTCTATAGCATAGCAGAATTGAGGATACTTCTGTGGGACAACTTTTGGTGGGTTTGTCCTGCATCACTTGTGTTTGCTCTGGTGGATTGGTACAGGAATTTTCTACCCTTATATCATGTGTAACTGTCATTTTTGTTGTCTGCCTTCTGTCAGATCAGCAATAATTCTAGACATAATTGCAGTCACTGCACTTATTATCTATGTTATCCGTGTGGTCTTGGGTTACAAACAAACCAGGGATCGATATCAAGTGAGTTCAATACATTTTGGCATTATTATTTTCAATTATTTTTCATTTCAGCATTTTTGCATGGATATATTGTTCTCATGCTAGTTATTTCTCAATTTGTTTTAGCTTCTCGTCAATAGGACTCTTTATGAGAAAACTGTAGCAAGTGGCTTCGGATCTGTGCACTTTCTCCTTGATGCTTCCGAACAGCAGCTGGTAAGGTTACTTGGTCAATATATGTGTATTAGCTAGACAAATAGATAAGGTTCTCTGAAAAGTCTTGAACTGAGATTTGACAGATGAGCTTCCCCTTCATCACTTTGGAGTTCAGAAGTTCTTTATGTAGCCCTTGTTCTTTTCTTTGTTATCCTATGTGCAGTTCAGGGAAGCCATTTTAGCATATGCAGTTCTACTTAAAGGAGGGGGTTATAAGGTTTGCCCCTACTCATCCAATCCTGTATGCTTCCAGTCATTCTACAGATGTCTTGAATTATGCTTCTTTGTCAATAATTTCTCTTCCTTTTCCTTATTTAATTATTATTATTTTTTTTTTTTGGGGGGGGGTTGTGGTGGTGGTGGGGTTATTACTCCTTGTTTATTTAACTATTTAGCTATAACCAAAGCAGAAAGTTGGATTTTTGTTTGCTTTCTTTGTTTGCCGGTACCTGGTAAATACAGAACAACTTTTTAGCATTCATTTTGTCAATGCATTATTTTGTGTCCATATCTTGTGTCCAACATCTTCCTTTCCCACTACATGCTCTTTACAATCACAAAATCTTTCTTTGATCTAGCCTCTCTATACAAGTGAAGGAATCATACAATTTTTACCCTTGTCCTATCCAGTTCCATGCTATCTAGCTTCGAGGGAAGCAAATAGCAATTCCGCTTGAGCATCCTATATCAAATATTACTTTGGTCAAATTGATTTGGTTCATAAAGAAGATATATTTTAGATTCACATAATTAATATCATTAACAAGATGGCGATAGTGGTATAAGACCCTTCAGTTGAAGTGAGTAGTAAACACACCATTTAGCCCACATATTTATACTGATCTGAAGTTAAAGTAGACAAATTCAGAATGATTTAGGTTCTGTCTACGAAGATATTTTTATTTCTTGGATAGTTATGCATTTGGGTTACTGTCGGAAGCATATATCATAATTCCTACTTCTAGTGCTTGTCATTTAGGCACTACATTCCTGACTATAAAATGTTGACACTCAGATGACTGCTAGGAGTGTTGGGGACGAGTGTGAGTATTTCATTTCCAGTGTTTTCAACAAAAAGGTACTCTTTTAACAGTTTATCTGCAGCATAGTTGTCATTTTTTAGTTGATCAACGTCTAAGACTTTGTGCAGATTGAAATGCCAATTGATAAGGCAAAGACTACTCTCTCAAGGCTGGGGCTTGTAATTGAAAAGGTTGTTGATGGTGAAGCCGTGCTACAGGCTGTCCCCTGTGCTCAAGCATATGAAATTCTTAGACAAAGGTGGAATGGCATGCTAACCTACTAACTGTGGTAATTAGGGAATGCATAATAGCTTCTTGTTGTTAACATGGCCTTTCAAGTTATTTGTAGAACAGGATTCTAGGTTCTCATAGAGCATTTCCTGTGAATGAAAAGGGGATAATAAAGGGATGACGTATGTAAAGTGGCAGTAATAAAGTTAAGATTCTACATATGACTTCGCTATTTGTAGTGGTCTTGTTGCCCGGCAATTCCACAAGCCACACGGACTAAGACATGAATAAGGCAGAGACCGTCACAGACGGTCTTTATGTTATTCTGACCGGCTGTTCCACAGCGTGTTCATGCCCATCAAGGCTGTTAACTTGGTTGCTTTGCAGGACATATCCACACACATCCATTGGGCTGTTTTTTCATGGTTATATCACACGAGAGGTTGAGCTCTAGTAAAAACAAAAACCCCACCGCCTCCAACAGCTCGGCCTAACAGCATATTTCTGTCCAGATATGAAAGGTAATATAGTCCCCCCACGGAATTCCTGCATATTATACTGCGTCAACATTTAGCAGAAAAGGGGTTGGAAGTTTCCTCGTGTTCAGTTTCTACCTTCCTTGGCTTGCTACTGAAATTTGAGCTTTGAAAGATTGAATAAATTGCAATGCCTGTTGAAATCAATTGTGTGCGACTCTCTCAGAGATCTATAACTTTATTCATGGCGGGAAATATGAAGTATAGGTCAGACTATACGTTAAAACACCAAATCTGTGAAGGAATCTTCTTATGGCAAACATAAATAGCAAACTACGTCTGAAGCTACAGTAAACTCAAGAAATACAGAAATCTTGAAGTAGACAAAAAGGAAGCACCTGTAAACTTAAGAATGACCTTGGTAGTAATGCTGGAGCTATCAAAGCTTGCACATAATCGCTGATGATTATATTCTGAACACCTATCTGACAAGGGACAAATAAACATAAAACATGGGATCAAATACAATCTTGATAATGTTGGTTCATGACTAGGAAAAGAATGGATCAAATAATCCTACTTCTCGTACATAAAAAATTATTAAAATTTGTGTAGAAAAATAGTTTCATCAAATAAGGTAATTTATATACAAAATTTTTACAAGAAATGGGATAAATAATTTAGACTCAAGGAGTATAAGAAAGCATGTCCTTTTCTGGATGAGTATTTAAAGGTTTGTGACGATTATGTTAACAGTCAAAACTTTCAAAGTTTTTAGATAAATGTCTCAGCCTATCAAATTTTGCTAGTTCTTGATGCAAATGATATAGCATTTTTGCTCATGATGAAGGATCGGACCTCTTCGAACTGAAGGTAGATGCTGCGCGAAGAAATAAATGAGAACTTCGCAGAGACAAGCAATGTTGCTCCTTCCTGCTCCTGTAACAAAATACAATATATCAGTTATGTCAAGAGTACTGAGAAGTGTTTGAACGGTCACGGTGATGAATGCTTAGAAGAACTCATTTTGCTTTTCAAAAGTTGGCACAGAGAGCAATCATCTGGCAAGAGTTGCCATGGGTAGATTAGGGATACAATCTGATATCGGAAGACTATATAATAGAATCTGAACTTTATTATCCACTAATTTCCTAGCAGAAGAATTGTAAAATAGCTTTGATGAATCTTACTAGCATGACGGAGAAGTGCATGAATGTGTTTCTAAAAACTATTCCACATGGAAACTCCACAACAAGCAAATAGACCCCTCTTACCCCAAAGTGCACAAAATTGAACCTGCAGAAAGTTACCTCCAAGATGTTTGGAATACTCCATTTCACAATGTTGCGGACAACACCCTCATTAGATTCACCTCCGCATTCAAATTTTTGAAAAATTTGGCCAATCTGTCCACATAAGCATGAGGCTTATCAGAAATCTGCTTATTCGAGTGTCAACAAGAAAACTGAAGATCAGTTACTTCCATAGTCACTATTCACAATTTCACTCAGAAAGCAGATAGGTAAATTCGTAGATTTCGTGCCTAATCTTTTATATTTTTTTCTGTCACATATCTTATTTTTATTTATTTATTTAAATTCCAATTTTTAATTTAGATAAAATAAAATAGTAAAACTTCTAATAAAATAAAGTTTGATTTAATATGACAATATAATCTCTCTAAATCAAGCTAGTCTTATATTACTTGTTGGGATATCAAAATAGATATATGCTAGCAAAGCTCTTTTACCAATTATAGAACAAACAATAATTTGGATAACAAATGATAGAAGATTAAGGTTCTGATTTTGTATTTATATAAATCTTTCAAATAATTAAAGACAATTTCGATATTTTAAAGAACTTATACCTTCATGATATTCCTACGTGTCAATCTTGGAACAAAATCTAAGTTAAGACTATCCATATGACACAAAACTCAACACGACAATAATGATTCTAGACATGACCTACCTATAATTATAGATATCACAAACCTTGACACCTATTAAGATTTCTGATTTCTAACATCAATAGAAAATTACCAAACAAACTATGATACTAATAGAATTGATAAATATTGTTTAAAAAAAAAAAATAGAATTGATAAATATTAAAATGGTAAGACTTCGGGTTTAATATATCAATATTCGAGGAGAAGTATGAGAGGCAAAGCGTGAAGTGAATATTTAACCTTTTTTAAAATTTTTCGTATAAGATTTGGCTTATAATACTTATTTACCAACATTTACATTGCTAAATAATGATTAGTCAAGTAAAACCTGAAAGAAGGGAAGCCTGGTAGCAGATTCCAAAAGGATAAGGACATCGGGAGCAGATGTGTACTGCAAACGCCACGTCCCGTTCAATTCAGCCAAATCAACTCCGTCGCCTGCATCCAAACCTTCTACGCTCACCTGGTCCAGTCAAATTTCTTTTGTAGTAAAAATTTTAAACAACTAAAGATATAGGATTGTAGCCGGAACAAATTAAAAAAATAAATTATTGGTGCTAGAAATAGAGGTAGGGAAAGACCAAAGCTTCCTCAATTGAGGACCGTTGTTCTGTAGTTGTCACAAGTCCCCGCTGCGTGTTTTGGATGGCTCTAAGTAGTTGGCACTTTTCTTCCTCTACTTGTTTTGTAACTCCACGAAACTAAAATCAATAACCGGTTTACAGAATGAGAAGGAGAAAGATAAGTGGATGGATGAGGGGATTTCACTGTATATATAATTAAAAGAAAAGTCTCGCAGGATAAGAACAACTACAGCCGAGCACCGAACTCCGTGAAGGCGGCGGATTTGAATTGAAGCACCGGGAACCTCCGCAGATGGGAAGTAGGTTCGCAGCACCACCATAGAACGAGAGAAAGTTACAGCCATGGCAGTGGATTCAGAATCGTACCCCGCTGCTCGTAATCCTCAACCACCAGAATGTGGGTCTGAAAATGACTTCCTTCCTCTTTTATGATTTTTTTTTTCTTCTTTTAATGTAAATAATATATATGATGTAAATATTTTGCAAAAAAAAAAAAATTATTGTCTAAATAGATTAAGTTGAAGTCCTTTTATAATAAAAAAAAATTTAATAACAGAATTAAAAAAATTTTGATAAAAAAATTAAGTAAGGAGACTATATTCTTTAAAAAGACGGTCTTAATAATTAAAATTTAATTTAATTCTCTATTATAATTTTTTCATAAATTTTAAATTTAAAGTGTGGATTAAAAGAAAATGCAAATTAAAATTTAAAAGGAAGTAGAGGATAGATGAAAGAGAGAAAATAAAAGAAGGAAAGACAAAACTATTATGAAAATATATAAATTTAATGAGATAAAAGTAAAAGAGAGAAATGTAGAGAGAATATAGATAATATTATTATATCACTTTCGAAATGATTTTTTGTGTGTCTTTACATAGGGGAGTAGACCCTCTATTTATAGGGGTGAAAGGGGAAGATGATAAATTTCAAAGGTGTCACTTGCCACTCGGGATTAAATGCACATGTGACATCTCACCTATGAGATAAGCATGAGGTGACACTTGTCACCTTAGAGATAAACATAATGTGACACTTGTCACATAGAGATTAAAAGATAAAGACGATTATCCGATGAACAACCACTAATTTGATGAATCTTCGAGATTCATAACACTCCCCATTGGATGTCCATTACATAAAGAATATGTCTCGTTAAAACCTTACTAGACAAAAACCCAGTAGGGAACAAAATTTTAGTGAAGGAAAAAGAGTACATTATTCTTTATGCTTTTTTCTCCCCCTATTGATATGAACTCTCGAGATCTTTGAACCGACGCAAACCAATTTTATATCTCAATTTCTCAAAGGTTGCAGTCGGAAGGGCATTAATGAATAAATCTGCAAGATTATCACATGACCGGATTTGAAACACATCAATATCACCCTTCTTTTGAAAAAAGTTCATGAGTAAAGAAAAATTTGGGTGAAATGTGTTTTGTCATATCTTCTTTGATATATTATATTTTCAATTGAGCTATACAAGCTGCATTATCTTCATATAGAGGAGTTGAATCTCTCTTCTGGGAGATAAACCACAACTCTCTCTAATATAATGTATTATTGACATCAACCATACACATTCTCTACTTGCTTCATGAATGACTATTATCTCAGCATGATTAGAAGAAGTTGCTGCTATAGTTTGCTTTGTAGAGCGTCATGATATAACAGGATTGCCATATGTAAATAAATAGCCAGTTTGAGAACGTGCCTTATGCAGATCGGAAAGATAACCGGCATCCGCATACCCGATTAACATTGGATTATTTTTATTTGAATAAAATAATCCGAGGTCAATAGTTCCTTGGAGGTATCTAAAGACATGTTTAACATCATTCCAATGTCGTCGTGTTGGCGAAAAACTAAATCTTGCTAATAGATTTATAGCAAATGCTATATCAAGTCGAGTGCTATTTGCTAGATACATTAATGCACCAATATCACTTAAATATGGTACTTCAGGACCAAGTAGTTCTTCATCATTTTCTCGAGGTCTAAAAATATCTTTATTTACATTCAATGACCTCACGACCATTGAAATACTTAATGGATGTGCTTTGTCCATGAAAAATCTTTTCAAAACTTTAGTTGTATATGTTGACTGATGGACAAAAATTCCATCTTTCACATGTTCAATTTGAAGCCTAAGATAAAGCTTGGTTTTCCCAAAATCTTTAACTTCAAATTCTCGCTTCAAACAATCTATAGCTTCTCGGAGCTCTTCCGGAGTTCCGATGAGATTAATATCGTCAACATATATAGCAAGAATTAAAAAACCAAAATCCGATTTCTTAATAAATGCGCATGGACAAATTTGATCATTTTTATATCCCGAATTCAATAAGAATTCACTAAGGCGATTGTACCACATGTGTCCAGATTGCTTAAGCACATATAATGATTTCTATAACTCTACAAAATAATTCTCACAAGGGTCATTAGAAGCCTTTGGTAATTTTAATCCTTCAGGGATTTTCATATAAATTTCATTTTCAAGGCTTCCATATAAATAAGTCGTAACAACATCCATTAGACGAATGTCCACTTTTTCTTGAACTGCCAAACTTATAAGATATCGGAGTGTAATAGCATCAATAACGGGTGAATAAGTTTGATCATAATCAATTCCTGGATTGTGGGAAAAGCCTTGTGCGACAAGTCGTGTTTTATATCTTACGACTTCATTATTCTCATTTCGTTTTCGCACAAACACCCATTTATAACCAACAGGTTTTACACCATTTGCCGTTTGAACTACAGGTCAAAAAACTTCTCGCTTTGCAAACGAATTTAACTCCGATTGAATCGCATCTTTCCATTGAGGCCAATCAATTCTATGTCGATATTCTTCAACCGATGAATGATCTAAATCCTCATTATCCTTGAAAATATCAAGGGGTACATTATATGCAAAAGCATTATCAATAACAATTTTTCTTTGATCCCAACTTTTATTCGAAGTTGTATAATTAATAGAGATTTCCGAATTCTCTTCATCATTTGTAGTTGAAATCTTTTCATCAGTTGTCCCTTGGTTTTCATTTTCCGTTTTTTCAACATGATCTTCTGGATCATTTAATCCTCTTTTCTTTCAAGGATTTTTATTTTTAGAACCAAGGGGTCGACCACGCCGGCGTGTTTTTGACTTCAACAGCTATAGAATATGCGATTTAGTGACTCTTATGGAGTCCGCAAAAGAATCTGCCAGTTGATTTGCAATTTGTTGCAAATGAATTATCTTTTGAACTTCCAGTTCACTCACATTTGTGCGTGGATTAAATGATTCGAAGATGTTTTCCATGCAAGTTCAATTTTATGCTATTTATTCTCTCCCCCTAATTTGGAAAACAAATTCTCATCAAAATGGCAATCAGCAAATCTTGTTGTAAAAATGTCCTCTGTCAAAGGTTCAAGATACCTTATAATAGACGGGGAATCATACCCAATCTTCTTTGAGGACCCATTTTTGTTCATTGGGTTGGTTCAATAGGAACATACACAACACACCCAAAAATTCTCAAATAAGAAATATTATGCTCCGAACCAAAAACCAATTGTAATGAAGAAAATTTATGATAACTTGATGGCCTTAAACGCACAAGTGCTGCAACATGCAAAATGACATGCCCCCAAGCTGCTATAGACAGATTTGTTTTCATCAATAACGATCTAGCAATTAACTATAGCCTTTTGATAAATGATTCAGCTAGACCAATCTGTGTGTGAACATGAGTTACATGATGTTCCACAATTATTCCAATCGACATGTAATAAGAATCAAATGTATGCGAAGAAAATTCACCAAAGCATTATCTAGACGGATTCGTTTAATATGATAATCAGGAAATTGCGCTCTCAATCGAATTATTTGGGCAAGTAATCTTGCAAATGCCAAGGTTGCGAGTAGATAATAAACAAACATGCGATCATCGGGTCGATGCATCAATCAAAACCATAAAATATCTAAACTGCCCACAAGGTAGACTAATCGGTCCACATATATCTCCATGAATCTGTTCTAGAAATGTAGGACCTTCAACTCCTACTTTTAATGGTGATGACCTTATAATCAATATTCCTTTGGAACATACATCACATGAAAGCTTATCGGCAGTCAAAACCCTTTGATTTTTCAAAGGATGACCGTGCGTTGTCTCGATAATTTTTCTTATCATAATTGATCCCAAATAACCCAGACGATCATGCCAAATTTTAAAAGTAACGAGATTAGTAAACTTCCGGTTTACTAAATGATGCGTCTCAATGACATTAATTTTAGCATAATATAGGCCGGAGGATAAAGATGATAGTTTTTCCAACAAATGTTTATTATCGGAGGTCATTTTAGTAATAGACAAATATTCATGATCATTATCTTCCATAGTCTCAATATGATATCCATTATATCGGATATCCTTAAAACTCAATAGATTTCTTCGAGACTTTGAGGAAAATAGTGCTTTATCAATAGCAATCGTAGTTCTTCCGGGTAATATTATATTAGCTATTCCGGAACCTTCAATAAGTTTTACACTACCATTTATTGTGGTAACACTTATTTTTCCCACATTCAAATGAGAAAAATATTTCTCGTATTTCAATATGGTGTGCGTAGTTCCATTGTCTATTAGACACACACTTTCGATGTCATCATTCAACCTAGAAAATGGGACAATAGTCATCTCGTAATCTCACAAACTTCTGGTTGTGAGTTAAGCAAATAATCTCACAAACTGATTATTCTTCAAATAAACTTCAAAAACACTTTACTCGGTGGTAGAGTCTCGTGCTAGTCTCGGTTGGTTAGAGACTTGTGCTGATAACGTATTATGAAAATATATAAAACTAACGAGATAAAAGTAAAAGAGAGAAACGTATAGAGAATATAAAGAATATTATTATATCACTTTCGAAATGATTCTTGGTGTGTCTTTACATAGGGGAGTAGACCCTCTATTTATAGGATGAAAAGGGGAGAAGATAAACTTCAAGAGTGCCACTTGTCACCCGAGATTAAATGCACAAGTGACACCTCATGAGGTGACACTTGTCACCTTAGAGATAAACATAACGTGACACTTGTCACATATAATTAATTACGTAATTATCTCGAGATGAAAGGATAAAGACGATTATCCGATCGATATTCACTAATTTGATGAATCTTCGAGATTCACAAAAAAATTTTTAAGAAAATAAGATGACTTTTTTCTTTTTGGTAATAGAAAACAAGATGATTTAATATAATATATATCACCATTAGAGCTGTAAACGAGCAGAGTCGAACCGAACATTAGAAATTTGAGCTCGTTCGATTAAGTGTTCGAACACTGTTCGAGTTCGCTCGTTTAATAATTCGAGCCAAAACTTTTGTTCGAGTTCGTTCGATTATTTGTTTATAAAGCTCGAGCTCGAGTTTGAGTTCGCGAACTATGACACTTTTTTTTTATCTTTTTTAATTTAAATAATATATATATAAATTATAATAATAAAAAAATTAATAATATTTTCGCGAACGCTCGATTATGTTTGCGAACAGTGTTCGAGTAAGCTCGAAAATTAATCGAGTCTAAAAATTTATTCAAGTTCGGTTCGATTAATAAACGAACGAGCTCAAACCGAATATAAACGAGTTCTAACGTGCTTTGTTCGAGAACAGCTCACCATGTCTTACAGTCAGAATTCAATACATATAAACTTCGCTGGAAGGGAAGAGGATGAAGCGCAAAGGAAGCATAAACCGGGTCCGCGTGCTTCCTGGTAACTGGTAAGCGAAAGAGAGCGGCAGACAGAAGAAGCAAAGGCTCTTGTTTAATTTAGAGTGCGAGTTCTATAAACCAAATTCTAAAGTTAGTTGAAGGGAGTTGAAAGAGAGGGCAGACTCGCGTGAGATAGACCGTGGGAATCTTCGAATCACACAACTTGGTTGCGCTCGCTCTTCTGCTTCACAACTATTATTTGCGTGCTTCGTACGGTCTATCCAACGCTAATCTGCTATCTCAGCTCTCTCTCCAGTCTCCATATCCAGGTTATCTGCTATTCGATTTGTAATTCACATAATTCATCTTCCACTTGCTGCTTCCACCTCCTCTTCCAGCACCGCCACCGGCCAGCTCCCGCAGTTACTGTTGATCTTACTTTCGCTTCTAAGTTTAATTTCTGGTTCATAAGGTTATTGGAGCTCAGAAATAAAATCTGATTCGATATCTTTCTTTCATAATTAACTCTCTGCCTTGCCTGTCTCGCTATTGTTATTATTATCGTTGTTGTTGTTATTTTATTTTATTTTTAATTATGTTTTACAAATTATTTTTGCTGCATCATTTGTTGATTAGTTGCTGTGTGATACTTTTACCCATTTCCATATAAAGTTCTGGTGTGCTATGGAACTAAATCGGTAAAAAACCTTCTCAGGAAAAAAAAAAAAAAAATTGATGGAGGATGAAGCTAGGGTTTTAGGCAGGGCTGATTTTCCAGCGGGAAATGTAAAGTCATACTGGCTTGATGCTTGTGAGGACATCTCCTGCGATGATTTTATCCACAATTTTGTGGATTTCGGCAGTGTACCTGGTGCCTCTCTTGTCCCAGAACCAGCTTGTGCTACCTCCAACCAGGATGACAGGGGTTTTAGTGCCTCAGAACCAGTTTGTACTACCTCCAATCAGGATGCCAACAGCCTTGATGATCCTTGCTTCTTCGGTGGGATTGATCAGATTCTTGATAGTATAAAAAATGGGGAGGGTTTACCTTCACATTGTGGCGGAGGACTTAATCATTGCTCCTCTATGGTTTCCAACGAGCATTCAGTTTTAGATTCCAAAGTTACTGCCTCGAATATCTCCTGGTACAATCATTACGATGATCAAAATGATACCCACTCTATAATCCCAAAGGCAGCTGATGGCGTCAGTGTTAAGAATATAAAAAGTGCGGGAGATCGTCCATCTGATTGTAAGGAAAATCGTTGGACGCATGACAGGGATCATGATTCTTTAACTGCAGACAAAGATTATGGCAATACCAAGAGGGTATGTCCTGCTGAAGTCAAGGCTGAGAAGAGGGGACACCAAAGGTCTTTGTGTAGGAAGAGATCATGTGATTGGGATGTTTTGGATTTGGATTCATGCCAGAGAAATCAAGTAAGAAGAAGAGAACAACATTATGGAAGTAGCAGGAAAGATGGGGATTGGAAGGAAACAAGGGGTTATTGGGAGAGAGATAGAGAGAAAAATGAGATGGTTTATCGCTTGGGTTCATGGGAAGCTGACCGAAACTGTGAGATACCTGCAGAAAAGAGTCTCCAAAGTAATGCAGGGATGAGAAAGAAAGCGGAAGATGAAAAGGAAACAATCAGACTCCCTGAGGAGCAGGCCCGCCAATACCAATTGGATGTTCTTGAACAAGCAAAGAAGAAAAACACTATTGCATTTTTGGAAACTGGCGCTGGAAAAACTCTTATTGCAGTCCTCCTCATAAAGAGCATTAGCACTGAAATGCAGAGACAGAACAAAAAAATGTTGGCAGTGTTTCTGGTTCCTAAAGTTCCACTAGTTTACCAGGTAATGTTTCACAGCCAAATATTTGTATCTATACACTTCTTGTTGTCTTGTCTTTGGTTGTTTTATTTGATCTTTATCCACTTTGCAGCAAGCAGAAGTAATTCGTGAGAGAACTGCTTTTCAAGTTGGTCACTATTGTGGGGAAATGGGCCAAGACTTTTGGGATGCAAGAAGGTGGCAGCGTGAATTTGAAACTAAGCAGGTGATATTTTATTTTCTACTCAAGTTAATTTGAAAATCACCTTTACTATCTTATCATCTCAATTTATTTTTCTGTGTCACTTCTTGTGGTGATACTATCTTCTCTATAATTCGCAAACTACTTCATTCTATTCAGATAAGGAAAATTCTCATGTTTAATCCTGAATCTATTCACTCTTATTTTAGGTTCTTGATCTTCTTTTTTGATTAGCGTAGTCCTCGTTCTTTCTTCAACTATCTTATAAGAGCCTTTTTGAAGAAATTGGAATTTTCATTGTTATCTCTGTTAACAAAGGACCTTATACAATATTTCTTTTGAAAAAAGGACCTAACAATTAAAAAAAAAAAAAAAAAATTAATGTGAGAGACAAAAATATAAATAAAATAGAAATACTATTTAGAGTCGGAAAGAGAGCATTTACCTCTGTACAAAGCTTAACTTGGTCCATAAATTTAATTAGTTTTGTGCAGTAAGGAAAAGAAACAAGGTGTTTATGGTGTGGAAAATTGCAATTTCACAAAAAATGATGCCTGAAGTTTTGTGCTTCTACACATTGCAGGTTTTGGTCATGACAGCTCAAATCCTGCTGAATATTCTTAGACACAGCATAATAAAAATGGAGGCTATCAACCTCCTTATTTTGGATGAATGTCATCATGCTGTGAAGAAACATCCATACTCTTTAGTGATGTCTGAGTTCTATCATATGACACCGAAGGAGAAGAGACCGTCTGTCTTTGGAATGACAGCCTCTCCTGTTAACTTAAAGGGTATGTGTTTCTTCTTCCTCTTTTTTTCTTCGTTGGGGTGGGGGGTTGGCAAGTTGCAGAACAAGTCTGTTCCAATAGTTTCTGTCTTCCCTCTACCAGCTTGTCTCTGGAACTTTATATAAGATCTTGAGTCTTTCTCCTCCCCCGGAAATATATTATCCACTCCTATGGTGTTTACTACTTATGTTTTTTCTTATTGGCCATGCAGGTGTTTCTAGCCAAGTGGATTGTGCAATAAAGATTCATAATCTTGAAAGTAAATTAGACTCGGCTGTTTGTACCATAAAGGATCGGAAAGAGCTGGAGAAACATGTGCCAATGCCTTTAGAAGTAGTGGTGGAGTATGATAAAGCAGGTGTTCTATGGTCCCTCCATGAACAAATAAAGCAAATGGAGCTTGCAATTGAAGAAGCAGCTCAATCAAGTTACAGGAGGAGTAAATGGCAATTTATGGGAGCTAGAGATGCTGGATCTAAGGAAGAGCTTCGCCAAGTATATGGTGTCTCTGAAAGAACTGAAAGTGATGGGGCTGCTAATTTGATACAAAAGTTGAGGGCCATCAACTATGCACTTGGTGAACTAGGACAATGGTGTGCTTTTAAGGTGAAATATCTGAATGTCTATGGCCTATTTCCCTATTTCCCTATTTCCCTTTTGGTGCATATTAGGCTTACTATTTTTATCTTTGCAGGTTGCACAGTCATTTCTAACTGCCTTGCAAAATGATGAAAGAGCTAATTATCAGCTTGATGTCAAATTTCAAGAATCCTACTTGAGTAAAGTCGTCTCTCTCCTGCAATGCCAATTATCTGAGGGAGCTTTTTGTCAGGGTAGCTCCAAGGGCTCAGACATGGACAACAGCAGGAATTGTGATCGAAGTGGAGCTGAGGAGATTGAGGAAGGAGAACTTCCTGAAAGCTATGGTAAGCATTTACTGCTCATGCTCGTGATGGGTTATAAATTGTTGCATTGGTTGTTGAACAGTGCTACTGCCTTAGTTGATGGATTTCTTTTATCCCTTCCCTCCCTATCATTATTATGTGACATTTCTTCCTCTCTGTTTTGAGTTCACATGAACAGAAATGAGTGGATTTCTTGTCTTGTCCTTTCATTTGAAGAAAGTAATGGAGGGGAAAGTGAGTAAATGGAAGGAAATCAGTTTGTCATATGTGTTTGGTTTGAAGAAAGAAATTGAAGGAAACTACCTAGTAAATTGCTAGTTAAAATTTGAGAGGCAACAAAGAAACAAATCTTCATCTAAGTAAAAAGAACTGATTTGTCTACATTTCTTCTATGGAAATAATGTCTAAATCTATTTTTCTTTTCTGTTTGTCACACAAAGAGAAGTTCGTTTCAATTTGTCTCCAGATGTTACATATAGTGAAAGATATAGGCTTACCAAACTATAGAATGTAGTTTGCGAGATAATTTTTTTACGACATGACTAAGCAAGCAACGACTAACTTGCTAGTAATATTTCTGGAATAATGCATTTCTGTAATTTTCTTTGTAACTTGTGTAGTTTGTTATTTGCCATTATTTCCATGTTGATTTGGCTGCGGGATGCAGTGGTCTCTGGTGGGGAGCATGTTGATGTGGTTATTGGAGCTGCCGTTGCTGATGGAAAGGTGACTCCAAAGGTGCAGTCTTTGATCAAAATACTTCTGAAATATCAGGATACCGATGATTTTCGAGCAATTGTCTTTGTTGAACGGGTGGTTGCTGCTTTAGTTCTTCCGAAGGTTGATCATTTTGAGCTAATCGACTTCTTCTGTTTGGATTCTTCACATTCTTTTTCTTCATTTATAAGTTTATCTTGTCAACTATGCAGGTCCTTTCAGAGCTTCCTTCCCTTAGATTTATCAAATCAGCAAGTTTGATTGGGCACAACAACAGTCAAGAAATGCGAACATGCCAAATGCAGGATACAATTGCAAAATTCCGAGATGGCCGGGTATGCCTCAATAATTCAACCATGTGTAGTAGTTTGATTTGTTTGCACCTTTTAACATATGCACCTTTGCAGGTTACATTATTGGTTGCCACAAGTGTCGCTGAGGAAGGACTTGATATCAGGCAATGCAATGTTGTCATTCGCTTTGACCTTGCGAAAACTGTTTTAGCTTACATTCAGTCCAGGGGTCGTGCAAGAAAGCCAGGATCAGATTACATCTTGATGGTTGAGAGGTAACCTTGCATCATGGGCATGATCTGTAAAATTTTTGTTTATGAAGAGATTAAGCAATAAAGTTTAAATGTTAACAAATCCTTTTGTAGGGGAAACTTGTCGCATGAAGCATTTCTAAGAAATGCCAGAAATAGTGAAGAAACCTTACGTAAAGAAGCAATTGAGAGGACCGATATTAGTCACATTAAGGATATATCTAAGTTGGGGGAGGTAACCCAAGGTACAGTGTATCAGGTGGAGTCAACTGGTGCTGTTGTGAGCTTAAATTCTGCTGTTGGGCTCATCCACTTCTACTGTTCACAGTTGCCGAGTGACAGGTTTTATTTCTGTTTCCTCTTTCTGTGATATTTTTATTTTCTTTGGTTGGTTTCCTCTATTTCCTTACTATTTTTTTACTTCATTGTGTCTTAGGTATTCA
Organism: Cynanchum wilfordii; assembly: GCA_025388415.1. Lineage (NCBI taxonomy): Eukaryota > Viridiplantae > Streptophyta > Magnoliopsida > Gentianales > Apocynaceae > Cynanchum > Cynanchum wilfordii. The sequence continues at coordinate 3,504,431 of JAHSUH010000001.1, forward strand.
ATTCTTCATCCTGAGTTCATAATGCAGCGTCATGATAAGCCAGGTGGGCCTTCTGAATATTCATGCAGGCTTCAACTCCCCTGCAATGCTCCATTTGAAGAACTCGAGGGTCCTTTGTGCAGTTCTATGCGTCTTGCACAACAGGCATGTACTACTTATTTTTGTTTTTTCCCTTTTATGAAATATTTGTTCAATAAAAAAGGTTATCTACAGGCTGTCTGTTTGGCTGCTTGCAAGAAGCTACATGAGATGGGGGCATTTACTGACATGCTCTTGCCTGATAAGGGGAGTGGGGTGGACACCGAAAAAGTTGAACAAAATGATGAAGGTGATCCACTTCCTGGGACTGCCAGGCATAGAGAATTCTACCCAGAAGGTGTTGCTAATATTCTACGGGTTAGTTCCTGATGAGTTGTTTTCTACATCTTGGTATGGTGTTAAGTGTATAAATTCGACCCTCTTTATTAGCTTGAGCTTGAGGTGGAAATTAAACATGGTATGGCACCAGAAAGTATTGTGTTTGAGCCTTGGGTCCAGCCCATTTTTTTGATATTGTGCATGTGTTTGGCCTATTATTGGATTGTGTTCTGCCCACACATGAGGGAGTGTGTTAAATGTAAAAATTCAACCATTCTTTATCAACGTAAGTTTAAGCTTTTAGATGCATATAGTATTCAGTTAAATTCTATGGTATCCAGCTCATGATGTTCATTTCTTTTGCCATTAAGTGATTTATATTTTTGTTCAGCTCATTTGTCCTGATTTTCATTGACAAAGAAAATTCATATGTTATTTCTTGTCCACTCTTGGAAGTGGAGCATTATGGATTCAAGTTTCTTTTCATAGTAATGTGAGATCTAGGTAAACATAATTTAGGAAACAACGAGCGACTTTATGTGTGGTGGTTTAGAGATATTGGGTCCAACATGGAGAACTGAAAATGCCCTAAAAAGATTTCTCACATGATGAACACTTGACCAAAATGGTGGGATTATTGAAAAAATTGGTTGGAAGGACCCAAGCAAGATAATCGTAAATAGTTATAAGATCTAATTACAATAAAATAATAATAATAATAAAGATGTAGGATCTAGTTAGGATCTAGTTCACGAAAGTGAGGATTTTTCCTTTTCTAGTTTTATTATTCAACTTCTCAATTTTATAAATCAATGGATTGGCAAATTTTTATTTTACTATTTTACCCTCACATTGCTCTAATTGATAAACACATTGAGGAAAATGAAAGAGGAGAGAGAAACGATTTAAGAAAATAAAATTTTGATGGATGACTGTCTTGGTTTATATTGTTGAAGATGAAAGAGGAGAAAATGAAGTAACCTGATAAAACAATTAACAGATTGATTATTTTGAGCAAGGTTCATTTTAGACTATGTTTTTATAAGTTTGCGATTTCTTAACTTGTGTACCTTGCCAAAGTTGGCAAGATTTTTGGGATGGAGGGGTAATTTTTTGGACTTGTTGAATATACGTGTAGGATTCTCATTTCTTATATCCATTTTCTTAAACCTTCATGGTTGATCTAATTTAGTACCTCATCTAAGGGATTCACAAAATTGCATTTGCCAAGTTTCTGTGGTAGATAATTCAGAAGGAAAAGTTCACAATATTAACGTTCCATTGTGCACAACTGCATGCAGAAGAAAATTACTGGTTTCTCCATAAAACTTGACTTCATGTTGGATAATTAACTATGCTTGTTTTTCCAGGATTATTGCAAAGCATCAATAGGATATTCTTGTTATTTGGGATGTGTTTGGATCTTTGTGAAGCAGCACCTGTTTCTTGTTTGCCTATTGGTCTTGCATTAGTATTTAAGATCTGAAGATGTCTTATGTGTAACTTGTCTTGGCTTGCAGGGAGAATGGATATTATCGTGGAAAGAGAGTTATAACTCCAGAACTTTCAATTTATACATGTATGCAGTCAAATGCGTAGATGTTGGCTTCTCTAAAGATCCTTTCTTAACCCAAGTTTCAGATTTTGCAGTGCTATTTGGCAATGAGCTGGATGCAGAGGTGAGTCTGTTCTTCACTCTTTCCACTTCTCAACTAATTGAGTTCTGCATACATAAGAGAAAAACAATTGGGAGGGGAGGGGGAGGGGGAGGGGGGAGGAAGGAAATTGGTTCATTGCTAAAAATCACTTGTTGATAGGTGTTATCGATGTCAATGGATCTATTTGTTGGTCGAACTATGATAACAAAGGCTTCTCTTGTCTTTCAAGGGCCACTGGAGATTACTGAAGATCAGGTTGAGTGGTCATCTTCATTTTTAAATTGCTCCTTTTTTCTATTGCATTTGTTTGAACAAAAATCTGACTTCTGCTTATATGCAGTTAGCTTTACTCAAGAACTTTCATGTGAGACTCATGAGTGTAGTTTTGGATGTTGATGTTGAACCATCTTCTACTCCATGGGATTCTGCAAAGGCATATTTATTTGTTCCAGTGGTTGGCAATAGATCTGTGGATCCATTTAAACTTATTAACTGGTATCTGGTTGAGAAAATAACAAACACAGATGCATGGAACAATCCCCTTCAGAGAGCTCGACCAGATGTTTACCTTGGTACAAATGAGCGGGCACTTGGAGGAGACAGGAGAGAATATGGATTTGGGAAATTACGCCATGGCATGGCTTTTGGCATGAAATCTCATCCAACTTATGGTATCCGTGGAGCTGTTGCGCAGTTTGATGTGGTGGAAGCCTCTGGTTTGGTTCCTAGCCGGAGTGCCATTGTTGCTTCTTGTGAGCTTGCATTGTGCGAAGGGAAATTGATGATGGCAGATTCTTGTGTTTGTGCAGAGGATTTAGTAGGAAAGATTGTAACTGCAGCTCATTCTGGAAAGAGGTTTTATGTTGATTCAGTGCGGTATGATATGACTGCTGAAAATTCATTTCCCAGGAAAGAGGGCTACCTTGGACCTCTGGAGTATAGCTCTTATGCTGATTACTACAGGCAAAAGTAAGCATCCAACAGCTACTAGATAATTGCTAAAAATTTCCTTATGTTTTGTTTAAAAATTATGCTAAGTGCTTTGTGTGAAGTCTTATGATGCCAAATCACTCTATATATTTCTCTTTCTATAATGTTATATTTAAACAATTTGAAGGGGTTCCTAATGAAACATGAGGGGATCAATTTGCAGTATCTGATATGGGCTTTATACACTTGGTAAAGTAAAACCAATGTAGCTATTGGATACTGTGATTGATCTATCCAAGTAAGAAAATGGTAGTACTGGTGAGGCATAGTAAAAAGCTTCATTTAGTAATTATAATTTTTAGTTTATGTAGTGAAATGAAAGGAATAGGAATACATTTGAACTAAAGTGAACTTGTGATTATGATAGTCGAAAATGCTTTCTGTACTTACTTTTGAGTGAAAGGAAAATATTTTATTTAAACTCCTTTTAGTTGGATTCTAACCTTTGCTTAATTACAACATGAGGACCTGATTGTAAGGATGCACCATATTCTGTGCTCAAAGAATTGGAAATTTGTCATGGATCAAAGTATCTTATTTAAACTCCTTTTAGTTGGCTTCTAACCTTTGCTTAACTACAACACGAGGACTGGATGGTTAGGATGCACCATATTCTGTGCTCAAAGAATTGGAAATTTTTCTTGGTTGGAAGTGAACATAAACTACTTCAAAGTAGAAACATTCTGGCCCTTGTGGGCCTTTGTTCTTCATCTCACTCCCAAATAGTTTATTATTCTTCTAGACTGGGAAAGTTTCTATCCCTTGAGTGCAGTATGGTGCATTTTGGCTCTTCAGTCCAAAACTTCTTACAGGTATGGAGTTGACTTGATCTTTAAACAACAGCCTTTAATTAGATGCCGTGGCGTTTCATACTGCAAGAATCTTCTGTCTCCAAGATTTGAGCACTCAGAATGTATGTATTTGCCTGTTCCTTATAATGATTCAGATATCATAACATCATTATAGTATTGAAGTAGTTTGGATTTGGTATTTATAGCTCACGAAAAGGAATCTGATGAGGGCTTTGATAAGACATATTATGTTTTTCTCCCACCTGAGCTCTGTTTTATACATCCACTTCCTGGATCACTAGTTCGAGGTGCTCAAAGATTGCCATCAATTATGAGAAGGGTTGAAAGCATGCTTCTTGCTGTGCAGCTTAAGCATATCATCAATTATCCAGTCCCTGCTTTAAGGGTATGCTTCAGTATCTTAGATATTGGTGGTAAGTCTGGGTTTTGGTCTGACATGATATTTGAACTAACTTTTTTACAGATCTTAGAAGCTCTGACTGCTGCATCATGCCAAGAGACTTTCTGCTATGAACGGGCTGAATTATTGGGAGATGCTTACCTGAAGTGGGTTGTTAGTCGTTTTCTCTTTCTCAAGTATCCTCAGAAACATGAAGGTCAGCTCACTAGGTTGAGGCAGCAGATGGTTAGTAACATGGTACTCTATCACTACGCTTTGAATAAGGGGCTTCAATCATACATCCAAGCAGACAGGTTTTCTCCATCTAGATGGGCTGCTCCTGGGGTACTTCCTGTCTTTGATGAGGATACTAAAGAAGCAGATTCATCACTATTTGATCAAGAGCCTCAGCTTGATGAAACTGATGTAGCTAAGGGTCAAATTGATGATGGCTATGGAGATGGTGAAATGGAAGATGGAGAACTAGAAAGCGACTCAAGTTCATATCGGGTCCTGTCTAGCAAAACACTAGCAGATGTTGTGGAAGCACTGATTGGTGTATACTATGTTGAAGGAGGTAAGAATGCTGCAAGTCACCTAATGAAGTGGAGTGGAATTGAGTTAGATTTTGATACCAAAGGGATTGACTATTCAGCTAGGCTAATTAATGTTCCAGAATGTGTTCTGAAGAGTGTTGATTTTGGTGCAATAGAAGGTTCTTTGAATATGAAATTCAATGATAAAGGCCTTCTTGTTGAGGCTATTACTCATGCTTCACGCCCATCTTCTGGAGTTTCTTGTTACCAACGACTTGAGTTTGTAGGTGATGCTGTTCTGGATCATCTGATTACAAGGCACCTTTTCTTTACATACACAGATCTACCCCCAGGACGCTTAACTGACTTGCGTGCTGCAGCTGTAAACAATGAAAATTTTGCACGCGTTGCTGTCAAGCACAATCTTCATCTTCATCTTCGACATGGATCAAGTGCCCTTGAAAAGCAGGTTTTTGTCTATTTTTTCCATGATTTTCACAATCTCCTATAAGGAAGGTGCCTCACTTCAAATATCAATCTCCTATAATTCATCACAATATCATTTATATAAAAATGGATACGTAAAACTACTAATAGGATTGTAAATGTTATATAAGATCTGAGTTATAGATATTCATATTATCTATATAACTCAGCAATGACCTTGTCTCTCTCTCTCATATGTATGCTCTTTCTTCTAGATTCGGGACTTTGTGAAGGAGGTTCGGCTTGAGCTGTCAAAGCCTGGATTTAACTCCTTTGGGTTGGGGGACTGCAAAGCTCCAAAAGTTCTGGGTGATATTGTTGAATCAATTGCTGGAGCCATCTTCCTTGACAGTGGATGTGATACAGCTGTTGTATGGAGGGTTAGTTCCAACATGACCCTAGGAAAATTTCCTTAAAATTTTTTAAACTATTTTATTTAATCTTTAGGCCTCCCTATTCCTTTATGATTGCTTTTTGTAATAAATAGGGGCCTTTGGTACACAATTTTATTCAGGAATTCTCATGTTTTTAGGTATTTCAACCCTTGTTGAATCCAATGGTCACTCCTGAAACCCTCCCGATGCATCCTGTTAGAGAACTGCAGGAGAGATGCCAGCAGCAGGCTGAAGGGCTTGAGTACAAAGCCACACGGAATGGCAATGTGGCTACTGTTGAAGTTTATGTTGATGGACTTCAAGTTGGAATTGCTCAGAATCAACAGAAGAAAATGGCACAGAAGTTGGCAGCCAGGAATGCCCTTGTTACTCTGAAAGAGAAGGAGACAGCTGAAGCAAAGAGTAATGATGACACAAAGAAGAAGAAGAACGGCACTCAGACATTTACTAGGCAAACCTTGAATGATATCTGTTTACGTAGAAATTGGCCGATGCCATTGTATCGGTGAGAAAGTTCTTCATAATCTCTTTAATATATACTTGAAGTATTAAATGAGTTATATTCCCACAAGACAATTGTGTTGAGTACTGCATGTTTATTTGTATAACTATATTAGTTTTTCATTATAGGTGTGTCCATGAAGGTGGCCCCGCGCATGCAAAAAAGTTTACATTTGCAGTGCGTGTGAATACTTCTGATAGGGGATGGACGGATGAATGTGTGGGAGAGCCCATGCCCAGTGTCAAGAAAGCCAAGGATTCTGCTGCTGTTCTATTATTAGAACTTCTGAGTAAATGGTACTCATAATGATTTTTTTTTTTTTTTTTTTTTTTTGGATAAGTTACTCATAATGATTTCTTAGTACGTCGTTAAGATATAATTCTAATTCCCCCAAGACTTTTACGTAACTTTTCCTAAAATATTGTGTCTAGTGAAAACAGAGTGGCGTATGTCATTTCTACCAAGTGTTGTTATCGGTATTGTTTGTGTATTTTCTGATTCTCTCTCTTTCGACCGGGGGCAGAAGAAGTCAAAATAATAAGAATTTGAATTATCTTCAGTGAAATATTTGTAAAAATTTGAAACATTAAATGGCTCTTTTTTTTTTTTTTTTTTTTTTTTTTTTTTTTTTTTTTTTTTTGAAAAGGGAGGAGGCTATATTATTAGGAATCATGCATATCAGATAAGACGTCTGGGAGTACACTTGGGAAAAACATTATACCATTCGTACGGGATGGTAAGGGATCGGCTAATATTGGCCAGCAAGTGTACAGGTATGTTACCTTGCGGTGGTGGAAGTCATACATGGCTATGCTAAGAATAAAGTAACTCCCGAAAGAGAGGTATCGAAGCCCCTAAGACGGAGAAGTGACTTATCGTCCTCTTGATAGTCGTTATTGTTCCCTTCGAAATAACTCGCTGGTAACCCATCAGATTAGCCCATTGGATGCTATACAAGAGAGGCATAGCTTCAAGAAATGGTGCATTATCATAATAGGGAAGAATTACGTAGCATAAAATTGGAAAGGTTCCCTGCATGTTCTCTTACCAGAATTCCAATATCTGCTGCGGTTGTAGTCATAGACCCATTGAAGTTTATTTTAGTAACATTCTCAGGTGGGGTTTTCCATGTCCTCAACTTAGCTTCAGCTCCAGAGGAAATTTTCCTTCGTAGTGTCAGGGAAAGGCAGGGATATACCGAATTCCTTCTCAGGCTATATGTGAGTTTGGGTTAGGAATTTATAAGTTGATTTGGTTGTGATTGTGAACTGTCCATTGTTTGAAGGGTTCCATATTGTTTTGTCTGTACAACTGTTTGGGGGGGATAAATGTATTTTTAATTTCTGTGCCTATGTTATCAGGAAATTGGAATGATCGGGAGTGCAAATTTCATTATCTATTTTCTATTAGTTTGTCACAAGTTTCTGTTTTAGACAATGGTCCTGCTATAAAAGTTCCAAGTGATCTAGCATTTAACCAGGGTCATACCAGAAATTTATTGATGCTCCAATTCCTATTTATTTAGCCATGCCTCTTTGCATAAGGCCTAACCTTTTCTTATGTTTTTGGTTATTTATTTTGTTGACCCAATTTCTTATCAATTAATTTGGGAAGGATTTGTGAGAGAAGACTCCCAAAACTACAACACATAGATGAAATTGTGGCATTAAATCGTCTCCGACATGTTGAATTCAGGTCCCTCGGCTTTAGTAAGCTAAGTTCACATTTTCAACTATTTCAGAGTCTCTGCTTGAGTTATTTTTTATGTGACTGTTTGTGTTTATTTTTATACTTGTCTCTTAATAGCTTTGCTCGTAGAGAGTTGGGGTTCATAATAAAACACCTCTAGGCTAGGTTCGAGCTAAATTTCTGAAGGTAGAAATAGGTATGTTTATGCCTCCTTCAATATTAGTTTTTCTACTTCTTTGAGACGGTGCACAAAGTAAGAAAAAAAGAGAAGAAGAAGGACTGCAGGCATTAATTTTAGTAAATATTCTTTCTTTGAATCTTTCACTTATATTTTATTTATTTCTAAATTTAATTTTTATTATTAAGTAATTCTATCTTGCAAGTTACAAATAAAAATGTCTCGTAGTTACATTATTTTTATTATTATTAGTCCTACTTTAATTTCTATGCATTCTCTTTTAGCATTATGTATAATAAATATTATTTTATGTTTAGATTTATGTATGAGTATTAAATATGTACTCTTTGCTTTCCATAAATATTTCCAACAGTAGTTTCTCGTGGTGCATTATTTAAACAAAAAATATATGCAACGATGTAAGATTATCTTTCTGGCTGTGATTACTAGCTGCTAACAACAGATTAGAGGGAAAAAAATAGTACATATATTGGAGCAAGAAAATATAATTTTTTTTTTTTTTGAGGCTTTCATTTACCTCTTTATTGTGAGTGAAACAAAGATCCGGATTCAAATGGAAAGTGAATATATATAGAGCATACATTAAGAGTCAATCAAATTAACCGACTCTTAATGATAGTATTTTATTTATAACAAAAATAGTGAAAAATAATTAGGAGACGAAAGTTTGATCAACTGCTAATGTCGGATCATTTCTGCCTAGGTTGCAGATTATTAAGTCGAGCCGTGCATCGTGAAAGAGCTTTGAGATCTTACTGCCTCAGGGTATGCAAGATATATTCAGCATACATGTCCCTGCCACCAATGTTATGTAGACTGTTAGTTGCATATTCTATTTATTATTATTTTTGGCTATAAATAATCCAAAGTTTCAGTTGAAATATGCCTGAAAATGTTTCTTTATTTTTGTGTAATATCTAAACAAAAATAGTGAAAGCATTTTAAAAAAAGATTTTTGAACTCTTAATGTTACTGTCAAGAGGATCCTCAAAATCGACCTATGAGATTCAGTTCTTAATGCCTAGATCAACAAGAGAGTACTAATATTTTAATAGGTTGTCAAGAGCGCGGCAATAGAAGGGAGACGTGCATTTTAATATCAATCCGTCAAATACATTGACTTACATGGAGTACTTAATAGCATCAATTGCAGTCTCAGAGGGCAAGAAGTCATCTACTGCAACCTCTTTATTTTCATTCTTCTTATCTGTGCAGATTAATTTTGTTAAAGCAGGGTTATTCAAGTTCAAACCTCATCAGAGCACGGAAGTTGCAAAGTCTAAATTAAGTTTAGTTTAAAAAAAAAAAAAACGAAAAAGAGTGAGGGTTTAAATAATACAATCTTCAAAGAAACGCCGAATTTCAGTAAGGCGGTGAGGGGAAAGTTCTTTGATGTCAGTGTAATGCTTATACTCTGGATCATCAGCACAGACCGCGATCAACTTGTCATCTCTCTCACCCTATCATTGAGAAAAGATATATATGTGATCCAAATTTTCTTTTGCGATCCTAAAATTACAGGGTAAAAAGCTGATGGTGAAGAGATATGATGGTAAATTTTAATAAATACCTGATCAATCATGGGCATCAGTCCAATTGCCCGAACTCTAAGAAAGCAACCAGGAACGACTGGCTCCTAATCCAAATGCTCGCGAAATCAATATATATATATATATATACTATTGCAACGTTGAAAACATAATCATGTAATAGTACCTCATTTAGCATCATAAATATTCACAAGCTATGAACATATTTATAAATCATAATAGAAAGCGAGGAGAACGTTAGTTGATAAGATAACCTGCATCAGAATCAACACATCCAATGGGTCATTGTCATCACACAGTGTGCGTGGGATGAATCCATAATTATGAGGATAGACAACCGATGAATACAAGACCCGATCAACCTATACAATTTTAATAATCGTAATTAATAACAATACAAATATATAATACACGATTCTATATATTCTAACGAAGCATTAAAAGCTTTTGAATTTGCGATGATATATATTCTAATATTCTTTTATCTAATTTTATGAAATACCTTTATAAGTCCAGTCTTCTTATCAAGTTCATATTTAACTTTACTTCCCTTTGTGATCTCAACAACCTGTAAAATATTATGATAGAAAACTTAAAAGAAATATAAAATATATATTGCTGATGAGTTTTTCTTAACAACAAACTCCAACAGTGAAAATCGGGGGTTAAATTTTATGTATATAAGACTTACACAATTAACAATGTGTGGCGCTTGAGGACCTACACAGAAGACCATGCAATGTTTTAGACCATATATATGCAAAGTTATTAAGAACTTTTATAATTATAATACCAATCTCCAGATCATGCCAAGGATGCGCTGCCACTGTTCTTCTCGACATAGATGATAGGATTCTTTTGTTTAAGTGGGGAGCTGGGCGTTGTTGTTCATCATGCCTCTCTTCATTGCTCATTTTCCCTTTTTCCTCCTAACGCATATACAACAGATGAGCAAAAATAGAGATACAGATAGTTTGATAATATAACGAGTAACTGAAATGAAGAAACATTTGAAAAATAAAATAATATATGGAAATAAACCAAGTATTTTGAAAAGAATATATGGAAATAACTTGACCTGTTGTAGCTGATATTGAGAAGGAATAAATAAACAAGAAATTTAACAATTTTAGCTTCTTTGATGATGAAGAATTACCCTTCAACTTGCATTATATATAAATAATTCTTGTATAAGTTTAAAGCATGAAGTTGAAATATAAATCTCCGGTACTTTGAATGATTCTTGGTCATAGGTTAAATTCCTAAAAATATGATTTAGATCCATTTAACTAGCAACACTCTAGCTACCTCATAAAAAATAAAAAGAAAAAAAAAAAAAATTACCTTCTTGACTATTTACACTTGTTCACTCTTTCAGTTTTTTGCTAATAAAGTATTTTATCTTTTCTTGTGATACCGACTAACCCCCTCATGCATTCCTCCATCCAGAAATTATGGAGAAAAGATATGTATGGAGAAATTTTGGGCTTTAACATTAATAATTATTATAAATTATTCAAGTAATTATTGTTGTAATTATTGGAGTCTCATATCCTTCTCTTAGGAGATTTATTGACCTTTTTTTTTCCTCTTAATAATACATTTTAAACTTGTGAGATTTATTTGAAGTGGATCAAAGCAGACACAATATCAATGATTACGTTTATAACAATCATATATTATTTATGTTTCATATTTATAAAAAAAATTAAAAGTTTTAACATACTTTTAATATTAATATTAAAATTTTTCCTTATATATATATATTAGTGAATTTTATTTTAATCTCTAAGAAAAATTATTGTAATTTTAATATAATTATAGTACGACTCTATTTTTTTTATATAATACAATATATAAAATAAAATAATGATATAATTTAAGTTGGTGAAAATATTAAGATAAAAAAAATTAAATTACTAGAATTTTTTTTTAAAAAATTTTTTCTAAATGCATAGCATATTAACACATGGTTTCCACTTACCTTAAAAAAACACATGGTTAGGTTTCTTGGGTTCCAAGAAATGTAAGTGTAAATTAAAATGCTTTGCTGGCAGGTTTTTTTTTTTTTTTTTTTTTTTACCGTTGGAGAAAGTCGGTGAACTGACTTCTCTTCTGTTTGTGTGCTTATAAATACCATAGTCCAACCCCTGTTCCAAAATTATGTCTTCAATTTTTTCTTTTTTCTATTTCTTTTGCCTTTTCTTTTTTCTTTCTCTCTATCTTTCTCTCTGCAATGGCGGGAGCCATTACAGTCCAATTTTGTTCCTATGTATTCTTATTTCAACAATAATCTCTGCAATTCCTCGTTGGTGCCCGAAAGTGAATTGTGATGTCACCAATAGTTGATTATCAATGAACTGTGATATTATCAATGGTAAGCATCGTTTAAACCCTACATTTTCTTTATTTCCTTCAATTTCATTATAAAATAACCCAAGAAACCAATAATTCACCGTTTGCAATGTAATCTTGATTAAAAATAAAAACAGGGGAATTGATATTCTTAGGATTGAGTCGGAAGATGAATAAATTATTAAATTTTATATTTTTTCTTTTTTCTTTATGAGTAAAAACATGGTAATCTTTTTTTCATTCATTATATTCA
>JAHSUH010000004.1:0-52539 GCA_025388415.1 Cynanchum wilfordii
TAATCCAGGATAAACTAGGCAAGGCATACAGTACAGATGCAGACAGTGAGTTCTCAGTGAATGTTCGATCTGTAGATGGTTTTCAAGGTGGTGAAGAAGATGTAATAATTATTTCCACAGTACGATGTAATGGGAAAGGATCAGTTGGATTCCTTTCTAATCTTCAAAGGACAAATGTGGCTCTAACTCGAGCAAGGTATCTTCTTTAACTAGATATTCAAACTCTTTCCCTGGTTTTAGATACCTTTTGGCAGATACTAATGAAACAGATATTCATTCTGATGTCTATGTCTGAAGGCATTGTCTTTGGATATTGGGAAACAGTACCACCCTGATTAACAGTGGTTCTATTTGGAAGAAACTAGTGTTGGACTCAAAGGCTAGGGGTTGTTTCTACAATGCTACAGATGATAAGAACTTGGTTCGAGCTATTTCTAGTGCCTTGCTTGAGCTTAGACTCTTTGACAAGTTACTGATGGTTGACTTTTTGATGCTCAGAACAGCAAGGTGGAAGGTACAGCCTTCTCTCACTATATCTAATGGGAATCCAAAAAAGAATGCTTTGTTATGGTAATCCTACTTCTGTTGATAACAGGTTAACTTCAGCAAAGAGTTCATGGAGTCAATGGCCAGAAATATGTACTTGGAAGTCTATAAGGAAGCTATCAATGTTATTGGAAAGCTTGCAAATGGTTGGCGCATGCAGCAGACTGAGAAAGACAAAACCTTAACTGGGAATTCTTCTTTGTTGTTGGAGGTGTACGAGGTGAAGGATGAATGGAGACTTGTTTGGACAGTTGATGTTGAGAGGGAAAGAACAGATGACATTCAGGTTATGAAAGTTTGGGGTATTCTGCCAAGCTTAAAGATACCAGATTTGGCTAAGGACCTTGATAAGTATTTCGGACAATATACAATTAACACAATAAATCGCTGCAAATGCCAACTTCGTGAAGGGTATCTATAATGTTCTTATGGTCATTCCTACCATTTTTTTCTTGTTGCAGACATAATTGATGGTTGGTTGGCATGGTTTTTTTCTTCTTTTTTTTTTTTTAACAGGAATTTAGTAGTTCCAATGAAATGGCCAACTGGTTCGTACTCGACTGAGAGAGGTATTAGTACTGCATCGAATGATCCGACTACAGGATTAGCCAGTCGGTTTGCTACAATGAGGCTGGAGAATGATGATCAAAGGCCAACAACCTCTTAGCTTGAAGAATAGGTATGCCCATTTTTAAGGAAAAAATTCGGATCTTTAATTTCCGTTTTTGGCTTTTGGCTTTTGGCTTTTAACATTCCTCACTCACTGATTCATGAAATACAGAAACTATGCAATGAAGAAGAAGAAGAATAAAGAAACATGTGGATCAAAATGGCGAGCTTTGAATTGAACTATGTCTTGGCATGAAGATTTCAAGCCTTGGTTCATGCTGTCTGCGGATGCATTTCATGGAGTGTGATTATAGTAGAAGTTAGGGTTATGATTTGTCAATTAAGTGTCTATCCTCTACGTGAGTACTCGGATTTCTCCTTCAATTGAGTTCCCATTGTCTTAGTAGGTACTCAATTGGTTGAGTATTGTGGTTTCAAATTTGTTAATATCAAATATATTATTGGCAAAAGCGGTGTTAACATATTTGACTATTCACCCTTTCATAAGCAGGGTTATGAAAAATGTTTATACTTATCTCAAAGATTACAATATTCACGGTCAAAATAAAGGCATCAATCGTTTGAAGTCTTTTGACTGTCAAAGTAAAGGCATATGCAAAGCATGCTAAGTAAAAATCTGAAAAAGAAAATTCTCTCTCTAGAAGTTTTTCTCTCTCCAAGCTACAGTATACACGGGTGACATGACTACTGGAGTTTACAATCCTCCGGCTCTGTCGAAGGACCAGGATGCGACCTATCGCAATACGAAGAAACCCAAGCATGATACGGGAGGGGGAGGGGAATCAAGTAATATGGAAACAATGCATGTGGACAATAGACGAAGGAGCAAGGTCCTTCATCACCAATAACCTGGGCCTCGAGACTTTTTTTAGACCCAAAGGCACAAGAGACGGAGTACTCTCACCATTTTTATCCCGGAGTGGATGAATTTTTCATGACCAAGGAAGGTAGTGAGGACCAACCCCCCAAGTACGGACCAAGGGTGGAGATATCCAAAAAAAAATATCTAAGCCTCTTTAAGCCATGGCGGGGTGCTCTAATACTAAAGTTTCTGGGGAGAACAGTTAATTATAGAGTATTAGACCAAAGGGTATCCGAACTGTGGCAACCGGAGATGGGCCACGAACTTACCGACTTGACGGATGGGTACTACATTGTTCGTTTTTTCTCGTAGGGATGACTACTTACGTGTCCTGGAAGGTGGTCCGTGGATCATATTGGGACATTATTTGACGGTTTCTAAATGGCGTCCGATGTTTCGTCCCTCAACCGAGACGGTTTCTACCACCCTTGTTTGAGTACACTTTCCTTCCATCATGTCGGAGCCGCTTGAGGAAGAAATCCTCTCTTCTATGGGAGACATGATTGGCCGAATAGTTCATGTGGACTCTACATCATTAACCGGCTTGAGAGCGAAATTTGGTCCCGTGTGCGTAGATATTGATCTATCAGCACCTTTAATTCCTTCCTTAAGGGTCTTGGACTTAGCCTAACCTGTGGAATACGAGGGTTTGCATTTAATATGCTTTGGGTGTGGAAAATATGGTCATAAATTGGAGGAGTGTTCTGCATTGAATGAGGATGAAATCAAGGCAGATACACAACAGTCTTCCTAACCGAAATCGGCAGTAGTGGTTGAACCGGATCCAAAGACTTCTTTGTATAGCCTATGGATGCTGCCTAGCTATGCTAGACGGAAGGCATCAAACAACAAAACTTCACACCGGCGTCGACAGTCTGGAGAGCATCGGGGACGACATCGTTCATATACGACAGTCTGGATATACGACACCAAACCAGGCCCAGCGGCACCAATGGGCCACAGACTAGTCAGGACAGTGTCCTCAATCTCGATTCAGTGTCCCGAACGAAGTGGAGGAAACCTTTGGAGATGACCATCGCAATTTAAAGCAGAAAATTCAGGCTTTACAAGGCCCGGGAGCCACACAATTTGGGTAAGGCCCATACTTCCAACTCCAAGTCTAAGGGGAAGACTACAACTGACCCAAACCGTGGGAAATCAAATCTCAAGACCACTTCAGGTGGAGTTCGGGTGGGCAGAAATAAATAGGTTTATAAATATCATCTGTAGACATCCAATTCCAAGGCCTTGCAAATTAAACTAGGAATTTGGCATAAGAAATATTCAACTAGGTCTTGGAACACTTGAAGATGTGTTCTTGAACATAGTAAAGAAAGCAGAACTCGAGTCCGATGTTGATGCTAGCCAAAACACAAAACCATAATTACCTTGGCATCTGGAGCTCCTCTAAGGGTTAATTTTTTTTTGCATTCTTGTCAATAACTTATATATATGTGTATATCTTTGGCTTATTCAACAATGGATGAACAGATACCAGTTGGAGCAAGGTATGTTAAAATTCTAGGAACATAGTCTGAACAGAACTCGCATGGCAGAATGGTGGAAGTTTTCTGGAAGCAGGACGACAGGGGTAACCTCTGCATTGCTAAGCATTCAGAGGAAAAGCCAGTTCCTGCTACCCTTCAACCTATCTGTTCATCCTCCTCGGGGAATGTCTCCAGTCGTGGAGAAGAAGATCATGCAGCTGGAATTCCCCTCGAGGAAAGAAGATAAAAGGAAAAAAAAATGTTGTGATATAAACATATCCATTCAATAATTTATTATTTTAAATAATATATTATCTTTAATAGATATCTTTTCGGAATCAAACTCTCTTTATATTATATGACAAATTCTAATTATATACTTACAATGTTGTGAGATAATGTATCACATTATCTCCTCTCTTTTCCATCTAGAAATTAAAAAAAAAAAATCATCACATTTCGTTGATGATAAAAATAAGTGTTAATTATTTTCTAGATTGACTAATCAATTTAAGTTTTATTTATCTCGATTTAATATAGTATTGGAACTCTAAATTTAGAGTTTAAATTTCAATTATTACCCTATATGTATGTATATAGATTACATACTTCATCCATATATATGAACGAGTTTCATATATAATTTTATATTAGTATTATACTTTTGCCTTCTAATATACTTTTATTAGTAATGATTTTCTAACGTGTTATTGAAATTAATTCACTCTTTATAAAAAAAAAAAATGTTAGTATAGTACGATCACTTTTCTAAAGTAATTTAGCAAAAAAAAAAAAAGAAGATCACTTTTCTAAAGTAAAGTTTGTTACAATAATTTTGTTATTAGATTATGGATTATATTTATTTTTAGCACTGTTGTGGAATTTTTAATGTTGTTATTCTTTTCTTGATTGATTTCACTATGAAATTTTGAATTGCTTTAAGAGGAAGTTTTCAACTATTGTTAACATGCAAAGGAAGATGTCATAAACCCGGTAGTTTGGAGGAGTTGGTGCGCGGACTCCTAATGTTTCCTCCAAGGCGGATGATCGACGTTTCGAATTCTCTTGGGGGTGGTTAGCGTCATGTTAAAAAAATTCTGGGTCGGACTCTCATCCTCGAGTAAGAGTTGAACTGCTGCGCGCGCGCAAGCTCGGAGTCGGATTAAGCTCACCAAATAAGTGGGGATACCGAACGTCCCCAGTGGGTAAAAAAAAAGAGAAAGATGTCATATAGTACATGGTTTACTTTCTCTCTTTTATGTTTAATCACATGGTTTTGCTTTTCTCATTTTTTCCTAGCTTGCGGCGACAGTGGACAGAAAATGTAGAGAGAGAAAAAACAAAGAAAAAGAAAAAACCACTACTAAAGTTATATATATATTTTTTTTATTTTCTTTTATTTTATTTTTTCTTATCGCATGGGTGTCTTGGGTGAGTCCTATTACTGAGGCGGCACCTTCAAATTATTTCACGTACGGACTAATCTCGCTCGTTAATTTGTAAGCAACTTATTGAGTTATATATTGAGTTATTGCAATAGGTAACAACTCAATATATAACTTTAGTAGTGGTTTTTTCTTTTCTTTTTTTTTTCTCTCTTTACATTTTCTGTCCACTGTGGCCGCAAGCTCTCTCTTTTTCTCATCCATTTCATATGGCCAAGTGAAAAGTTTAGACGCATTTGTCTTTGTATTTGATTTTTTTTTTTTTTTTTACTATTTTGCGTATTTCTTGATATTTTTATCATCATTCATTCTCAAATATAAGAGTTTTATTTAATCTCTAGAGATCAAGACTTTTTTTTTAAAAAAAAAAAGAATTAACATGTATACTCAATCTCTCTATCTGAGCCCTTTTTTCAATTTTTATTTTTTTCGTAGACTATCTTTGAGGTCTATGATTCACCCAGGATCGTAGAGATTGTTGTTGAAGGAAAAACATAAACGTGAGTCCTCCTTACAAATGATTCAATAATCGATAGTCAAAATGCTATGAATATAAATATAATATGTTCTTTTGAGTAAATTCTAGAATCCCATGATCCTTTACCTAGAGTCACTACCACTCGTCCAATGTTTTAACTAATATGTTAACTTAAACTTGAATTTAAAAACTTGTCCATTTTATTGAAAATTTTAAAAGAAAGATTTGATCATCTCTTCTTAAAAGCACGATATAATTAGATACATATAAGATTATAGAATTTTAATCCGTATGTTGGTAAAATTTTGTGATATTATTCAAAAAAAAAATCTCTATTGAAACAAAATAATTTTTAAAACAAAATCATAAAACTCGATCAACATGTTTTTTTTTAACTCAACATTGTCAGAACTTAAGATCACATTCTCTTTATTTTACTTTTACAATATTATGATTTTAAATATAAAATTTAGCAAAAAGTCTAAACATAATACATATAATATGACTATAAATTAGTCCAAATGCCATCTACTAATATAGTCTTCTACAACTTGTTATAATTATAGTTTTGCCATTCTTTTTGGTCAGCAAAAATAACCAAAAAGGATATATTATATATATATATATATATATATATATATATACTATATCTATTTTTAACATTATATTATTTTTACACAATAGTTGAGTTGACATTTATATCCTTCTTACCATTCTTCAAAAGAAAGATTTCTTTGAATCTCATAAGTTTTATTGTAACTATTTTTTACCTTTTTTTTTCTTGATTTTTTAAAAATACGGTCTTAAGTGAACTACCCACGTCAGCCACTCCTACAAACGTGGACAGTGGAAAGTTCTTTAGTTTCGGCAGCACTTCTCAATCACTTGGAATCATTCATCCATGGCAAAAGAGTTTCCATGAAAAGTTAATGGAGGATAGAACATATGAAGGATTGTTGATGAAAATTGTAGGATATGTAGAAAATAATTAAGTATAGTAGCTTTTAATCGTTTGTTATAATCATTTTCTGGTAAACAAAATTTGTCATTTATGTTGTGTAATTGAGAATCTGTATTTGTGAAGATATTGATAAAATAACAGATAAATAGTAAGAATAAGATAATTAAATTTTTTATATTAGTAAAACACTATTATTTCTTATATTTATATAATGAAGGGAGATATATTAAAATTAATCACATAACGAAAGAAAGAATGTAGAAGCTGATGGAGGTAAAATACATATATATATATATATATATATATATATATATATATATATATATATATATATATATGTCATGATCTGGACATGTAATCTCGTGTCATGACTATAGATCTGATAACACTCATAATCAACTAATTGATATTATCTTCAATATACCAAAAAAAAGATATAGTACATAGGTTCATTTGATGTGAGACGAGTTATCTGTTCAAGAAAAATAACAAAAATACTCTAAAAATTGAATCTTTTTGTAATTCCCAATTCGCATGGATCTTTCATTGATTTTGGGAAATCAATAGTAGTAATGTCCTTATTATAACTACTTCTTTGGCAATTTCCAGGTAAACTAAGTAGTGACTCCTAATTTCCTACAACTTTCTAAAAACATGTTCTAGTGACTCCTTGATTTCTTTCCTACTTAAACAACAACAAAAAAAAAAAAAAAGACTTCTTGATATCGAAAATCATCGTTTATTTAAAATTTTCAATTATGTTTGGTAATATGCTGATTTCTTCTTCTTCTTCTATTTCTTTTCCCCCCAAAAAAATCTTTTCTTTTTTCCTAAAAAAAACCTTAACATTACAGAAGAACATCATAGTAGGGGAATGTAAGTAAAAAGGTAACATTGTTTTGTTTTCCTAGGAATATAAAACTTCTCCGTGTCAAGAAGCAACTGTGTGGTGGAGAGAGAAAGAGAGAAAAGGTTGGGAATGCAAGAAAAACTGAAAAGTCGCCATTAATTAAACTTTTACTTTCGTGGGATTTCTTCCTTTTGATTTGATTGGTAACAGTGTCCTTCGTCAGCAGAATTCTTGGTTCCGAAGTAGTATTTATATTTTTTTATTTCTGTATGTATCATGTATGTATATATTGTGAATGTAGTTTTGTACTTAGTTGCTTTGTTCATGGCGATTTGCAACATTCCCCTTGTTTTTTAAATGTTGACTCAATAGTCTTCTTGTGGAGTCCACATTTCCAACTTTTGCTCGTACGAATTATTCTTTTCTTCACATACTTTATGAAGCTTTACGATTCTTTTCTTTCATTTTGTAGTGAGTTCTCATTCAGGGCATTGATCTCTCATTGGTTTCGGTTTCTTAGCCTGTAAGTGAATCACCTCCTACCACCCAATTTTTAACACTATTTTACCTCTCCTCTGTGATTTTTCTTTGATGAAAACTGACTGAAATCTCATATTCAGGGATGAAAAAGAATTAAAGGAACCAAAGATGATGCCTTTGGCTATGTCTGCTGCTACTAGTACTTCTACTGCTACAACAAAGAAGGAAAAAAAGAAGAATCAGATGGACTTGATCGGTTGGGTTTTTTCTTGGTCTATACCTGATATAATGAACAAAAAACTTTTGAAAAACAAGGTATATATATAATATATATATATATATATATATATGTGTGTGTGTGTGTATGTATGCATGCATCGCCATCCCCTTTTATTCTTTTTTCATTTGCACAATCTTGAAAGCAGAACAATTCTATAATATGTATGTGTGTATATATATATGCAGATTGAAGAGATTCCTCTGACATTTTCATCAACAGAACAATACTTAGCATCTTTTGTCTACACACTTATTGAAGAAACTCATGCTGATTTGTTCTCAAGCATGACAACTGTGTCAAGAGCACCTGTTCTTGAAGTGTTTGATATAAAAGTATCAGATAAGCGTACTAAGACTTCAGATGATGACGATGATTGTTTGGTTTATTTGATTTCATTCAAGAATATGGAAGAAAGTGGTAAGGAAGTAGAGCAAGAAGAAGAAAGTTATGAACTAAAGAATGGAGATCTGTTTGCATTAACAGATGTGAAACCAAAAGGGATTGATGATTTGAACAGGCCTGAAAGACCATATACACTTGCTATTATTCAAGGGTTAACAGATAACCCCTTATTTTCTCATTCGGTCATCAAAGCCTATTAAGTTTAAGAAAGAAAGTGATAAAAAGGATGAAAATGGTGGCAAACTCTATGCAGTCTATCTTACTAACATGGTTACCAACACTCGGATATGGAAGGCTCTTCATTCTAATAAAAAAGTTGTTAACATGAATATCATCCAGAGTGTACTCCAAATTGATTCAAGGGTAAGGTTTTTTTCTTAACTTTAATCAGAATCTGTTTCTTAAATTAACAAAAATATGAAAAATTTAATGCAGGCTGGAGAAGATTGTATTCAGTGTTCCACAGAAAGAAGGGTTGAAGAAGAAGCTCATGCAGCGTATTCAAGAAATGTCATTGGCAGATTCACAAGTGAGCTAGATTATTCACAAATCAGTGCAGTTTTGAAATGTATTGAAACTAAAGATTGCCATCATAGGAATACTGTAAAGCTAATATGGGGTCCTCCTGGAACTGGGAAAACAAAGACAGTTGCTTCTTTATTAGCAATACTTTTGAAGATGAATTGCAGAACATTGACATGTACTCCAACAAATATTGCAGTCCTGGGAGTTATAAAGGGACTAACAAAATTGATAAGGCGTACTCTTGAGTATGACACTTACGGATTAGGAGACATAGTTTTATTTGGTAACAAGAAGAGAATGAAGATCGATGATTATGATGATCTCTTTGATGTGTTTCTTGATTACCGTGTTGATGCACTTACTGCTTGTTTAGCTCCAGTGTATGGATGGAAAGGGAGTTTGGAATCAATGATGCAACTGCTTGAAGAACCAGAAAAGAAGTATGCGAATTATTTGAAAACAGTGAAGGATGAAGATGTTGATGAGGAAGATGAGCAGCAGGAAGAAAGTAGATCCGTAAAGATGGAGTCTTGCAGCAAGCAGGATAGACTGAAGAATGTGAGCACTGAAAGAAAAGCACTGTTCAATAAAGTTATTGCTGAAGCAGTAAAGCATCAATAAGAAAAAATCTCAGGAAAAAAAGAAAGCTTGGAAAAAGAAGTTGAAGGGCAGTAAGAAAGATGAAAAATGCAAGACAAATGAGGCTGAGGTAAGTAAACAAGAGATAATTATTTGGACATTTGAGGAGTTTTTTATCAGGGAATTCAAGAAAATTGGGGATAGGTTGATCTTTTATCTAACAAGCTTGTACACTTACTTGCCCTCTCGTTTGATCAGAGTAGAAGTAGTGGTAGAAATGGTTAGACTAATAGATATGCTTCAAACTCTTGGAACTTTGTTTGATAAGATTGTTGCTGCTAATCAGATGTTAAGAGAAGCCTTCTATGATTTTGAATCAGAAAAACATAGGAAAAAACACTTCAAGGAAGTGAGAATCACCAGGAAAGAGTGCCTTAAAGTACTAAACTTTCTTCATAGAGTGATAAATCTAACAAAATTGATTACTGATGTTAACATTAGAGACTTTTGTCTAAAAAGTGCTACCCTGATCTTCTGCACTGCATCCAGTTCAGCTAAGTTACGCACAAATGAAATGACTCCATTGGACTTGTTAATTGTTGATGAAGCTGCACAGCTGAAGGAATGTGAATCTAGCATTCCCCTTCAACTCTCTGGCCTTCGCCATGCTATACTCATAGGAGATCAAAAACAACTGCCAGCAATGGTTCAAAGCAAGGTATTTTTTCCTTTTTCCCTCTTAACTAAATTCTGTCTTCTGTTTTTAGCCTAAGGAAGTTTCAGTTGTTTTCTCTCATTAACTTTGTATTAGCCCCTTTCAATAAACAGATCTCTGAGGGAGCTAACTTTGGAAGGAGCTTATTTCAGAGATTAGTCATATTAAAGCACACGAAGCAGCTTCTTAATGTTCAGTTCAGAATGCATCCATCGATAAGCTTATTCCCAAATAAGGAGTTTTATGGAAGACAAATTAAGGATGGTCCAAATGTGAGAGCTCAAAGTTACAAGAAACGCTTTCTTGATGGACAACTCTATGGTCCATATTCTTTTATTGACATAAGCTATGGAAAAGAGCAGCTTAATGACAAGTACAGCAGTAAAAATCTTGTGGAAGTATACGTGATTGCAGAGATAATTGCTAACCTCCATAAAAGTATGCTCTTACTGTCCATCTCATTTCTGCTATTTTCTTAGTTTTCTTCTTGATGATCGGTCCCTTGGTATTAAACTAGTGTTACTTTTCTTTTTCTGCTATAGAGTCTACAGCGTCAAAGCAGAAGCTTAGAGTTGGCTGCATATCACCATATAAAGCTCAAGTTTTTGCAATCCAGGATAAACTAGGCAAGACATACAGTACAGATGCAGACAGTGAGTTCTCAGTGAATGTTCGATCTGTAGATGGTTTTCAAGGTGGTGAAGAAGATGTAATAATTATTTCCACAGTACGATGTAATGGGAAAGGATCAGTTGGATTCCTTTCTAATCTTCAAAGGACAAATGTGGCTCTAACTCGAGCAAGGTATCTTCTTTAACTAGATATTCAAACTCTTTCCCTGATTTTAGATACCTTTTAGCAGATACTAATGAAACAGATGTTCATTCTGATGTCTATGTCTGAAGGCATTGTCTTTGGATATTGGGAAACAGTACCACCCTGATTAACAGTGGTTCTATTTGGAAGAAACTGGTGTTAGACTCACAGGCTAGGGGTTGTTTCCACAATGCTACAGATGATAAGAACTTGGTTCGAGCTATTTCTAGTGCCTTGCTTGAGCTTAGACTCTTTGACAAGTTACTGATGGTTGACTTATTGTTGCTCAGAACAGCAAGGTGGAAGGTACAGGCTTCTCTCACTATATCTAATGGGAATCCAAAAAAGAATGCTTTGTTATGGTAATCCTGCTTCTGTTGATAACAGGTTAACTTCAGCAAAGAGTTCATGGAGTCAATGGCCAGGAATATGAACTTGGAAGTCTATAAGGAAGCTATCAATGTTATAGGAAAGCTTGCAAATGGTTGGCGCAAGCAGAAAACTCAGAAAGACAAAACCTTAACTGGGAATTCTTCTTTGTTGTTGGAGGTGTACGAGGTGAAGGATAAATGGAGACTTGTTTGGACAGTTGATGTTGAGAGGGAAAGCACAGATGACATTCAAGTTATGAAAGTTTGGGGTATTCTGCCAATCTTAAAGATACCAGATTTGGCTAAGGACCTTGACAAGTACTTTGGACGTTATACATTTAACACAATAAGTCGCTGCAAATGCCAACTTCGTGAAGGGTATCTATAATGTTCTTATGGTCATTCCTACCATTTTTTTTCTTGTTGCAGACATGATTGAAGGTTGGTTGGCATCGTTTTTTTTTTTTTTTTTTTTTTTTGCAGGAATTTAGTAGTTCCAATGAAATGGCCAACTGATTCGTACTCGAATGAGAGAGGTATTAGTACTGCATCGAATGATCCGACAACAGGATTAGCCAGTCGGTTTGCTACAATGAGGCTGGAGAATGATGAACAAAGGCCAACAACCTCTAGCGGGAAGAATAGGTATGCCCATTTTTAAGGAAAAAAATTCGGATCTTTAATTTCCGTTTTTGGCTTTTGGCTTTTAACATTCCTCACTCACTGATTCATGAAATACAGAAACTATGCAATGAAGAAGAAGAAGAAGAATAAAGAAACATGTGGATCAAAATGGCTAGCTTTGAATTGAACTATGTCTTGGCATGAAAATTTCTAGCCTTGGTTCATGCTGTCTGCGGATGCATTTCATGGAGTGTGATTATAGTAGAAGTTAGGGTTATGATTTGTCAATTAAGTGTCTATATCCTCTACGTGAGTACTCGG
The DNA here is from genome assembly GCA_025388415.1 of Cynanchum wilfordii. NCBI lineage: Eukaryota > Viridiplantae > Streptophyta > Magnoliopsida > Gentianales > Apocynaceae > Cynanchum > Cynanchum wilfordii. The sequence continues at coordinate 12,373 of JAHSUH010000004.1, forward strand.
ATTTCTTCTTCAATTGAGTTCCCATTGTCTTAGTAGGTACTCAATTGGTTGAGTATTGTGGTTTCAAATTTGCTAATATCAAATATATTATTGGCAAAAGCAGTGTTAAAATATTTGACTATTCACCCTTTCTTAAGAAGTGTTATGAAAAATGTTTACACTTATCTCAAAGATTACAATATTCACGGTCAAAATAAAGGCATCAATCGTTTGAAGTCTTTTGACGGATAGTCGAAAGAAGGGGCATCAATACAAAGACGAAAATAGACCTCACTAAAACAACATGACCTCAGAGTAAACATCTACCTGAGTAAATTGATTCTAATTCCACATCATTGAAAATTTGCTAGGAGTGCACAACTTATACTAAAAATTGCTAGTTTAGACTTGAATCCAAGGATCATTCAAACCTACATAAGCCACATTTCTAACCTGAAATATCCAACTCACGATGAAAATGCGGTGATGAACCTTTGGATCTTTGATTGTGCCCTCTCTTTCTCTTCAGGTCCTTCTAGGTCACCAATGTTATCATGATATTCCTGCAGAAACAACAAAAGGCGGTTATATAACTTGAAACTTTTGATCAACCAAGTTAAAATACTCAGATATCACATGTAAAATTGAAAATATAATAAATCCAAATAGGTATTATGAGAAGAAAACAGTAGCATGGAAAATGCATACGATAACAAGCACCTCAGAAGCATAGTACCTGAAGTATATCCTTAATATCCTTCTTGGTCAATTTATTCTGCTTCAGTAATAGTTCTATTCTTGCAAGCATTCTAGAGTGCCTATACCAAATGAAAAATCCAGACTTCAGCATTGAATAACAATGAAATTAAGTTAATTCAGGGGGTATTTAGTACATCAGATGCAAGACTTACTCAGAAGCCCAAAGGTGACCCAGAATTACACAAATTAACTGCAGATTTCAAGAAAAAGAAAAAACAAATACAGTTAGATAATGATAGTGAAGAAACAGAGGAAAGTGTTGATAAAATAAGCAAATAAGCAAATAGTTATCCATAAATATGTTAAAAGAGCTGGAAAAAGGAAAGGAATTTACAAGTAAGCTTTTCATGAAAAACAGATTAATGTGACATGATAGCTTTTTAATAAGTAGATTCACAATCTCTGACCTGCAGAGTATAAAGCCCAGCTTCCAATTTCCTATTATACTTTTCATCTTCATCCATCTGCAATTGGATAATGAAATGTTAACAACAAATAAAGGCAGTAACACATATGTTTACACTGAAAACTAAAATGAAAAAGGTATGAATTAACCTCCAAGTCGTCAAGTTCAAGTTGATTCATTCTGGCAGTCTCTGTCTTTACTCTGTTAGAATATCTGAAAGAACAGGAAAAATGTATGTTAACACAGCAATTTAATCTAAACTTGATGATAAAGGGCCAGGAGGAAATCTTATCCCAGTCACAAAGGTAAAAAGAAGCATATGGTTTTCACAGATACATGATAACAAACTTACCTCATAAAAAGCTCCATAAGTCGGTCTATCTTTTCACATTCATTCTCCACAAATTTACTCAATAATCTCTCTCTTCTAGAACCTCTCAAGATTCCACCTGTCAAGAAATTGAGACAAACAGGTTTATCTTGCCTTTCATCAGAATATTATAAGATTAATAGGAAGACACTCTATCTAATACTACCCATCACTTTATATATTCAAAGAGCTAAATTTATTTGAATGTGTCAAAAGTATTATCTTTTTATGTCAAGATCATATTCTAGTACTTAGTATAATTAAAAACCAAAATAAATAAAACAAAATTTGATTTGGAAATAAACACTCGAAACAAAAATCTGACAGAAATTCACTTGCCTTCTTACCGAATAATGACGCAATCAGAGATATAAGGCGCTCCTCTAGTTCTTCTTTGTAACCCTTTTTCTTGTTCTTCTTGCTCACAGGAATCTATGGAACGTAATTAAAAACAGGCTAGTATTAGACATTTAATTTCTTACATTGTAAACATTTCAAGATAAAGGCAAAACACTTACAAAATTTGGCACAGAAGTAGTTCAAGAAGTCAAGAAGTAGAAATTGTTAAAAAAGAATAAAATTCAAAACAAAATCTTATCAATCAAATATCAGAACAAGCATGGAAGAGTATTATCATGCTAAAAGTGATTTGAAGCTGCAGTCAGGCCATGCAAACTAAGGTAAGCAGATTTTTATGTGTTGTGAAGCTGTGATATATCAGAACACAATTCCAAAAGAAAAAAAAAAAAAAAAAAAAAAAAGTCATGATGGGCATAATCAATTTTCTTGCAGACTTTTTGTTGTGCATGTGCTTTTTGACTTATTACTATACTAAACTCCATGACTGTTGCATTCATCTTCATCCTTTAATGTCAAACAATGAAGCTTTGATATTAACAATTTACACCAAAAAAAAAAAAAAAAAAAAAGAGGTTTCTTTCACCCAAAGAATTAATGAGGAACTAGCAGCAACAAGTCAGCAACTAATAAACAACCAAGAAAATGCAAACACAATGTGAGGTAAGCCATTCATGTAAAAGATTATCTTAAACTGACAACAGTCAAACAACCATAGAGCCTGAAACAATTTGTCATTGCATATCAGTAAATCCTACCAAAGGGAGAGCTGAACTTGCCTTACCCATAAAAGCCGGAAAGGCCGTCTTCAAGCCCATAACATCCACAAACCTTTCGCAAGCAGGAGGGTAATTTGTCATGGAAAAATCCAATGCCCTAATAGCAGAGCCGTAACAGTGTTTCTTCTGATTCATAATAATAATCATTAGCTCCACTCCTTCAGCCTTGACAAACCTCTCCTTATTCTCTAAGGGCATTAACAAACAACACAAGCAATCAAACAAATTCTCCACCATCTCTTCCTCATCCCCTGTCTTCGGGTCCTTTGACTTATACATTGCGACTGCCTGCAAAACCGCGTCCACTCCATTCATCTGCCCTAACCGTTTCTGATTGACAGTGCTGTTCTGCAACAAAATGGCTAAAATTTCCGAAGCATACTGCTTATTACTGTCAAATTCCCTAATTTTAATCTTCCCCACCAACCATTTCATTAGCTTTGTTCTCTCACAAACCAATTCTGCCACTGATGGCTTAATCTCAATCATATTTTCAATTGTCGAAAGCGTGCTGTAAATAGCAGCTGATTCATCCGGGTCGGATTCCGATAGCCTGCCTAAATTCTGCACCATAAGTTCAAGCGCATTGTTCTCAATCAAGGCATCCACAAGAACATTAGCAGGCTCGTCATTTTCTTCCCCATCAAGGACGTCTTCATCGGTGAGGTCTTGAATCAGGGTAACAACATCAATAGCAATATCAGTATTGTCGTGGTTGAGTAGTTGAGTAACAGAAGCAACAGTACCGAGCGAAACAAGCTCCGGATAAAGTTCCGGTCCTCCAGCAAGGATTTTCAGTTTCTGGATCTCCTCATGAAGCTCTACTTCAGAGTCCGCAAACTTGTCTGGCTGGTCCGGATACTTTAACCGGGCAGCAGTGTTGTCCTTTAACCGTCTCTCGAAAGACAAAACGAGCTTTCTAAGCGTCTTGTGATCGAGCGCCTCGACAGGGTTTTGCTGCGATTTTTCTAGGGCTTCTAACAAAGAGAGGTCCACTCCGCCGTTTACTGCGGCGGATGGTGGAGGTGAAGTGGAGGCATTGCTATCGTCTTCGTCGTCGTATTTGGGGTTGTTATCGGTGGAGCTGCGTTGCCGTTTCGGAGCGCGGTGGTCGAGCTCCATTGCTTCCCGGCGAAGGGGGTGGCTGTATCGTTCCACTGTGCTTTGCTCACTGTTAAAACTTGTAAGTGTGAACCGAAATTAAAATTGAAAAATATTTAAAGAACGGATTAATGGGCTTTGGACTTATGGATCACAGGGAGAAATAGATGGGCTGTATCTTTAGTAAATTCGGTTCTTTTAATCCCAATTATTTTTTTAAAAAAAAAATTAATAAAAAAATCATAATTTCTATTATGTCTTGAACTCGTGACATTTCATATCATAAGTGAAGGGTGCTTATCAACTGAACTACGTCTTCTTGTAATAAAAATAATTATCTTAATGAACCCTTGTAATAAAAAAAATTCCCTTAGAATCTTTCAAGACTTATGTTAATATTTTTCTTTTATTACATACACTTCATACTTTTTTAAAAAAAATAATACTGATTCGGATTTGACTCGATTTGTGCTGATAAAGTTCAACTCTTTTCCAAGGGAAAGCCTCATCCGGCTCTTAATGATACTCATAGCGTTCCAACCTTCGACCTTATATTACTCCACATACACTTCATACTTTTTTATAAAAAAAAACTTCTAGTTTCCGAATCTATTAAGGTTATGACTAATTCGGATTAAACTTGATTTGTGGTCATAAAGTTTAACTTTTATTCAAGGGAAAGTCTCATCTAACTCTTAATGACACTCATAAACCTTCAACCTTGTATAGCTTCACATACACGTGTGTGTATATATATATATATATATTTTTAATAATTTAACCGTGTCCAGTAGTTGGCTCCAATTAAGTGTATGTAGCATTACATACGCTTATACTTATCAGTTACTAACTTCACTTCAGTAACAAGGCCGAAGTTTGCTAACTCTGTTAAAGACGACAAATTTGTTTTTTTGTGCAAAGTTTGTATGACCATTTTTTTCCTTAACATGCAAAAATTTCAACTCAACTCAATTTTCCTTACTGATTTACTGATCTTTTTTTCATCTTCCGAGAAGCTTTTCCATTAATTGTCATTATTCTAGTTTGTTGGGATGTATCTAGTTTTGGGCCGTTACTAATTTTTGAACGCCATCAAGAAGATATATGTATATGTATATACTAGGATGATAAAAGAAACAAAGAAGAAAATTTTATGAGAAGAAAAAATGGAACTGATCAAGGGATTTCCTCTGTTTATGCAGCAAGTAATTGCTCTGTTGAAGAAAAATTTTATCTTGTCATGGAGGAGTAAATGGGTTACATTTCTTCAGCTTTTCTCGTCCTTTTTTTTCATTGCTTTACTGTTTGCTATTGAGAAGACACAAGATTATCGATCAAAGAATCCCTCTTTTGGTAATGCTGTTTATGATCCTAAGGCTCTGATCAATCCCCCAATTCTGCCATGCGAGGAGAAGTTGTTTATCAACCTTCCCTGCTATGATTTTGTCTGGAGTGGAGCTGGGAGTGAAAGAATTGATTCTATAGTGTCCCGAATTATGTCTGACAATCCTGGCCGTCCTATCCCTGCTAAGAAGGTAAAAAAAAATGTTTGTTTTTCTGTTCCAATTTGAAGTATTCATGACATTTTATGTAAGAAATTTGAAAGGGGGAGATTTTGGATGGTCATTATTCAGAGAAACTTGAAGAATTTATTTGTTTGTATCTTGGATTTTTCATTTTTGTTTATAGGTGAAATCATTTGCTACAGAAGATGAATTGAACTATTGGCTGAAGGAAAATCCAATGCGAGTTCCTGGAGCTCTGCATTTTGTAGAAATAAATTCGATGGAAATAAGGTTTGGCTTGCAAACAAATTCCTCTTCTTATGTAAGTATTGGGAGGCAGATTGAGGATCCCAATTTTAAGTTTCGGATACCACTTCAGTATGCAGCATCTCGTGCAATTTCCAGGTCTTTAGTTGGAGGTAAACATATTTTCTTGCCATTAACTTGAACAGTTTGGAATCTGTAATTTCCCTTCTTGTTTTAACTTTTCTGTTGAATGGGATTTTTTGTTTTTTGGGCGTCAAACAATTCTTAGACCCAAATTTCAGCTTTGGCATTGGAGTGAAGGAATTTGCACATCCAAAACAGAAACTAAGAACTGAGACCAGAGATATTCAGGTGGTGGTTAACTTTGGTGCAATGTTCTTCTTTGCAACTTCCATGTTTGGCTTTGTATTTCAAGTCCATTCCTTAGTTCTTGAGAAAGAGCTTAAACTTCGGCAGGTAAATTTATCCATTACAAAAGAGAATTTGTTTTTGTTTCCCTGCTTAGTCTTTTCATATAAGAATCTTTCTCATTTGTAGGCCATGAACATAATGGGACTTTTCGACTCTGCCTATTGGACCTCGTGGTTCATATGGGAAGGATTTATGGCATTCCTTCAATCATTACTCATTGTTGTCTTCGGTCTGCTGTTTCAACTTCAACTTTTCTTGAAAAATAACATTGTGCTTGTGTTTCTTCTGTTCTTCCTTTTCATTCTCAGTATGGTAAGTTCCTTAAATGGAATACATTCAACTTTCCTCCTGAATTAAGAAGTCTCACTCTTTTGAAGTTGTTGTTTTCCCATGTATGTCCTAATCCTAGGTTGGATTTGCTGTCATGATGTCAAATTTCATCCACAAGTCAACTTCCACCACATCCCTAGGCTTCACAGTATTTATCATTGGGTTTATAGCAATGGCAAGTGTGTTGTTGCTTTGAAAGTTGAAACTCTTATAACATTCCAATTCATACTTCAGGAAAGTGTAATTTATGCAGCTCACTTTCTTGCAGATCTTTGATGAATATATATACAGCAAGAAAGTAAAAGTCATATATCGCGTCCTGTTGTCCCTTTTCCCTCCTGATCCTTTCTCTGGAGGCCTTATGTTACTTTTAGATGCATCCAATGAAGATGGCATGCGTTGGAGTCAACGAGCAAAGTGTTCCAGTGATGATGACTTTTGCGCAACCATTGTATGGCAGTTCCCAGTCCTTATTTTTTACAGTTCCCTTTTTCTACTAAACTTTAACCTGTGAAATCTCATATATCTTAAAACATGTCCTGTATGTGGCAGAACTATTTCTATGCATGGCTTGTATCGGCATTTTTTCTTTGGTCTGTTTTGGCTATCTACCTTGACAATATAATCCCGAACTCTGCTGGTGTAAGAAAGTCAATTATTTTTTTTTTGTCTCCAAGCTACTGGACTGGTAGAGGTGACCATAAACTGGAAGGTAAAAGCAATAAAAAAATCTGTTTCATTTCTAAACAATTCTGGTTATGATTGATCATCTTTTCCCTTGTTGTTCATTTAGAGGATGTCGATTCCTTTACTGGTAGCTCAACTGCACTGCCGAACCATTTCACTCAAGATGATGAGGATGTCCATCAAGAGGAGAACTCCATCAAACAAGCAGCAAGGGGAAGTGTTATTGGAGATGACATTGCTGTCCAATTGCGTGGCCTTGCTAAGACATATTCTAAGAGAGTGAAAATAGATCGCCAGCGATGTTGCTTTTGCTGTTTCTATTGTAAATGCAAGATGGAGAAATCATTTGATGCTGTGAGGGTAAGAATTCTGTATATGTCAAAAGTCAAATGAGTAACAAAAGTCTCCTATATTATTTGCAAAAGCATGGGATTCTATGCATGACTTGTTAAGGCCATTTTGTTTTTAGGGCCTATGGATGAACTTCCCAAAGAATCAATTGTTCTGCCTGCTAGGGCCAAATGGTGCTGGCAAGACTACTACAATTAGTTGTTTAACTGGAATAACGCCAGTAACTCGTGGAGATGGTACTACTAGCATTTCTTAGTCCTTTCAAATCCAGGTTTTCATTTTTATTATTTGGTTTGTGTCATCGAATAAAGCAAATTTTTTGGTTTTCACAGCATTGATATATGGACATTCTGTTCTAAGTGCCATTGGGATGTCAAATATCAGGAGAAACATGGGAGTTTGTGGGCAGGTGAACTAGTTTTCATAAGATTTGTCATCCAAAAGAATATCAATGATTGTAAGAGAAGAAAAATTATAACATTTTCCAAAAATGCTGTTGTAGTTTGATGCACTTTGGGATGCTTTATCTGGTCAAGAACATCTTGAACTCTTTGCAAGTGTAAAAGGTGTACCCCCATCTTCAAATAAACTGGTGAGTGAATCTACATTATACTACAACAGTTTTCTTCGCTTGATTCTTGATGTTATTTTTCCATTACAAACACAAGAGTTTTCTTTTCTTCTCCATTATAAAGTGCAGGTGAGCCAAATGTTGCTGATTGATGTTGATCTTGAAAAAGTAGGCAATCTAAGTATAGGAAGTTACAGTGGTGGTATGAAACGAAGAATAAGCTTGGCAATTGCTTTGATTGGAGATCCAAGACTTCTCATTCTGGATGAGCCTGTATTTCTCTCTCTTTCTTTTGTAGTGTATATGCATATATATGGTATAAGATTTACTTTACATTTTTGTCAGACAACTGGAATGGATCCAATTACTCGAAGGCGAGTCTGGAATCTTATTGAAAAAGCTAAACCAGGTCGTTCAATTATCTTGACAACACATTCAATGATCGAAGCAGAAGTGTTATCAGATAGAATTGGAATCATGGCAAAAGGTAGACTACGATGCATTGGAACATCTGCCAGGCTGAAAGAACGATTCGGGACAGGTTATGTTACTACTGTGAAATTCTTCAAGGCTAATTCATATGTTTCAACTGAAGACTATGACAACAACAATTTAAAACATCGGACAGCAGTGAAGTTGTTTTTCAGACAGGTTATTTGCTTGCCTAATCTTTTTACCATAATCTTCATATGTTCAGATACTGAAACAGATGTGTTTTTTTTTTTTTCTTTCAGCATCTCAATATTGAACCAGTGGAGGAGAAGTTTACTTTCCTTACCTTCATTCTTCCAACTGTGAGTGAAGAGACACTAGCAGTAAGCATCTTTTTACCTTCATTCTTACTCCTTTCTGCTCTTTCTTTTCATCCATTTTTGCAGTTCTTGAAAAGCACTGTTCTTCATAGGTAAGTTCACCATTTTATATTTTTGATAGAGGGCTGAATTTATCTCTTATCACACTATACTCACGTATAGGCAATTAAATGTTAACCTTTTAAAGTAGATAAAAATTTAACTGGATTTAACATAATAGCAAAGTAGAAGTCCTGAATTCGAATCTCTATTGTTGATTATTGCGCACACTTTGTGTCTTCTTATAAAAAATGTGATGGATGCACGCATAGGACGTTTTGTGTTAAAAGAATAAATTTTATTCTCTCTATTACTTTAGCTCTAAAAACAGATCAATTTTAATCCCTTTTGACAATTTTTCATCAGGACATCTTTGAGGAGTTAGAAAGTAGAACAAGGGAATTTGGCATAAGAAATATTCAACTAGGTCTTGGAACACTTGAAGATGTGTTCTTGAACATAATAAAGAAAGCAGAACTCGAGTCTGATGCTGATGCTAGCCAAAACACAAAAACCATAATTACCTTGGCATCTGGAGCTCCTCTAAGGGTAAATTTTTTTTTTGCATTCTTGTCAATAACTTATATATATATGTGTGTATATCTTTGGCTTATTCAACTATGGATGAATAGATACCAGTTGGAGCAAGGTATGTTAAAATTCCAGGAACAGAGTCTGAACAGAACCCGCATGGCAGAATGGTGGAAGTTTTCTGGAAGCAGGACGACAGGGGTAACCTCTGCATTGCTAAGCATTCAGAGGAAAAGCCAGTTCCTTCTACCCTTCAACCTATCTGTTCATCCTCCTCGGGGAATGTCTCCAGTCGTGGAGAAGAAGATCATGCAGCTGGAATTCCCCTCGAGGAAAGAAGATAAAAGGAAAAAAAAAAATGTTTCATTAATATCCGAATCCTTATTACTCCAAAATTAAATTCTAGAAGTTCTAACATAACTTTGATACGCACCAACATCCTTATTCAAACCTTAAAATTATGAAGATTATGTTTAAATTATTATTATTACATCATATGAATGATCATAATCCGGGAAATTGGTCATTCAATGAATATTTCCTGTTTTAGTAATTTTAATTTGATAAAAATTTAATCAAAAAATTAATTTTTGTTGTTACCTCAAATCCCAACTCTATAACCATTTTTCTTTTATTATTTTTGTTTGAATTTTCTTTTTTAAAAAACTCAACACCCTGACAATGGATTGCCGTGATTCTCTAGAGATTATTTTTGTTTTCTTTAATAGATTTCCTAAATCGTTGACTCTTTTATTTTTTTTTTAGTTTTGCCAGGGAAAATTCTGATTTGAAACAGATACGGATTATACCCAATAATTTGATAAAGAGACCTCATTTTATTACATAATTACAAATTGCCAGGAATTAAGCGGCTGGTCTGAATACTTTATCCAGAGAATCCAGAAGATCACTTCTAGAACCGCCTCCTCCACACACACACAGTTTCAAGAAACCACAATGGCAGCTCCCAAAACTCAGAAGAGGGTTATCATATTATGTGGAGATTACATGGAAGATTACGAGGTTTTTGTTCATACTTTTTGAGATTCTTGGACAAAAGAATCAATCTTGATTACAATTTCTATTGTATGTTTGTTGGTTGAAACTGGGTTTTTTTTTTTCTTTTTTTCTACGCTGTCTTATTGCAGATAATGGTTCCATTTCAAGCATTGTTAGCTTACGGAGTATCTGTTGATGCAGTTTGTCCTGGAAAGAAAGCAGGTGATATTTGTCGCACTGCTGTTCATCAACTTTCTGGTCACCAGGTTCCTCCTTTTCTCTCTCTCTCTGTCTCTCTTGTTATTTGTAAAGGAATAGTCTCATCTTTTTCTTGATTAATCGTAGGTTAATTCAGCTACTTTAATTGAAGATTTAGGTGTTATGGGATTGTCTTGAGTGATGATTTTAGTGTTATTAGGGTTTGATGCTTATGCTGATAATTTCAGAGTCAAATTATACTTCTTGTTTCTTGTTCTATCTACTATGTCTTTTTATTCCAAATAAATTATCACTGATCACTGTTTAGTGCCTCCTTAGGATTAATGAATGCAAATTTTCTTTTGAGATGTGAACTTTGCTCAATTCCTGTTGTGGAGAAGTATTCTGATTTGCAGTAAAGCAAGTTTCAACAATTAATTTCCTTCAGAATTTTCACATTTCTTTCTCTAGAATGAATGGAACCTTTATAGAATTCCCTGAAAGAGATGAGAAAATGTGGAGAAAAAAAAAAAAAAAAAAACTATGATTTTATTGGGAAGCAATTTTCGAGAATTCAAATATTCTGTTTGTGTCCTTTCATTTTCTCCTCTCTTAGGCCACTGAAATGCGAAATCTCATTTATCTCATGTCCTTTTATCATCATCATTATATAGTTGGTTTTCTTCATTCTAATATCTGCAGACGTATTCTGAGTCCCGGGGTCACAACTTTGTCTTGAATGCAACATTTGATGAGATTGATGCCAGCAATTATGATGGTTTGGTTATACAAGGAGGGCGTGCTCCGGAATATCTTGCCATGGATAAATCTGTTACAGACTTGGTTGGGAAATTTGTGGATAGCAAGAAACCAGTTGCTTCTATCTGCCATGGACAATTGATCTTGGCTGCTGCTGATTCAGTTAAAGGCCGGAAATGTACAGCTTTTCCTGCTGTTAAACCTGTACTAATCGCTGCAGGAGCCGACTGGGTAGAGCCAGAGACCCTGTCTTCGTGCACCGTTGATGGAAATCTAATAACTGGAGCTACATATTATGGTCATCCCGAATTCATTAGCCTTTTCATCAAGGCACTTGGTGCTGTCATAACTGGTTCTTCTAAAAAGATTTTGTTTCTTTGTGGGGTAAGTTCTAATTATTTGGTACTAAATTTATTCTTTAATGTCTTTTCGAGGCATTCCAATTACTATTGGATAATAGCTTATGTTTTCATTGAAATATGTTCGTACTTTTGTTAATGAATTTAACATATTAACAAATAAAATCAACGTTGAACTTCGATTTTACTGCTGTTAACACCTCATGATTCAGGACTTCATGGAAGACTACGAGGTGATGGTTCCATTTCAATCCTTACAAGCACTTGGGTGCCACGTTGATGCCGTTTGCCCAAAGAAGAAAGCAGGTGATAAGTGCCCAACAGCTATCCATGATTTTGAAGGTGACCAAACTTATAGTGAGAAGCCGGGACATGATTTCACTCTTACAAACAATTTTCAATCTCTTGATGCTTCGAGCTATGATGCTCTGGTCATCCCCGGTGGCAGAGCTCCAGAATATTTGGCACTGGATGAGAGTGTCATCAAAATGGTGAAGCATTTTACTGAGTCTGGAAAACCTGTAGCATCCATCTGCCACGGACAACAGATTTTAGCAGCTGCTGGTGTTCTCAAGGTAACTTCTTAGCTTTGTTTATCATCCTTTACAGAAATATGTGTTGCAGTATATTCTTTTAAGTCGAGAAAACTTTAAGTGTATGTTTGAAATGTACGTATATGTTCACAAATGCTATGTCAATTATAACTCATATACTCAAATTCTCCAAGAATCACTTTTTTTCCTTGTTTTCCTTTTTAGTGACTAGGTATATGCTTGGTAGTTGTGATCTTAAACTTCTTTCTACAGTGATGATGGATCATTTAAGTATTAAATACATTTGTTACATTTCATAACACTCTCTGTTACACCAAATGTCATCATTATAAAATGATAACACGTGATGCATTTGTATTGGTGTAATAGAAGATTTCGAAGGAGTGGAACATGTTTTGCTTTCTTCTTAATGATCAATGCCTCTTGTCTCTATCTAACTCGTGTTGAATATAGTTTACTTTGTTTTTGCACTAGTGATGAAATCTCACTCTGTTGATTAAAACCTTTCAAAAATTTTTAAAAAAGAAAGTCTTGATTGGGACTGGCTATTTGTTATTAACTCTCTGTTTCCTTTGTTGGCAGGGCAAGAAGTGTACCGCGTACCCTGCTGTGAAACTCAACGTGGTACTGGCCGGTGCAACATGGTTAGATCCAGAACCAATAGATCGTTGTTTCACAGATGGAAATTTGGTTACTGGAGCAGCATGGCCAGGACATCCTGAGTTTGTTTCGCAGCTCATGGCACTTCTTGGCATAAGGGTGTCTTTTTAGTCCAACAACGTTAATAATCTGTTCAACCTGTTCTGTCATATAAATGAATGCTCTTTTGCAGTTGTTCTATGCATAGAAAAGAAGCCTACGTGAGATGTGTTCAAAAAAATAATGCTGGTGGGGTTCTGTCTTTATCTTCTGTATGACCCCCCACAAGACAACCTTGTAATCTATCGATGGTTTTGCCCTAAAGTTTTTTGTCATTAAATTCTTTTTTTCAAAATAAGTGCAGTCTTATATTACTCTCTTAAGAGAATTGAAGAGTTATTATGTAGGAATTTTAACATTTTTTACTCAATCAGACCGTTGTAAACCTGTGAGATCATATGAAGTGGGTTAAAACGTACAATTTTTTTATAGTAAAAAATGGAGGAATGATTCTTATAACTACGATTGAAAGGAATTTAAAATCGTAATTTTTGGACTCACTTCGAATCTGAATTAATCGATTCTATCGGATCTTATGAAAAAAAAAATTGGAGAAATGGAGGTTGGGTTACGTGGATGGATAAGTATGGAGGAATGGATGTTTGTTAAAGAAAATATTTGAAGTGAGAGGATAATGAATTTGACCACTGTGCTGACTGCTGACTCATCTCATCATTATTATGAAACCGCTCAAAACCCATCATCCCCACTAAAAGACATTTCTGATAAATGATGTACCTACCCTTGTTTTTTTTTTTTTTTTTTTTTTTCTCCTCATTTCCCCAAAAAAGAATTATATATAGAATTTTGTTTACTTTAACAGTTTTTCATTATCATTTTATATATATGACTATTTTGAGTATAAACTTCTTTTTTTTTTTTTTTTTTTAAACAAAACATAAAAAATCTTGAAGGAAAAAAAAAGTTCGAATTCAAATCCGTTTATGTGGAAAAAGAGAAAAAGGGCAGAATATCTCTTTCTCTAAAATTTGGGTCATAATTTACTAAAAAAAAAAAAAAAATGAATTTTGTGACAAAATGAGTGGTGGTTTAAGCCTTATATAAAGAAAATGGTCGGAAGTGGATAGCTTTTTCGGCGACATGAATGGAAGAAATTAAGGATGGAATTAATATTTAATATTCAGTCCTTTCGGTTTAATTTAATTGCAAAAGAAAAAAAAAATATTATATACTTTTTTATTATTGTATTTTTCTCTCTTGAGTTTATCTTTAACTTAGAGCAAAACAAAAGTCTATTTTTTTAATCAAAATTAATATATTTTAGAACTCTAGTTTTTTTTTTTTTTTTTTTTTTTTTTTTTTTTTGAGGAATATTTTAGAACTCTAGTTGAAATTATTTTTTAATGCCTAGATATTAAAATAATATTTTAAAATATAAAATAATTTAATATTTGAAATATAGAAAGATTAATATTGAAAATAAATATTTTATTAATTTGAAACTTAATATATATTATAAAAATTGAAAAAAAAAAAAAAAGAAACCGAGGGATTATAAAAAGAAAACTATGAGCTGACAGGCCCACGAAAAACCGACTTTTAGTTGCGTTACAAGTGGATCGCCTTATCCCTTCTTCTTAGTTTTCCCATGATATCAAACCAAAATTTTCTTCACGCGCCCCCCTCGAATTTGAGTTACAACTTTTCTTATCCCACTCTACCTTTCCACGTGTACTCTTCTTTTTTAAAAAAAAAATATATATTTGAGATAATTTTACATCAATTATATCTCGAACACATAACTTCGAGAAGTCATAAATGATAAATGAGGTTACTACCAATTAAGATACAGTTACACCTTCTTTTGAAAGAAAAAAAAAATCATATATTTTATTATACTACAATATTAAAATATATTATCTGTAATTGCCCACTGTAGACACTGAAATTTTATTTATATATTTAATTAAATTTAATTATATATTTAAATAAATAATGAAGATATTGAAAGATTTTGCTCTTGGATGAGTGACACATGACAAACTAATAGTCATTGATTGTCACTGTCTTCATCTATAAATAGAGACCAAGAGAAGCATTCAAGAGAGGTGGAAATCGGATGTGGAAATCGGTGGTGGCAGAGAAGAAAAGAAACTCCGACGATTCCCTTCGGGGATCGTCCATAGTTTCTGGCGCATCCTCCCTCCCTTCGAGATCAAGCCCCAAGGCTCTCGAGAAGTCAAAAATCAAATCAAATACAGATGGATCGAGATCAAGCCCAAAGGCCCTCGATGTTCAAATCCATTCCGAGATCCAGCCCAAAACGCCCCTCGGAAGAAATCAAAATCCATTGGATCGAGACAAGCCCAAAATGCCCTCGGATCCACGACGAAATGAATCAGATCCACGACGAAAAGAATCGGCAGAGAAATATAAAGATTCGAGCCCAACATCAAAATATATATTATCTTGTGACATATATATTTTTGATTATTTATTTTGCAGATAATAATAATCGAAAAGAAAAAAAAAATTATTGTTCACAAATTTGGCACGCCCAGTGGGACAATCTTTACCGTCCATCCCTTTTCCGTCAAATATTATGGAACGAAGGAATGTGTTGCCAGATCGGAAAAAGAAAAAAGAGACATGAATCAACCTTCAAATGAAAAAAAAAAATTCAAACTCAAGGGGCAGATCAACATTGATATTGCGACTTTGTCAAAAACTCCTTGACACGAGTGTAAACTGTCTACATATAAAAAAGACTCATTGATACGAGTGTAAACTGTCTACATATAAAAAGACTCATTGACACGAGTGTAAACTGTCTACAGACTCCTTGATACGAGTATAAACTATCTATGAACTACGTTATACTTGATTCCTAAAAGGTAAGGGATACGTAGGAGGCTTAGAACATAAAATTCTAAGTTCAGTCTTGAAAAAAAAAAAAAAAAAAAAAAAAAAAAAAAAAAAAAAAAAAAAAAAAAAAAAAAAAAAAAAAAAAAAAAAAAAAAAAAAAAAAAAAAAAAAAAAAAAAAAAAAAAAAAAACAAAAAAATCGTATTTATCTACGAGTCAAATTGACTCAATTCGTTTTTTTTTAAAAAAATATTATCTTTATCTGCTTAAATTCAAATTTGAATCGTATTTATCTGCGAGTCAAATTCAAGATAGACTCAAATACGATTGAAATTTTATTTATATATTTAAATAAATATTGAAGATATTGAAAGATTTTGTTCTTGGATGAGTGACACGTGGCAAACTAATAGTCATTGATTGTCACTCTCTTCATCTATAAATAGAGGTGGAAATCGGATGTGAAAATCAAAGGTGGAAATAAGAGGTAAAATCGGTGGTGACAGAGAAGAAAAGAAACTCCGACGATTCCCTTCGGGGATGTCCATAGTTTCCGGCGCATCCTCCCTCCCTTCGAGATCAAGCCCCAAGGCTCTCGAGAAGTCAAAAATTAAATCAAATACGGATGGATCGAGATCAAGCCCAAAGGCCCTCGAAGTTCAAATTCATTCCGAGATCCAGCCCAAAACGCCCCTCGGAAGATATCAAAATCCATTGGATCGAGACAAGCCCAAAATGCCCTCAATCCACGATGAAAAGAATCGGCGGAGAAATATAAAGATTCGAGCCCAACATCAAAATATATATTATCTTGTGACTTTTATATATTTTTAAATATTTATTTTACAGATGATAATAATCGAAAAGAAAATTTTATTGTTCACACCCACTTCAATTAGACTCTAAAAATTTTAATAAATATTAATAAATCTAAATATTGTGGTCTGAAATCCCTTACTCATAAAGAAGGTGAATGTGTAACTCAATTGATAGTAATGGCCTAAAAATATTTATAAAACTAAAAGAATTTTTTATTGTGAATAATGAAAATAAATAAATATAGAAATACTTTTTGTCTCTTGAACACGCACCAAGAAGACGGTGGGCAAGACCAGTGTTGTCCATTTATAGCTGTGACTTAAGGACAGGTGGTGTGAAGTGGGAAATGGGGGACAGACAAAGATAGATGGAAGAAGGGAACGAACGAAAGAGAACTAGATAACCCCGAATCTTGTAATCCTTCTCCTAGATTTATTTTCTCATATATATATATATTAAAGAAAATTCATGGATGGTGCTTGCTTTTTATTATCTCTTTCCCCCATATCACTTCTACTTCTAGACAACAATAAAATCCAAAGAGGTTATTACTACCTTAGCACTCTGTTTTTTTAAGGTTTTCGAGTCTTGCCCACCATAGAAAGAAATTCATTCATTGAAACATTAATAATAATGGATTGTTCTTCTGCTGCTTCTTGTTTCAACATTAGTATTCGAGTAGAAAGCAAGAATGGGATCATGGATCATGATAACAATAATAATAATAGAAATTCTTGCGTTTCGGATTTGTCCGATGTTTCTAGTATTGTTTCATCGGACGACTCGGATAATAATTTGTTCGAGGAAGAAGTTAACTCTAATGAATCTTCTTCTTCTTCTTCCCCTTATAGTTCTGGTTCATCTCCTACAGCAGCTGCTGCTGCTGCTGCTGCTGCTGGCCCTTTGCAAGACATGTCCTCTCTACTCCAAGAACTTCCTTTTAAGTAAGTCTTTCTTCTTTATTGCTCTTTTTCTTGTGATTTTTCTTTGAACCCATCAAGAAAATTTTGATCTTTTGAGTTTTGTCATATTCTTGAAAAAAAAAAAAAAAAAAAAAACATGGGTAAACTTTAATTTTACTATGAAGAAATTTCAAGAGAAAAATTCTTGCTTTCTATCTCGCATTGAAAAATAAAGTGAATGCATCATTATATAGAGTGTCGAACTCATAGACTTGCATACTCAGATCGTAACATCTATTTTTTAATTCTTTATATTTATCAACAACTAATTATCTCCCATTAATAAGTTAGATTATGGTACTAAATAGCTACTTTTTCACCCTTTTCATTCTATTTGAACCTATCTTGATAAATGGAAGAATTTCTGTGTTTTTTTTTTGGTTGGGAATATATTATAGGAGAGGGTTATCAAAGCATTACAATGGGAAATCACAATCATTTACATCATTAACAAACGTGAGGTGTTTAGAAGATCTAGCAAAACCAGAGAACCCTTATACCAAGAAGCTGAAATCTTGTCGAAGCTATGGAGGTGGATTAATGCTGCAGGAGATCAGCCGCCATGGATCATCATCAATATCATCAAAGAAGGCGACATCAAGAGGATCAGGATCATCATCTTATTGTTCTTCTTCACTTTGTGTAAGAAGGAATCAGTCGACTGGCGGATTTCTTGGAAGTAACAGACGAACTCCTCCCGTTCCTCCACCGTCCCATAGATCTTCTACTTCCGGTAGTAGTAGTCGGAGTAATTTCGCCACTCAAACTCCTTTATTTGCTTTAGGGGTTTAAACTAAATCCACCCCGTCTTTTTCTCTCTCTCTCTGCATTATTATGTGTTTTCTCTGGTGGTTGTCCACTTTAACTTAGTTTTAATATCAGAGGGGGGAAAATGTTATGTAAATATGCATTTCGGACGATAGTTTCTTCTAATCTGTACTTTGTTGAGGAAAATTTTATGGAATGATTTTCTTTTTTTTTTCTTTTTATGGGTGACTCAAATTTTATAATATAATACAAAAAAGTTTATTATTTGATTTATTTTTTTATTTTGAATTAATGAATTTAGGAGAAATTATGTTATATATATATATATATATATATGTTACTTGAATATGTTCAGACAAGCATTTTTATTTGGAAAGGGTAGCAATTTAAATGTACCTTAACTTCGTTTAAGAATGTTTCATATTGTAGTTTCTTGTTATATTATTAATGTTGTTTTTACTAGGGATTCATTATTGTTACATTGAATTATTGTTGTTTTATCGACAGAAAAAATAAAAAAGAAAAAAGAATTATTGTTTTTTTTTTTTTAAGTTTTTATTTTTGGGTTTGTTTTTAGTGAAAGTTAAACTGTTAAATATTATATTAATTTTTGATAAATTTGATATTTAAATATATATAAAGTGAGTAGTAAGAATGTGGATGGATCTAACTTTTGTTTTTTGATAAATGTGGATGGATCTAACTTATAATCGCAGAAGCTGTGAATTGTGATAATTCAAAATGTATATCACCACATGAAAAGTAAGTTGATAATCTAATTGATTTGATTTGTTTTATTTGAGTGTCTCACTTGACACGGTTTGTTTTATTTGAGTGTCTCATTTGACGTGTCAAGTGAGGAATTTGAATGCAACACATATTAGAAACGGTTTTATGTCGTAATTTAACTATATGTTATAATTTTGAGAGTCTCATTATATGAATTTCTTTTGGATTAGTCGATGAGGTATTAGGTCACCAAAATGTATATAAGATTTTATTTATAGAAGAAAATGAAAGGATAAAAAATTTATAACTTAATTAATTAATAGCTATCTTATTTATAACTCAAAAAGTTATGCATTCAAAACAAATTTTTTTTTTTTTTGGGTAAGTGATGCATTCAAAACAATTAAATATTATATATATATATATATATATATATATATATAAATTTTCAAATTTCAAATAAATAAAAAATGCTTTTAGGTCACTAAGATATAGATACCATATTACATAAGCTTGTTAGGTACACACATAGATAAGCACCAGTACATCTCATCTCCTCACTCAATTGCCTATGTGTTAATATTTATGAATAAATAAAGATATAATAGCATAATTAGGTAGACAAACAAGTATCCCACCATGTGAGTTTTTACTTATATAATATATATATATATATATATATATATATATATGATTATGTTATGATTCAACACGTCTTTTTCTTACCAATTATCACTAGATAATTTGTTGTAACTATACTGGATTTACGTGGTTTGGTCAATAGATCTACATCCATAATTGCATTAGAGTTGTATTAATCAAATTCTCACTTGTGCCCTAATTAGTGTTATACTCAAGCCCTAATTTTACAAGTTGGATATCTAATGCTCTTTCTCGAGTTGTTCATATTCTCACTCTAACACTCTAATTTGTCTCCTTTTATAGGCACAACTAGGGTTATGACAATGACTCCAAAACTTACTAGGATTATAATTCTTCTACAAAATCTCATACTAAGACTTGTTATCTCTATCTTTTTTTTTATTGGGAATCAAACTATGCCAATATCTTAGGTTTAATATAATATGTCGAATAAACTGAACTCTAACAATTATGAGTCTCTAAAAACTCAAAATATTATAATTTTTTTTTTTTAAAAAAAAATATCAATATGACTACAATCTAAATCTTTACATTATAAATGAGGGGATCGATCATAAAGACAAAAATGAAATAAATAATTCAATATGCAAATTATGAAATTAAAAAAAAAAGTAATCATTAAGAAAAAAAATAAAAAATAAAAAGGGAATTTGGTTCTAATTGACCCTGAAATTTAAATTGTAGTATAGTTAGAAAAGAAATAAATAAATACATATTATATGTACATTTGTAGAGAGTTTGACATTTTATTTCATTTTTTTCCCCCCAAAGTATAGTGATTGATCACTATTTCGAAGGCTTTGAATAGATGTAAAAAAATATATAGCAAAATAACAAAATTTGAACTTATTTAAAGAAATCTTATATATATATATATATATATATAGATATGTATATATAATTTAGCAAAAAAGATATGTATATATAGATTGGAGAAGGTGGTATGTTTTAAATCACTAGCAGACAGAGGCACTTTACGGCCAAGTGGTGACTAAGACCTGACGATGCAGTAGGTAGAAAACAAACTCAATTTCATAATAGTTTTTCCCTTCGGCCAAATATATATATTTATTTATTTATTTAGAATTTTTTTTTTTTTCCAATCATCTAACAATTTATGTTTCTTCAAATTAATTTTAAATAAATTATTTATTTATCCTTTTTTTAAAATATTTTTTAAATCAAAATAAATCAATATTTTATTAAGTTTTATCACTTGATCAATTCATCTAATAATTAAAAATATTTATTTGTCTAACCGTCATGATACTATAATCGGAGAGGTCCGAACCCGAACGGACGGTGGGGCTTATTTGTCCCACCGTCATGATAATATGATAATATCAATATTTTTTTAAAATTATCAATGTATGATTAGATTCGAAGAATTTTGAAATTAAAATATTAAAAAATAATAAAAATATTATTTAAATTTATTAGATGTACTAATCACGTAAATAAAGATTTAAGACAAATAAAAATTTATTTATTTATTTATTTATAATGTAGGGAAGTATTTTTACATAATAGTTTCTTCAATTCCTTATTCTAATTTATTTCCTTAAAGAAAAAGGAAAAAAAAAGAAAAAGAAAAAGAACTTTCATACGAAAAATCTGAAAAAAGCAAAAGTAACGACCAAACGCCCCACTTTATTTCTGTCGGCTATTGCTTCAAACCACAAAAATTAGGAAAATTACGGATGCGATTACCAAATTTTGCTTTCTTTTTCTTTTAATAGATAAATAATAATAATAAAAAAAGGCTAATAACTTTCCTGATTTGGAAACATAAAGAGAAGGGCAATCCGGGAATTTCCAATTTTTTTTTTTTTTTCTCTAGTTCGATAAGTAAAGAATATATATTTTGTGGTATTAAGAAAGGAATATATTTCTGCGTTACTCTTTACTTTATTATCTAATTTAGAATTGTTAAAACGTATAAAATTAGAACTGTAACAAAAAATTATATACTTTTTTTTACTTATTATTTATTGGAAAAAATAGCTCATTAATTATTTAAAATAAAAATTATACATATTTTCATCCTTAAAAATAATAAACTCCTAATTTTTTTCCAGAAAAATAGCCTTTTTCATTTTAAGGTGACAATTTATTTTAAAAAGTGGTTTTTTTTTTTTTGAGTAAAAAAATTTATTTAAATACAAACGATAGGGACAAATCATGTGCAACTTTCGTGCAAGTTGTAAAATCCACAAAATTGCGGTCCATAGTACCCGAATTTTCCGCGAACGAACCCATGTTAATAGGACAGTTTAATTTTTTAACTCAATTTCAATTATTTACCTATTTAACTTAAAAATATTAGTTTTTTTTAGGTGATATCTCATGTCATTTCGGGAGAGACTAATCTATCTAGTAAGGTCTAACAGTGTTGATATACCCGCACTTGCATAGATTGAGGGGGAAAGACTCCTAAACTATTAGACCAAGAGAGGAACTTCAACTTAAAAATATTAGTTATTTAATTTAAATATATATAAAATTTTAAATAATCAAAATAATAAATAACAATTAAAAACGGTTTATATAAATTCAATCAATTTTGTACGTATTTCATGTCAAATTGGATCCAACAAGACCAAGGCTGCTGGGATCATCCAAGGGTGTGATTTGAAATTCCCGAAATACCCTTCAGAAGAAATATCCGTGTATATTCCCACCAGACTCGTCGACGCCCGCATATTGCAATTCCAGCTACGTAGTTGCTCATACGAACAATTATTGTGGGCCCACACATTTATTTATTTATTTATAAATACTTCCTCCTTCTCCGGCTCCTCCTCTTCCTCATTAAGGACGTAACAAACTCAGCCTCCTCCTCCCCTCATTAACAATCTCCATAGTATATACAGATTTAGAGAGGGAAAGGGGTGGTTAATAGATAGATAGATTAAGAAAAAGAAAGGTAAGGGCGACGATCTATGCAACCGAAGCAATTTGCATCGATTGTTAGTTTGGTAGATTTGATCACGTTGGTCGGAATTCGATTCTGGTGGTTTTGTGATTATGAGCTGGTTTGATAAGATACGGTGTTCGTCTACTCTCAGCCGCTTCATTGCCGGCCTTTTGCTTTTTCTTTTGTATCATTCTTTCCAGTTAATTTCTAATTTCTTGCTTCCTATACACCCGTAATTTTTTTAAGAGAACGCATCGTAAATTTTCTCCTTCATTATCATCATCAACGTTTTCTCTCGTTGATTTTGCCCTAGTGTCTTCTTGTTGTTGCGACTTCATAACCGTTTTCTCTCTAAAGGAAGGGTTCTTCTTTTTCTCAAAATCTGCATTTGCCTACTTTTCACTCTTTTACGGACCTGATTTTCATGGAGCTCAAAGATGATGACTCGATCTCATGCAGTTTTCTCGATGGTAATTGTTATAATTTTTGTTTTTTAATAAGTTAATATTTGAGAAGATATGTCTGGAATTTTCCGTTTCTTTGTAGATTGCTTAATGTGTATTCTCTCAGTTACTTTTTGTAGCTGAATTAATTGGTAAACGTAGATTTATGATGTTTTGTAGAATTATGGTGTTTTGACCCCTGTGCCTACCATTGGTGATTTGCTGATTATTGAATGCTGTACTAGTTTGTTCGATATTTATTCCATTTATTTTTTTAGATTACAATTTAAAATTTGATGAATAAAACGATAAAGGCAATGGTAATTTTGCTGCTGAGGACAGGTTCCCTTGATTATTTCTATGGACAATCAGATTATCTGTTTTATGACTCTAGTAGGTGGAGTATTTTCAATTGTTTCAGAATACGTTTTCCTGTTTGTTATTATCCCATAGAGACACCTACATTTTTTGGTTTACCATTTTTGTGTTTTATTGGAATATTTTTTATTGCCTTCACAGATAAAGAATCCAATGTCTTTTGTGCCCTCTCTGATTTGTTAATATTCATCTTCAGGTAATTTTCCCTCAAGAATTGATAGGAGGCATAGTCCTTGCCCCTCTGTTATTGTGATTGGTGGAGGTATTTCTGGGGTTGCTGCTGCCCGAGCTTTACAGAATGCATCTTTCAAGGTTGCCCTGTTGTTTACTCTCTATATATTTTAACTCCTATAATTTTAGGATATGGAATTTTCTACTTCTCGTTTTCCCCTGCTGAGTTGAGTTTTCTGCCTTTATTCAGGTGGTTTTGCTAGAGTCCCGTGACAGAATTGGTGGACGGATCCAAACAGATTATTCATTTGGTTGTCCAGTTGACATGGGAGCATCATGGTAAATTTGTGTGCAATTATGTTTTCTATTTATATTTATATTTATGTTTCATTATTTTCTAGTTATTTCTTTGCTTGATAACAAACATTATTTCACTTACCAAAAAAAAACAAACATTATTTCAGCTTATTATTTTATGAATTTCTTTTTGGACAATGCTCAGGCTGCATGGTGTATGCAATGAGAACCCTTTGGCTCCTCTAATACGTCGTCTGGGGCTTACTCTGTATCGGACTAGTGTTGATAATTCAGTGATATATGATCATGATCTGGAAAGGTATATATGTTGGATTTATATGCGCTTATTTAGGCATTTATTGGGCTTAAGGTGAATGTTGGAAACTAGCGCGGCCTAGGGAGTTTCTGTTAGTGTATTAGATTTGTTTCAAAGAGTTTCCCCTTCTTTTAGATTTTCTTAATAAAATTTTCTGAATATTTCTGATCGTTTGTCTTTATTATATTGTCCAGCTTTGCACTCTTTGACATATATGGCCGTCAAGTTCCTCAACAGATTGTTATTGAAGTTGGAGAAATATTCAAGACGATCCTGAAAGAGGTATGATTTACATTAAATGATATCCATATGTATATTTTTATGCATGTTGTCACATAGTGCAATTTTGAATAAAGAGAGTATCTTTCTTGTGTAGACGGACAAGGTGAGGAATGAGCATAGTAATGACATGTCTGTTTCACAAGCAATATCTATCGTGCTAGTTAGGCACCCTGAACTCAGGTAAAATAAAAATTCAACTGAGTTATTTCAGTTCCTGTATTCTGAATGTAAAAATTATTATTAACCTGCGCACCCCTTTAATTTTTTAACTTTTTATACTTTAGACAAGAAGGGCTAGCTCTAGAAGTCTTGCAATGGTACATCAATAGAATGGAGGCCTGGTTTGCTGCAGATGCAGACATGATATCTCTGAGAAGCTGGGATCAGGTAAAGTATACTTGGATAAGTTCTCTAGTCATGCTTATTAATCTATTATAAAGTTATTTTATTTATGCTTTAGTTTTAGCAGACGAGCAAAATTGGTATCTGTAATTATTTATCAGTGTATTTTGACATACTACTACTTGAGATAATGCGATTGAGTTCATTAAAAAGCCTATGGAGTGATCTTTCAAATTGAATGCAGGAAGAGGTCCTTTCAGGTGGTCATGGCCTTATGGTGCAAGGTTACTACCCTATAGTCAAAACTTTGGCAAAAGATCTTGATATCCGTTTAAATCACAGGTGTGGTTACTTGTTCATACCAATTTATAAATTCCTATCATTTAGCTTTTTATGGCATTGGAGTGACCTGAATAGCTGCTCTCAGTTACTTGTGCTTTTTTTGCCCCCCTTTTTCCTTTCTCTTTAGTGTCACATGAGGAACTTGGCAGTTGAGATTTTAACTAGAAGCTTTCCTCCCTAGAAACTGGTTTAAAATGACTATGAAGGATTCTAACCTTTTTTTTTAAAAAAAATTCAATCACCAGGGTTAAAAAGATTACTAATGGGTACAATAAGGTGATGGTTACAGTTGAAGATGGGAGGTGTTTCGTAGCTGATTCTGCAATTGTAACTGTACCCCTGGGGATTCTCAAGGCCAACTTGATTGAGTTTCAGCCCAAGTTACCTAATTGGAAACTTTCTGCTATAGCAGATCTTGGTGTAGGCAATGAAAACAAAATTGCATTATTATTTGAGGAAGTGTTCTGGCCAAATGTGGAGCTATTAGGTGTTGCGGCTCCCACATCTTATGCCTGTGGTTATTTTCTGAATCTCCACAAAGCCAGCGGGCATCCTGTACTTGTTTATATGGCTGCTGGAAGGTTTGCCTATGACCTTGAGAAGCTGTCAGATGAAGCTGCTGTAAACTTTGTAATGTTGCAGCTGAGGAAAATGTTTGTTGAAGCAACAAAACCTGTAAGTTCACTCAGCTGTTAACCTTGTGGGATATGTATGTATTATCTCTGTGGGGCAGGCAGATAAGGGGATACTAATGAATTATAGTAGTTATTAATGTTTTCTTTTGGGATTGTGTTACAGGTTAAGTATCTGGTATCACGCTGGGGAACGGATCCAGATTCCCTTGGTTGTTATTCATATGATGTGGTTGGAAATCCGTCTGATATATATGACAAGCTTCGAGCTCCTGTTGGCAATATTTTCTTTGGTGGTGAGGCAGTTAGCGTAGATCATCAAGGATCTGTGCATGGTGCATACTCGGCTGGACTTATGGCTGCAGATGATTGTCGCAAACATATTATGGAGAGTCTTGGAAGCTTGAACAAAATCCAGCTGGTTGCTTGTAGAGAAGAGATTTTGGAGGCGCAAGTTCCTCTCCAGATATCTAGAATGTGATGATGCATTCGGAGTTGTTTCTGTTAATATGTTCCAAAGAGGAATTATTCCAGTTTCAATTTCAAGTCACTGTGACTTATGAACTAGTTTCAATTACAATCTCAAACACTCCGTAAGAGAATAATTTCTCTACTGATGCAATTGTGACTTTCAAATTGTCAATTTGAACATTCCTTACCTTACAACATTTTGTTGGCTTTTTTTTTTTTAAGGGGTGTACACTCTACTTTCCTGATTCATTCTTTGTATTCATGAAAATTAAAGCAAAAAAATAGCATTAGAAGTTTCCACTCCCTTTTGCCACACGATGGACATAATTCGGTCGCCTAATTGTTTGAATGGTTCTTAGAAGCACTAGTATTAGGAGTCAAAGGGATGGATTGTGTAGACTTACCTTGTGACAGGCGAGTAAAGGTGACTTGTCAAAGTTGGTTTCACTGATGTCCTACATTAGTGTCGGCTACATTAGCATGTTTATCATTTTATGGTATTACATTTTTTTTTTTTTTTTTTTTTTGGATATCATTTTATGGTATTACTACTTCCTTATGAATATATATAACAATTGTGGGCGGTGCACCCACCTTGAAATGATCACATAAACATAATTTCATTAATGTTGCTTTTGATTAGGACGATAGAAAGTTATATCTTGCAATTGTTAACAGTACAACAAGTACTATTTATTTATTTATTTATTTTTTAAAAAAAAAAAGAAAAAAAAGAAAGGCGTGTTTCCTGATTTATTGGTGAAAAGCTCTGAACTGAGGCGGTAGAACGAATCAAAATTGGCTTCGATAACCTGTTTTAGATCCCATTTGACAAGTTGAATTCGCTTTTCTCCTGAAACTTCTAGATAGAGTAGTCAGTAAGTTGAATTGGGCTGAAATTCTACTCCCACCTCTACATCAAAGCGTCCCAAAGATAAAATAAAAGTCATGAATACACGAAAAAATATATAAAGTGTAAATGACTGCAAATATATATATATATATATATATATATATAAAATACAAAAATCATATTTTTAATTTTAAAATTTAAATTCTTTAAATATATCTATATATTTGAATATTTCAAACACAAAATCTGAAATTATATTTCAAAAATTTTTTTCTTATATCCTTAATATATTTTTATTTTTATTAATAAAATATAGACCCCTTATTCATATCTTTTTAAATGGTAAACATCATAATTGAACTTATTTATTACGAGACATAATTAATATTCCATCAATACAACAATTTTTTAAAGGAAACAATAAAAATAAAATAAAAAGAAAAAAAGAAGAAAGACTTTCTAGTCGGTAAAGGACCTAAAAAACTGATCCCCCAAAAGAAACTGCCAGCTGTCGGTATGGTCACATCAGCAGCCTTCCAGCTTACGTCATACCCGACGACCACCAGACCAAGCACCTCAAACCAAAGAAAACACACCTTATAAAAAAAAAACCAACTCAACACGCCTCTCTCTCTCTCTCTCTCTCTCTCTCTATATCTTCCCCCGTGAAGAACACTCATACTCCGTACCTAATAATTCCACCAATTCTCTCCCCGATACAAATTTTCTCTGTAATTTCACCGGACGGTATCATCATCATCACTTCCCATGGCTTCCAGCGGTTACAATAATCTCAACGCCAAACTCGTAAGTCTAATTCATCCTCCGATTCCCGATTGTAATTTTTTAAAAACAAATTCCGATTTTTTTTTTTTTTATTTTATTATTTATTTTTTCCTGCAGGTTTTGTTAGGAGACATGGGAGCTGGTAAATCCAGTTTGGTTTTACGTTTCGTCAAGGGTCAATTTTTGGAATTCCAAGTACGGACTTGCTTTTTGTTGATCGAATTTTATTATTACTATTTTTTTCGGAGTCAAGTAAAATTTCTAGGGTTTGTGATGAAATTGGCTGTTTGTTCGATTATTAGGAATCGACGATCGGAGCTGCGTTCTTCTCTCAGACGGTATCGGCTAATAATTCGACGGTGAAATTTGAGATCTGGGATACTGCCGGCCAAGAGCGGTATCATAGCTTGGCTCCTATGTACTATAGAGGCGCCGCTGCTGCTATCATTGTCTACGATATCACCAGCACGGTATTTCTCTTTTCCTATACCGGGAAGTATTGGGATTATGATTGCATTTGGATATTTTACCTACATCGGTTGCTTGTATGGACATGGGGGGGGGGGAGAGGTTTTGGTTTTCAGTGTTATGGATATGTGTGATTGAATTCGAAGAAAGCTTAGGAATTAAGTCTAAGATTTGCTATTGGATTCTATTGGTTTCCCTTATGAGAATGGCTTTAATGTACTTGTTTAGTCGTCATTATAGAAAACAGAGTTCGAGAGTGCTTTTCGCATCGTAGTCTGAGAGATGTATTTTTTTGGTTGCTTGTTAGGACTATGTTTACCAAGCTCCCATGTGACTGGCAAAATTGAAGTAATCATTCAGCTCTTGTTAATTTGGATTAGAAAATTTATTTATAAAGTGGAGATGCATGTTTAAAATTGTGTTATTTTTTCTCTTGTTTCGTTTAACACAGTTTTTCTAGAGTAAATATTGGCTTTTGTTTAACTTCTTGTTTATAGAAAGGTGTTCCTAATGATTAGGAGTGTCTTTTAGTGGATTCGCTTTGGGTTATGATGATTGCTTTATTCAATTTGCAATGTCCAATGCATGCATGCGTCAATATATATCTGCTAATGCTTTTTTTTTTTTTTTTAATCTTGATGAAATAGGATTCGTTTATGAGAGCCAAGAAGTGGGTGCAAGAACTTCAAAAGCAAGGTGCATACTTTATACATTGTCATCTATATATATATTTTTTTTTTATATAACAAGGCAACTTTGGAAAAAAAAAAAGTATATGCATTTCGTTTTTCATGGTGGCATTATGTTTTGATCAGTATAAAAGAAACATGAAAAATTAATCCAGCTCTTCTTCTTCAATGTTTTTTCATCACCTTTTTCTATTATATAATGATTTTTATTTTTTTGGTGGTTTCATAGGTAATCCAAACATGGTTATGGCCCTTGCTGGAAATAAAGCTGATCTGGAGGAGAAGAGGAAAGTGACTCCAGAAGTGCGTATCTTTTGCTGTTTGTTTGTTGTTTACTTATTTGTTTTGTTTCTACCCACTTTATTCTTCATTTATTTTTCTTGCTTATTGATTGGTCAATGAATTTGCTGCTAAGGTAACACCAGAATTAGTTCACGTCTGATGCCCTGGGGGCTGGCTTGGGTTTTGGTGTTTCCCTTTTCTTTTTCTACTTTTGCTTCATTTATTTAAAGGTTGCGTGCTTGTAGGCATGTGTTTGATGTGTGTGTAAGTTTATTAACTTCTATTTGTGGAAACCCTTGTAGGAGGCACGCACATATGCAGAGGAAAATGGTCTGTTTTTCATGGAAACATCTGCTAAAACTGCTGCAAATGTTAATGACATATTCTATGAAATAGGTTTGTACTTTGTCTTCTCTTTTCCTGTGTCTTTAACAAGTTTCGTGATCAGGTTTCATATTGAAATGTAAATTTAATGTTGGTTATGTGCTACTAGTCCAATTTTGTTTATCGTATAGCTATTGATGATTATGGAATTGAGTGTGGTATGGGTTTTATTTATGGAGTTATTTTGAGTTTGGAATGGAAGTGGCTACCAATCATTTTGTTGTCAAACAGCTTGTTCCAGTAAGGGAGTGCTGTTCCTGGATACTTAGATTTTTTGGTTGAGACATCTCATCTTTTCCCTATGCCTTCTCTGCTCCTTATCTTCCGTTCCCTCTCCTTCTAAAATGTTTATTACATATAATGGGATTTTTTTTGGGGGATTTTGGGATGGGGGCTAGTTGCTTTCTTGGGCAAACATTTTGTGCAGATAAATTGCATTTAAATTTTGGTGGAAAATCAGAATATATATATATATATATATATTTTTTTTAATTAGAAGTTATAGTTTTTATAGTTAAATATTTAAAATATAATTCATTTTAAATTTTACTTTTTGAATTTAAGTAGAAAAAGTTAGTTGAAGTTTGAAATAAAAAAAATTGTCAGAATGGACTGTTAGACTATAAGTTGTCGAATTTAACATTGAGAACATCGGGTAGAGCAATACTTATGTATTGAGACATATGCCCAAGTTTCTAAAGCCTGCACTGACCAAGGAGCTTGAGTAGAATAGACGAGTTAGAGAATAAATTTGCCTTTTTTACTTCCCTTTTATTAGCCACATAAAATAGACTTCAGAGGAGGTAACAAACTTCAACTCGAGTTTGATTAACTAATTAGGTAATTGTCTAGAATTGGAAAGATCATACTTGAGCATAATTAGATGTAAATCTAAATGGAATATAAATAACATGGAAATAGAACATTTTTAAAAAAAAAAAAAAATAATATAGAAAGTTCCTGAAGTTTCTTCTTGAGAAGTTCATAATGGATCCCTATCAGTAATGTCTTTATTTTGGTTTATCTTCTGTAATAAAGCTTTGATCTTTTGCCCAAAAAATCTGTTCAGTAGGAAGGAAAAACATTTATTACCCAACACTGCTTTCAATATTTTCTCTTTCCTGTCCAGTCGGCTAGAGAAAGGCATTGCAGTTGAAAACTTGCTTTACCATGTTCTGTTTCTTGCTGCTTGTTTTCCTTCCAGTGGGTTGTCATTTTGATGTTTGTACCATCAAGAAAACTAGGGAGGTTTATGAGGTTGTGCAACTATTTTTCTAGTTTTTCTAGACAATGCCTCTACTGAGGAAGACTGAGTGACTATATGGTTTAGATTAAGGCCAAGCATGACTAAGTTATCTTGAACAGGTGTTTAGGTGTAAACTGTTAACAACTTGATTTGTTGCGTATTAATTAACCTGATTGAACTTACCGTGTATTTAGTATCAGTTCATTACTTCTTTTTGCATGTCTAAATATAAGCTGTTGTTATACTCATGTAAGTTGATTTTTTTGGGGGGCATGCAGCCAAAAGATTACCTAGAGCTCAACCTACTCAACCACCAGCAGGGATGGTTCTCGTTGATCGACAAGCAGAAGGATCCCGTGCTTCATCATGCTGTACATGAGATTGTCATATGCTCCTTTAATGTGAGATATAATTCTTTCTCATGTTGTTTGTGGTGTAATAATTGTCCAAAAAGTCATGTTGACCATCATATCATCATTGTGATGCTCTGGATGAACTTAGATTCTCATGTTGAAAGTAGATAACCATGAAATGAGGATTTTTGATGGTGTAAATATGTTAAATGAGTTAATTGCTGATGGTTTAAATACTCCAATTCCTGTTCTTGCATCCTTTCGTCTTGGGTTTAAAGGGTTGATGACTTATTTTGACATCTGAAATGGAGAAATGGGCTTTCACTGCTCTTCAAGTATACACCTCTCTTTTCACATATGCTTGTAGTTCATTTAGTTATTGTTGCTTGGTTGTCATTCCTTCAAAATTAGAATCTTTCTTTGATTATGAACATGCAATCAACATATCATTTAGTATGGTCAGATACTGCTTTAAGTATCAGGATAGATTTGCACTAGTGCCATAGCAACCTTAAAAGCCCCCTCCCTTGGCTGTTGGTGAAGGAAAAAAACAAAAAAAAAAAAATGTTAATCGTTAGAAGAACATTTGGGATAGAAAAGAGTATTTATATTATGCATTAGAAGCTTTGTACTGTACTTAAAAGACTAATGAGTAATGCCTGTATATTGTATGCAGGGATGATGTACGCAACTGCCAGATTCTGCAGAATGCTCGTTTGGTGATCCGCTGGTTATTAAAACATGTAAATGTTTTCCAATTTGTGCAATTGAACCTATGTAACTATCCTTTTCTTTTATTAAGTTTGTTGGTTCAGATCTACAGCTATTCATATATATATATATATATATTACAGTGAATCTCAGAGCATTGGCTTTTCTCTTGGTTCATATTTGTTTTAATCCTTCTAATTATTTTTTCGTTTGGTTCTTTTTTTTTTGGTCTGAAACCGTGCCTGTATTTCAAAAGAAATCAGGAAAAGTACAAAAACATGCCCAGAGGGCAGCCAAAAAAGCAAAAATACCCTATGCCCAAGTTGAGAAGAGTTCTAACACTTTGAAGAGACTCCTCTTAACAAAAGCATTTGGGTCCTCCAAAGAATGACTAGCACTATGGAGGACTAGCACTATAACTTTTGGCATTATGATTCAGCCATATATCATATACAATTTGCCTGAACACATAAGGCTAAAAGCTACCAAAATAATTAATCCTAATAAGATTTCTAGAAATCCAACAAGTAATGTCATTTGTAGAGAAGAAAGCAGGTCTGTCTGCAGCATCCAAGGTCAGTAACCAAACCCTCCTCGCAAAGGTACAGACCCCCAGAAGATGGATAGCTGACTGTCGATCATTGTTGCAGAGTTGCACCACTGGCATGTCTGCAAAGATGAGATGATTGTTCTCCTCCAAAGCATGTCTGCAGTGGGGAGGGCATCATGGAGAATCATCCATAAGTGTAAAGAAGTTCGGGGAGGCCCCTTGAAATCCCAAATTCTACTCCAAAGACTGTTAGGCAGATCGATTGAAGACCCTAACAGCATGCTCCGAGCAGATTGGATTGAAAAGCGCCCATTCGTTGGTTCTTTTCCAGTTTTGATATTTGCACTATGTGATTGTAAAAGATTTTCTGTTATCAGATATATTAGTTTGTGCGCGTATTCAGAGAGAAAGATTTGAGTTAGAGCTGAAAATAAGCATATTCATATATAATGATGTTGTTAAAAAAATATATATATATGTAATGATGTGAGAAAGGAGATATATAGGGTCATAAGCCAAGGTTTTTTTTTTTTTTTTTTTCTGATAAGCCGGTCATAAGCCAGTTATGTTCGGGTGATTTCTTCAATTCAATTTCTGCACTCAATAGAACAAGTTTAATTATTTCACTTAACCCTTTATTCTTGTACACTGGGATTGTATCGTGGACCATAAACTGTGTTTCAATCTTTTTTTGTTCTTTGAAAAACATTTTGGTTTTATTGATTTAGTCATAATTTAGTGTTTGTAAATTTCTTCACTCCTTAAGAATGTTAAAATGTTGTGGCGCAGTTAAATGGTCCTATAGGCTGCTAGTTTTATATGTCTTGCATACATTACTATGTTTTAAGGAATGAAATCAAAATTTTACATTATTGAAACAAACATCATCCCTTAAAAATTATGGTTAGTATCGTGTATAAGTCATGTGACATAAATTCTTGGAGAAATTTTTTTAGAAGTGCTAAATAGGATTTTCAAAATTATCATGGGATTAAAAGAAAAAAGGAGTTTAAAAAACAATGAATTTTCAGACCTTTTAAATTTAATTTTTCGAAAATATTACTTAGTAACTATCTATGATTTTACCAACACTTGTTGGTTTAAGTGCAACGAGCTTGGTTTTTCATCCACAAGGTTAGATAGGTGTAAGAAGAACTTTACCTAATAGGGATTTAATGCGACTTAATCCGGTTTAGTAAGAGTCTAAAGTAACTAACGAATACAAATAAATTACAAAAAAAAAAAAATATATGATTTTATCTTTAACAATTTTGTAATGATTTTTTGATTTTGTCCTTTTTGATAATTTTTAAAATTTTTTCCCATAAAATGGGGGTATTATATTCAAAATAATAGCAAAACTGTACAAAAGTACAACAACACCAGACAGAAATAACAACAACAACATGTTAGGCTAAAACCTAATGCCCTCAACTCTTAACACATTTAAGAGTTCAAAACACCTATCAAGCGAATTGCGAACAAGCAAAAGTGGGGGCAACCTTGTGTTGAAACAACACCTGGTTGTGCCAACACTAAATATCCTGAAGCACTTGACAAAATAGATATTTCCACTTGTTCCCCATGTCTCGCTTCGGTTGGAACTCCAAGTTACGTTGAATCATCTAGTCACATCCCCAATATACCAGTCTGCTGTCCGCAACGGTAACGAGAGAATATACTGCCACACCAGTCCGAGGTAGGACACAGTCCCGAACCGCATGAAGTGTGGACTCCATGTCCTCTCCACAAAGGTCACAAATGGAATTGTTGGTTATACACCTATCCCAAAGTAGTTTCTTTGTCTTCAGCAGATCATGGTAGATCATCCATATCAATAGAGCCCCTCGGGAAGGGCCTTTGATTTTCCAAATCGAATCCGTTGCGCCGTATCCTGGTCGCTATGATGCTTCGTCGACCCACTCGTGCCGGAGGTCGTCGTGGAACCAACCGGTGAGGACGGATTCCACCGGAGCCTTCTATTGTTGCTTAAGGCGCGGATCTGACAAGCCCCTTGCCGAGCAACTTGGATATCCCCATTGCATCCCTCTTCCAAATGATCGATGACACTCGCCACAAAGACGAGGATCATCCACTTTTCTACCATACTTGCAAATCAAAAGTTTTGCCCAAAGCTTGCCAGATTATTAAGGCATCTCCAACCCAACTTGGCTAGAAGCACTTGATTGACATCTTGGGGGATTTACCATTTTTAATCCCCCAAAAGCATGGGCTTTACCATTTTTTGAATAAAACTTACCATTTTTCCCATGGAACTTACCATTGAGTAGCATCTTACCATTTTTTGAACAAAACTTACCATTTTTCCCATGAACCTTACCATTGAGTAGCATCTTACCATTTTTTGAACAAAACTTACCATTTTTCCCATGAACCTTACCATTGAGTAGCATCTTACCATTTTTTGAAAAAAACTTACCATTTTCTCCATGAACCTTACCATTGAGTAGCATCTTACCATTTTTTGAATAAAACTTACCATTTTTCCCATGAACCTTACCATTGAGTAGCATCTTACCATTTTTTGAATAAAACTTACCATTTTTCCCATGAACCTTACCATTGATTAGGCATCTTACCATTTTTTGAATAAAACTTACCATTTTTCCCATGAACCTTACCATTGAGTAGCATCTTACCATTTTTTGAATAAAACTTACCATTTTTCCCATGAACCTTACCATTGAGTAGCATCTTACCATTTTTTGAATAAAACTTACCATTTTTCCCATGAACCTTACCATTTTAGATTTTACCATTTTTTGAATAAAACTTACCATTTTTCCCATGAACTTCTTAGCATTGTTACCATTTTTTGAATAAAACTTACCATTTTTCCCATGAACCTTACCATTGAGTAGCATCTTACCATTTTTTGAATAAAACTTACCATTTTTCCCATGAACCTTACCATTGAGTATTGATCTTACCATTTTTTGAATAAAACTTACCATTTTTCCCATGAACCTTACCATTGAGTAGCATCTTACCATTTTTTGAATAAAAACTTACCATTTTACATGAACCTTACCATTGAGTAGGATCTTACCATTTTTTGAATAAAACTTACCATTTTTCCCATGAACCTTACCATTGTGTAGGCATCTTACCATTTTTTGAATAAAACTTACCATTTTTCCCATGAACCTTACCATTGAGTAGCATCTTACCATTTTTTGAATAAAACTTACCATTTTTCCCATGAACCTTACCATTGAGTAGCATCTTACCATTTTTGAACAAAACTTACCATTTTTCCCATGAACCTTACCATTGGTAGCATCTTACCATTTTTTGAACAAAACTTACCATTTTTCCCATGAACCTTACCATTGAGTAGCATCTTACCATTTTTGAACAAAACTTACCATTTTTCCCATGAACCTTACCATTGAGAGCATCTTACCATTTTTTGAAAATAAAATTTACCATTTTTCCCATGAACCTTACCATTGAGCATCTTACCATTTTGCGGATCTTACCATTTTTGAATAAAACTTACCATTTTCCCATGAACCTTACCATTGAGTAGCATCTTACACTTTTTTGAATAAAACTTACCATTTTTCCCATGAACCTTACCATTGAGTAGCATCTTACCATTTTTTGAATAAAACTTATTTTCCCATGAACTTACCATGTGGGGCATCTTACCATTTTTGAATAAAACTTACCATTTTTTCCCCATTGAACCTTACCATTGAGTAGCATCTTACCATTTTTTGAATAAAACTTACCATTTTTCCCATGAACTTACCATTGAGTAGCATCTTACCATTTTTTGAATAAAACTTACCATTTTTCCCATGAACCTTACCATTGAGTAGCATCTTACCATTTTTTGAATAAAACTTACCACTTTTTCCCATGAACCTTACCATTGAGAGCATCTTACCATTTTTGAATAAAACTTACCATTTTTCCCATGAACCTTACCATTGAGTAGCATCTTACCATTTTTTGAATAAAACTTACCATTTTTCCCATGAACCTTACCATTGAGGTAGCATCTTACCATTTTTTGAATAAAACTTACCATTTTTCCCATGAACCTTACCATTGTGTAGCATCTTACCATTTTTTGAATAAAACTTACCATTTTTCCCATGAACCTTACCATTGAGTAGCATCTTACCTTTTTTGAATAAAACTTACCATTTTTCCCATGAACCTTACCATTGAGTAGCATCTTACCATTTTTTGAATAAAACTTACCATTTTTCCCATGAACCTTACCATTGAGGCATCTTACCATTTTTTGAATAAAACTTACCATTTTTCCCATGAACCTTACCATTGAGTAGCATCTTACCATTTTTTGAATAAAACTTACCCTTTTTTCCATGAACCTTACCATTGAGTAGCATCTTACCATTTTTTGAATAAAACTTACCATTTTTCCCATGAACCTTACCATTGAGTAGCATCTTACCATTTTTTGAATAAAACTTACCATTTTTCCCATGAACCTTACCATTGAGTAGCATCTTACCATTTTTTGAAAACTTACCATTTTTCCCATGAACCTTACCATTGAGGCATCTTACCATTTTTGAATAAAACTTACCATTTTTCCCATGAACCTTACCATTGGTGGCATCTTACCATTTTTTGAATAAAACTTACCATTTTTCCCATGAACCTTACCATTGAGTAGCATCTTACCATTTTTTGAATAAAACTTACCATTTTTCCCATGAACCTTACCATTGAGTAGCATCTTACCATTTTTTGAATAAAACTTACCATTTTTCCCATGAACCTTACCATTGAGTGGCATCTTACCATTTTTTGAATAAAACTTACCAATTTTCCCATGAACCTTACCATTGAGTAGCATCTTACCATTTTTTGAATAAAACTAACCTTTTTCCACCATGAACCTTACCATTGAGTAGGCATCTTACCATTTTTGAATAAAACTTACCATTTTTCCCATGAACCTTACCATTGAGTAGCATCTTACCTTTTTTGAATAAAACTTACCATTTTTCCCATGAACCTTACCATTGAGTAGCATCTTACCATTTTTTGAATAAAACTTACAATTTTCCCTCTTAACATAACCTTAGGCATCTTACCATTTTTTGAAAACTTACCATTTTTCCCATGAACCTTACCATTGAGTAGCATCTTACCCTTTTTTGAATAAAACTTACCATTTTTCCCATGAACCTTACCATTGGGTAGCATCTTACCATTTTTTGAATAAAACTTACCATTTTTCCCATGAACCTTACCATTGAGTAGCATCTTACCATTTTTTGAAAAAAACTACCATTTTTCCCATGAACCTTACCATTGAGTAGCATCTTACCATTTTTTGAATAAAACTTACCCTTTTTCCCATGAACCTTACCATTGAGTAGCATCTTACCATTTTTTGAATAAAACTTACCATTTTTCCCATGAACCTTACCATTGAATGGAGCATCTTACCATTTTTTGAATAAAACTTACCATTTTTCCCATGAACCTTACCATTGAGGAGCATCTTACCATTTTTTGAATAAAACTTACCATTTTTCCCATGAACCTTACCATTGAGTAGCATCTTACCATTTTTGTGAATAAAACTTACCATTTTTCCCATGAACCTTACCATTGAGTAGCATCTTACCATTTTTATGAACAAAACTTACCATTTTTCCCATGAACCTTACCATTGAGTAGCATCTTACCATTTTTTGAATAAAACTTACCATTTTTCCCATGAACCTTACCATTGAGTAGCATCTTACCATTTTTTGAATAAAACTTACCATTTTTCCCATGAACCTTACCATTGAGTAGCATCTTACCCATTTTTTGAATAAAACTTACCCATTTTCCCATGAACCTTACCATTGAGTAGCATCTTACCATTTTTTGAACAAAACTTACCATTTTTCCCATGAACCTTACCATTGAGTAGCATCTTACCATTTTTTGAATAAAACTTTAATATTACCACCTACCATCCGAAGCATCTTACTTACTATTTTAAAACTTACCATTTTTCCCATGAACCTTACATTGAGTAGCATCTTACCATTTTTTGAATAAAACTTACCATTTTTCCCATGAACCTTACCACAGTGTAGCATCTTACCATTTTTTGAACAAAACTTACCATTTTTCCCATGAACCTTACCATTTAGTTGCATCTTACCTTTTTGAATAAAACTTACCCTTTTTCCCATGAACCTTACCATTGAGGCATCTTACCATTTTTTTGAATAAAACTTACCATTTTTCCCATAACCCCACCCATGTGAGTAGCATCTTACCATTATTTTTGAACAAAACTTACCATTTTCCCATGAACCTTACCATTGAGTAGCATCTTACCATTTTTTGAATAAAACTTACCATTTTTCCCATGAACCTTACCATTGAGTGCATCTTACCATTTTTTGAATAAAACTTACCATTTTTCCCATGAACCTTACCATTGAGAGCATCTTACCTTTTTTGAAAAAAAACTTACATTTTTCCCATGAACCTTACCATTGAGTAGCATCTTACCATTTTTTGAATAAAACTTACCATTTTTCCCATGAACCTTACCATTGAGTAGCATCTTACCATTTTTTGAATAAAAACTTACCATTTTTCCCATGAACCTACACCATTGAGGCATCTTACCATTTTTTGAATAAAACTTACCATTTTTCCCATGAACCTTACCATTGAGGCATCTTACCATTTTTGTGAATAAAACTTATTCACATTTTTCCCATGAACCTTACCATTGAGTAGCATCTTACCATTTTTTGAATAAAACTTACCATTTTTCCCATGAACCTTACCATTGAGTAGCATCTTACCTATTTTTGAACAAAACTTACCATTTTTCCCATGAACCTTACCATTGAGTAGCATCTTACCATTTTTTGAATAAAACTTACCATTTTTCCCATGAACCTTACCATTGAGTAGCATCTTACCATTTTTGAATAAAACTTACCAATTTTCCCATGAACCTTACCATTGAGTAGCATCTTACCATTTTTTGAACAAAACTTACCATTTTTCCATGAACCTTACCATTGAGGCATCTTACCATTTTTTGAACAAAACTTACCATTTTTCCCATGAACCTTACCATTGATAAGCATCTTACCATTTTATTCACAAATCTTACTCTTTGAAAAAACTATAACATCTTACCATTTTTTTTATAAATCTTACTATTTGAAGAAACTAAAACATCTTACTATTTTTTTGACATATTTTACTTTTTTTTTATAAATCTTCTTACTATTTGAAGAAACTAAAACATCTTACTATTCTTTGAACAAATCTTACCATTTTCTTTATAAATTTTACTATTTGAAGAAATTAAAACTCCTTACCATTTTCTTTATAAATTGTACTATTTGAATAAACTAAAACATCTTGCTATTTTCTTTACTATTTATACATTTGAAAAAGTTAGTTAATAGAATAATAAGAAATAAAGATAATATAGTAACTTATCAATAAAATTATTAGTTTTAAAAATTAGTTTTTTTAAAAATATGATTTTTATTCAATTCATATAATAAAAGCTAATTTTTCGTACCTAATATATTTATTAAAGTAATAATATAAGTATTAAAAACTTGATTTTAATATTTGAGAAAGTTCTCGATTGTTAAAAAATGGTAAGTTTTATTCAAA
>JAHSUH010000005.1:0-150000 GCA_025388415.1 Cynanchum wilfordii
AAAAATGGTAGAAGTTTTATTCAAAAAATGGTAAGATGCTTCAATGGTAGAAGGTTCATGGAGAAAAAAAAAATGGTAAAAATTAATTTTTATTCAAAAAATGGTAAGTGCTACTCAAAAGTAAGATTCATGGGAAAAATGGTAAGTTTTTTCAAAAAAAAGTTTTGTTCAATGGTGGGGAAAAATGGTAAGTTTTATCAAAAAATGGTAAGTTTATGGTACACAATGGTAAGGTTCATGAGAAAAAATATGGTAAATTAGTTTTAAAATGTAAGGGTTTGAAAAATTGGTAAGTTTTATTCAAAAAATGGTAAGATGCACTCAATGGTAAGGTTGATGGGAAAAATGGTAAGTTTTGTTCAAAAAAATGGTAAGATGCTACTCAATGGTAAGGTTCATGGAAAAAATGGTAAGTTTTGTTCAAAAAATGGTAAGATGCTACTCAATGGTAAGGTTCAAGGGAAAAATGGTAAGTTTTATTCAAAAAATGGTAAGAGACCGCACTCTTATGGGGATGGTAAGTTTTTTCAAAAAAGGTAAAGCTCTCAATGGTAAGGTTCATGGAAAAATGGTAAGTTTTAAAGAAAAAAAAATGTAAGATTCTTATCAATGTTAAGGTTCATTGGAAAAATGGCCTAGGTTTGGTCCAAAAATAATATGGCTGGTACTCAATGGTAAGTCCATGGAAAAAAATAAAGTTTTATTCAAAAAATGGTAAGATGCCTCAATGGTAAGGTTCATGGGAAAAATGGTAAGTTTTTGTTCAAAAAATGGTAAGATGCTACTCAATGGTAAGGTTCATGGGAAAAATGGTAAGTTTTGTTTTCCAAAAAATGGTAAGATGACGCCCCAATGGTAAGGTTCATGAAAGTTCATGGAAAAAAATGGTAAGTTTTGTTCAAAAAATGGTAAGATGCTACTCAATGGTAAGGTTCATGGGAAAAATGGTAAGTTTTATTCAAAAAATGGTAAGATGCTACTCAATGGTAAGGTTCATGGGAAAAATGGTAAGTTTTATTCAAAAAATGGTAAGATGCTACTCAATGTGGTAAGGTTCATGGGAAAAATGGTAAGTTTTATTCAAAAAATGGTAAGATGCTACTCAATGGTAAGGTTCATGGGAAAAATGGTAAGTTTTGTTCAAAAAATGGTAAGATGCTACTCAATGGTAAGGTTCATGGGAAAAATGGTAAGTTTTGTTCAAAAAATGGTAAGATGCTCCTCAATGGTAAGGTTCATGGGAAAAATGGTAAGTTTTATTCAAAAAATGGTAAGATGCTACTCAATGGTAAGGTTCATGGGAAAAATGGTAAGTTTTATTCAAAAAATGGTAAGATGCTACTCAATGGTAAGGTTCATGGGAAAAATGGTAAGTTTTGTTCAAAAAATGGTAAGATGCTACTCAATGGTAAGGTTCATGGG
This sequence comes from Cynanchum wilfordii, assembly GCA_025388415.1. Taxonomy (NCBI): domain Eukaryota; kingdom Viridiplantae; phylum Streptophyta; class Magnoliopsida; order Gentianales; family Apocynaceae; genus Cynanchum; species Cynanchum wilfordii. The sequence continues at coordinate 1,423 of JAHSUH010000005.1, forward strand.
AAAAAATGGTAAGTTTTATTCAAAAAATGGTAAGATGCTACTCAATGGTAAGGTTCATGGGAAAAATGGTAAGTTTTGTTCAAAAAATGGTAAGATGCTACTCAATGGTAAGGTTCATGGGAAAAATGGTAAGTTTTATTCAAAAAATGGTAAGATGCTACTCAATGGTAAGGTTCATGGGAAAAATGGTAAGTTTTGTTCAAAAAATGGTAAGATGCTACTCAATGGTAAGGTTCATGGGAAAAATGGTAAGTTTTATTCCAAAAATGGTAAGATGCTACTCAATGGTAAGGTTCATGGGAAAAATGGTAAGTTTTGTTCAAAAAATGGTAAGATGTCTCAATGGTAAGGTTCATGGGAAAAATGGTAAGTTTTGTTCAAAAAATGGTAAGATGCTACTCAATGGTAAGGTTCATGGGAAAAATGGTAAGTTTTATTCAAAAAATGGTAAGATGCTACCTCAAAATGGTAAGGTTCATGGGAAAAGATGGTAAGTTTTTATTCAAAAAAAATGGTAAGATGCTACTCAATGGTAAGGTTCATGGGAAAAATGGTAAGTTTTTTTTCAAAAAAATGGTAAGATGCTTTTCAAACGGTAAGAAAAGGTTCATGGGAAAAATGGTAAGTTTTGTTAACCAAAAAATGGTAAGATGCCTCAATGGTAAGGTTCATGGGAAAAATGGTAAGTTTTGTTCAAAAAATGGTAAGATGCTACTCAATGGTAAGGTTCATGGGAAAAATGGTAAGTTTTGTTCAAAAAATGGTAAGATACTACTCAATGGTAAGGTTCATGGGAAAAATGGTAAGTTTTATTCAAAAAATGGTAAGATGCTACTCAATGGTAAGGTTCATGGGAAAAATGGTAAGTTTTATTCAAGAAATGGTAAGATGCTAGTCAATGGTAAGGTTCATGGGAAAAATGGTAAGTGTTATTCAAGAAATGGTAAGATACTACTCAATGGTAAGGTTCATGGGAAAAATGGTAAGTTTTATTCAAAAAATGGTAAGATCCTATTCAATGGTAAGGTTCATGAGAAAAATGGTAAGTTTTATTTAAAAAATGGTAAGTTGCCTCAATGGTAAGGTTCATGGAAAAAATGGTAAGTTTTATTCAAAAAATGGTAAGATGGTACTCAATGGTAAGGTTCATGGGAAAAATGGTAAGTTTTGTTCAAAGAATGGTAAGATGCTACCCAACGGTAAGGTTCATCGGGGAAAAATGGTAAGTTTTATTCAAAAAATGGTAAGATGATACTCAATGGTAAGGTTCATGTGCATAATTTTTAAATTTATTCATTCATTTTTAAATGTGCATGTCACAATCTTTTAGGAAATTTTTATTCCTCTATTTTTTAGTATCTTTAAATAGTCTAATACACTATATATATATAAGATATATTCAAAAACAGTAGAGAGTAATTTAAACTAACTAAACATTTACCTGTTTAAATATTACCTTTGCAATATTCGGACCACAATGTATCATCAATAATTGATGGATTTTGGTCGGCTAAATATTTTATTGCATAAAATTTTTAACTTTTCTTTTTGTAGTACAAACACAGTGTATATATTGTCCCAAAAGATTATGCAATAACTGTTGTTGGCAGTAAATGGTAAGAATATATGTATGGACTAATTTTCTTTTTCTTCTTTTTAAATGATAGGGTAATTGATTAGACAGGGGGAAATAATTATTGTCTTAAATTTTTTAATGTCACGAGAGTACGACTGTTTGTGATCACTAATAATGCTGGAGAGAGAGAGTCAATTGAACCCTAATGTGAACAAAATGTTGAAGATAGAAACAGTACCATTTATATATATATATATATATTATATAAAAACGCTCTTTCTTTGAAAACCTAATCAAACACGACAGAAGCTAATTAACAACAGATATCATCATTATTAAGCTAATTAACAAGTTTAACTAATAAAAAGATGTCAAAATCTTGGTGGTTTCTTTCTCCGGTTACTCTGGCTCCAATTCCGAGAATTCAAGTTCTTATAAAAAAATAAAGCTAAATGGAGATTGTTTTCCACCGATACTTTAAGTCAGAAATAATCAAAAGGAAAAGAGAAAGAGAGCTAGAGTTAGAGAGAGAATTCTACTTACTATTTTTATAAATTGTTCTCCTATTTATAAAGGTTTATGACATAAAAAATAGTAATTGATATTACGTATATATCATAATGCCTTTTAATGGGTGTGGTGGTGGGGAACATGGCTGTGGAATGTAAATCGCATCCATGTATGGAGGATTATATATCAGAGCTCTATAATACGCTTTTTCTCAAGAAGAAAATAATAATAATAATAATAATTTTTTATGGAGTAAATACAAAATTAATTTTTAAAAATAAGACAACAAATAATTCATTTACGGTTCATAGTCACAATATATATGACTTATTGTCTCCATCATATATTATTCTAGAGTTTTATTTAGGTTATAGGCTTAGTTATATTAAATTAATTATTTTAACAATCATTATCACTGTCAAGTAGGTGTAGCTCAATTGATAAACACCTTCACTTATGATCTAAAGGTCATGAGTTCGAGACATACTAAAAATTAAAATTTCTCAAAAATAAAAAAAAAAATCCCAAATTAACAATAATTCAATAAATAATAAATTTATTGTCATATTTTATGATTAATTATAGATTTGTGAAATAGAAATATTTTATATGAATATACATAATTGGTCGACCCACGTTCCAAAGAGTTCATTTTTTATTATTATTATGACTTTGATACTCAGTGATTTTGTCGTCACTGTTTGAATTATTTATTTTATTATTTTTGTGATGAATCCACGAAGCTTTGCTGGCTGTCATGACTCGTAGATCTTATCATAATCAATGCTTATTTAATTCAATTACTAACTAACTCAATTTTGCCGTCCAAGTTATCTGTTTTTCTTTTGGTGGTCTGCGGGAGAATCAATAAATTATATATATATATATATGAAAATATATAGCTTAGTCGGTTTAACTTTTCTTACGCTACAAGACATTATGAGTTCGACACATGTTAAAGACGATTTTATATGCTGTAGTTTTTAAGAATTTTTTTCCACGAATCCCTTCCAAAAAAGTATATATATATTTTCAAAAAATTAATAATCAATAATCTGTACAACTATATATCCTAATATTATTATGTTCATTCTTTTTTATGTATAGTTGACATAATTTAACACTATGTAAGTACAAGAACATAATGGAAAAAACAAGTAATAAAGGGTTGTTAATTAATGTTGTTGTTGTGTGTCAATGAATGTTTCTTCCTGGTCGTTGCAGGGCAAGGTTCAATAATTTTCCACAACGTACCATCAATTATTCACTGATTTAGATTGACAAATATTTCATTGCATAACATTTTCAATTCTTGAATAGTACAAATATTATGTAAAATAATATTCTCAAATTATGAAAAAGTTGATGGTTAAATGAAACCTTACAAAATACAAAAACTTGATTGAATCAATTATTTGTGAAAAACTATTACAAACATCAAATTTCCACCAAAAAAGAACAGGATTTGTACAAAACATCATTCTAGATTCTCATATTACTTAGAGTCTTGGCCAAAGCTCTTAACTGAAATTTCTGTATTTTCCCAGTTGATGTTTTGGGCAAATCATCCCAGAACTGAACCTTCTTTGGAACCATAAAATGAGCTAAATTCTCCCTGCAGTGAGCTATGATATCTGCTTCCTTCACTTTTTCCTGATCTACACCTTTTTTCAGTGTCACAAATGCACAAGGCGTTTCACCCCACCTTGGATGTGGCATGGCCACAACTGATGCCTCTTGCACACCGGGATGCCTGTAAAGCACTGCCTCTACTTCCATGGTACATATATTTTCACCACCAGATATTATTATATCCTTAGACCTATCCTTGATTTCAAAGTACCCATCAGGGTGGATAACACCCACGTCCCCAGTCACAAACCACCCTTTATGAAATGCCTTTGTTGTTGCCTTTTCATCTTTCAAGTACCCCTTCATAATAGTACTACCTCGTAGCACAATTTCTCCCATGGTTTTTCCATCATTTGGTACGCTTTCCATTGTACTCAAATCCTTCACATCAACATCACCTAGTGTTAATATACTTATTCCTTGTCTAGCTTTAAGCTTGATTTGATCATTTCTTGGAAGTTTGTTCCACTTTTCTTGCCATTCACATATTAAAGCCGGTCCAGTTGCTTCAGTGAGTCCATAGGCATGCATAACATGAAATCCCATCTTTTCGATTTCCTCTAGTAGTAGTGCTGGTGGAGGTGCTCCTCCGGTGAGTATTTTTATCGGAGTAGTGAAGTTCGGACGCTCTTCTGGTTTAGCTTCTAGAAGGATGTTAAAGATTACTGGTGCACAACACATGTGTGTCACGTTGTGCATGACTATGTTATTGTACATTTCTTGAGCAGTGGTTTTGCGTATGCAAACATTCGTTCCACCTCTAGCAGCTAAACCCCATGTAAAAGTCCAACCATTGCAATGGAACATAGGAAGTGACCATAAATAAACAGGCGCTGGTCCCATTTCCCACCCTAATAAGAAGCTAATTGTGCTCAAGTAAGCTCCCCTGTGGCTATACACAACTCCTTTGGGTTCCGAAGTCGTGCCCGATGTATAATTCAAGGCAATAGGATCCCACTCATCCAATAGCTCTTCAGGAACGTACGTTGAATCACCTTGAAGAATCACTTCCTCGTATTCAAGCTCAAGCTCATCAAGTCTAGTACCGGTAGGCGAGTCAAGATCATCAATAGAAATGACTAGTGGCATTGACATCTCTTGCTTTTGACCAAAATTAGACACCAATAGTTGTAGGGCATCCTTAGCCAACGACACAAATTGACAATCAACAAACAAAATTTTTGCTTCGGAATGTTTAAGAATGTTGGCTATTGTTCTTGCATCAAGCCTCGTGTTGATTGTGTTCAGTACTGCCCCAGCCATAGGCACAGCAAAATGCATCTCGTACGTGGCTGGAATATTTGGCGCCAACACCGACACCTACAAAACAATATCTCCTCTTTTAAAAAATATTTTAGCCTTATCAACTAAAGCATATATACATCCATATAAATATATATAGGTATATATACTTACTACGTCATTCTTGACAACGTTCAATTTTTGGAGTGAGGACGCAAGACGGCAACACCTCTGGTATGTCTGGCGCCAAGTGAAGCGAACTTGACCGTAGATAATGGAGGTACGATCGGAATAAACCTTGGAAGCCCTCTTGATGAACGTGAGAGGAGTGAGAGCTCCAGTATTTGCTTCGCATTTAGATAGCAAATCCATTGGTTTGGTGGGGATGAATAAATCAATCCTTAATTGTACTGAATCTGGTATATATATATATATCTAAAGAACCTAGGACAGAGATATTTATAGGGAGGGAGATTCGAAGGAAACGCAGATCCACTTCATCATGATGCATGCATCCTTATAATTATATATTATATATATATATATATATAACATAAGAGTGTGGGTGGAAATGCAAAGATTAAAAATATTATTAATTTAAAGTTTGGACGAATTTAATAGGTTCCCCTACCTTTACATGTGCTACTAAATGAAACCAACTATAAAATTTAAGAGAGGGTTGTTACAGACTCTATAATATTTGTTAAAAAGCCGACAAGAAGAGTTTGAATTTTAACTAATAAAATTTGATTTGTTTTATTGTTAATAAATTTACATGGGTTTAATTTGTATGTATATAATCAGTTTTCTTTATAAAATTTGTCATCAGTTCACATGTAAGAAGATTTCTAAGTAACAATTTAGCACTTTTTAATAATATTAAAATTTTTAAATTAACTTTATATAATCAAGATAACATTTATCGATATAATTCAGTTAATAGTTACATTTGTATAATTTTGGAAGAGTATGAGTTGGATATATGTTACTTGTAAAAATAATTCTATTTATATTTTAGGAATCAAAATAAATATTAAAAAAATTTAGTTTTAATTTAATTTAATTTTTGATTCCCTACAAAGTGGTGTTTAATTAATACTACCATACTCATAGGAATCATTAATCCGTTGAGGAGCCATTGGCCAGATCTAAACTTTGCATGCTTATATATTATTTATTACTATTTTTCAAATTTAAAATTTGACACTAGGCAATATTTTGTAACAAATTATTATTTTTTATATAAAAATAGAAATTTAATTAATATTAATTATATGAGTATCAAACATTATGTAATTTTATTTATTTTTAATGTATATGTATGTATTGAAATTAAAATTAAATACATAAGTAAAAGTTGATTGAATATTTATTAAAAAAAATAATAATAATTCTAGTAGTAATAAATAAATAAATAAATAAATAAATACTTTGTACCGCTAAACTATTGACCAGATCGATCCCAGATTTGACATCTCATTCAGATTTTGCAAGCATCGATGCGAGTCAGAGGGTGCATTTATACAAAATATATATATATATATATATATATATATATATATATATGTGACCGAAACAACGTGGTTCACAAGTTAGGTCAAAGTAAATCCAAATTGTTGTGAATAATTTTAATAATTTTGTCCTAGTTGTTGAATATTCTTAGTATTTATTTTGGCTGATTCAATGATACATTGCCAGCTGTTGTGATTCAAATATCGATTAGTAATACATTGTCCCAGCTGTTTGACCATCTAGAAGTTAATTTTAGCCGAATAATAAGCAGTAAATTATTAATTATTAATTATTATTATTCATGTGCAAGTTACTTACCCATTAAAGAGAATATATTTTTTGGGAGAATTAGTACTGTTTATTTATTTATTTATTTTTTTTTTTTGGGATGTTCGCTTTCGTCGTTATTAGTAAGTAGATTTGATAATATTAGTTGTTCTAATCGGACAGCGTTTAAAGGGGACAGGTTTGGACTTTGTTACCAAAACCGATGGCTTACTCAAAAGTAATAATATAATAAATTAATATTACGTAAGATAATAATATTATTATTATAAAAAAACATAGCTTAGTTAGTAAGCTTATCATATCATCAGTTTAACAATAATAGAGATGAAAATATTTTAAATTTTAAATATATATATATATATATATATCTCGAAAGTATTTTAGAAAATAGACCTTAATAAAAAAAATATATATAGACATTAAATAAATTTTAGATGGTAGCTTATACGCATCATTTCTTTTTCGCTTCTAGCATTCGGTATCCGAATCCACACGGACTAATTAATTCGGATTTGGTCGGGGTGCGCTCTCGGAATCCAACTCTTACTCGAGGGTGAGGACCTGACCCAGACCTCAAGGGAATTCGAAACCTCGACCATCCGCCTTGAGGAGAAACATTAAGAGTCAACTTACCAACTCCTTCAAGTTGTTGGGTTGTATACGCATCATTTCAATATAACATAACATAACGTAAACTCAAATTTTTTTTACAAATTTATGTACTAATTATTAAATTATACAAACTCTAATCATCAAAACTCACAAAGAAAATTTTAAACTTTAATTGAAAAAGTTGAGCATCAAATGGAAGAAGATCCGAAATTTTGAATCTGCAAAGTGAAAAAAAAAAAAAAAAAACAAAAAAATTATGACAAACATATTTTTTCCAGTTTCAAAGTCGAGATAAAGCAATAAGAGTATTATTTTGATGCTGAGGTTGATCCTTCATATACTGAGGAGCCTTTTCAAAACTTTCGGTATCTTTGCTGCTTTGATTTTCTTTCTCGGATAGAGTCTTGGCCAAAGCTCTTAACTGAAATTTCTGTATTTTTCCAGTGGTTGTTTTGGGCAATTCATCCAAGAACTGAACTTTCTTTGGAACCATAAAATGAGCCAAATTATTTCTGCAGTGAATTACGATATCTGATTCCTTAACTTTCTCATGATTTGGTCCCTTTTTAAGTGTCACGAAAGCACATGGCGTTTCGCCCCACCTGGGATGTGGCATGGCTACAACCGAAGCCTCTAGCACGCTAGGATGTTTATAAAGTACAGTCTCCACCTCCACACTACTGATATTTTCACCTCCCGATATTATTATATCTTTAGACCTATCCTTGATTTCCACGTACCCATTAGGGTGGATAACACCCACAGCCCCCGTCAAAAGCCACCCCTTATGAAATACTTTTGAAGTTCCCTTTTCATCTTTCAAGTACCCTTTCATGATGCTACTTCCTCGGAGTACAATTTCACCCATGGTTTTTCCATCCTTTGGTACGCTCTCCATTCTCTTCAAATCCTTCACATCAACATCCGCAAGTGTTAATATGCTCACACCTTGCCTAGCTTTAAGCTTGGCTTGATCATTTCTTGGAAGTTTGTTCCATTTTTCCTGCCATTCACAAACCAAAGCCGGTCCCGTAGCTTCAGTCAGTCCATAGGCATGCATCACGTGAAATCCCAGCTTCTCAATTTTTTCGAGCAGGGGTGCTGGTGGAGGTGCACCTCCGGTGAGTATTTTCACCGTGGTGGTGATGTTCCGACGCTCGTGTGGCTTAGCTTCTAAAAGGAGGTTAAAGATTATGGGTGCACAACACATGTGTGTCACCTTGTGCATGACTATGCTATCGTACATTTCTTGAGCTGAGGTGTTGCGTATGCACACGTTGGCTCCACCTCTAGCAGCAACACCCCACGTAAAAGTCCATCCGTTGCAGTGGAACATGGGAAGTGACCACAAATAAACAGGCTCGATTCCCATTTCCCACCCCAAGATAAGACTCAGTGTGCTCAAGAAAGCTCCCCTGTGACTATACACAACTCCTTTCGGCTCGGAAGTCGTTCCCGATGTATAATTCAAGGAAATTGGATCCCATTCATCCACGATCTCCTCAGGAACGTAATTTGGATCACCTCGAAGGATCATTTTCTCGTATTCTAATTTCTAACTCATGACTGAGTCGAATACCTGCAGGCGTGTCAAGATCATCAATGACAATAACTAGTGGCATCAATAAATTCTGGCCATTATTATTATGTTTAGCCGTCAATAACAGAAGAGCTTCATTAGCCAGCGACACGAATTGAGAATCAACAAACAAAATTTTTGCTTCGGAATGTTTGAGAATTGTAGCAATTGTTCTCGCATCAAGTCTTATGTTGATCGCATTCAGCACTGCACCGGTCATAGGCACCGCAAAATGCATCTCGTACATGGCTGGAATATTTGGTGCCAAAACTGATACCTACCATATAATCTCTAAAGGTTAAAAACAAGGAAGAACAATCCAAAAATATATATACATGTAAACTTACTACGTCATTCTTGAGAATGTCCAAGTTTCGAAGTGAGGAGGCAAGACGACAACACCTATCGTAAGTCTGGCGCCAAGTGAAGCGAACATGACCATAGATAATGGAAGTGCGATTGGAATAAACCTTGGAAGCTCTGTTGATGAATGTGAGAGGAGTGAGAGCTGTATAATTTGCTTCCCGTTTACTTAATGTATCCATTGATTTGGATCAATATATATTTATATATACTTAATAGAACCCTAATTTCTTCTTCTTCTTCTTTGCAAGATGAAACACAAACAAAAGGAGGGGGTTTTTATAGGGAGAAGGAAACACACATACAGTACTTGATGATTCAAATTATTTTGGAATTAGCATTAAAATAGAGAGAGAGAGTTGATTTCATCTTATTTTAATATGAAAATGAAACTTCGTTAATGAACTCTAAGAGGATGACCGTAAGTATATTATATTTAATTATAAAAAAATAAATCTAAATCTTCATTTAAAAAATATAATATATTTTTAGTTAAATCCATTAAATTGTCTTCTTACCTTATACTCTTCCATGCGCATGGAGGAGTATTGAGTAGTAATAATAATAATATTTAAATAATATTTAAATTATTTAATTTTGTTTTTTCAACAAACTTTAATTTTTTTTTTTTAAAAAAAAAGTATATATACATGCAATACATCTTCTCTTTTTATAATCACAGTGCAAATAAAAAAGAATAATTTAAAATTTGAAATAGTTTAACGAAGTAGTAAAAATAATTAAGAGTAGAATTCGAATTAATTTTTTCAATTTTATAATAAAATAGATAAAATTTGAATAAAAATTAGATAGATAATTTGAGATGGAAGAAATAATACTTTCTCTATATAAAAAATAGTCAATAATTATAGGAATTAGATAATTTATTTATTTTTTATACTTGATCTTTATTAATGTATATTTATAATCAATCGTAGAGTATCTTTTTTTAAATAGATACAATAAAATTCAAATTATGTAAACTAATTCCTACACACAAAAAAAAAAAAAAAAAATTAAAATTAAAAACTCTGACTTAGAACAATATCAATCTCGAGGAAAATGTCAAATTAATAATAAAAAAAAAAATGATTTGACCGTTGAATGAAAGCTCCGAAATCTTCAACTCAGATATATAGTAGCATTTAATTATGGAATTACACAAGACTTTTGAATGTCCACAAAAAAAAAAAAAAACATAAAATAGAATATTTGCAAGCCCGTTTTGCTTTTGAAAAGAAGTAGCAATTATTTGGTGTCATTGTTGATCATTATTATTATTATTTTATTGAGCACTTTCCCAACCTTTGGTCTGTTTGACTTTCATCCAAAAAGTAATAAAGGGTTGTTAATTGTTGTTGTTGTTGTTGTGTGTCAATGAATGTTTCTTCCTGGTCGTTGCAGGGCAAGGTTCAATACTTTTCTACAACGTACCATCAATTATTCACTGATTTTGATTGACAAATATTTCATTGCATAACATTTTCAAATTCTTGAATAGTACAAATATTATGTAAAATAATATTCTCAAATTATGAAGAAGTTGATGGTTAAATGAAACCTTACAAAATACAAAAACTTGATTGAATCAATTATTTGTGAAAAACTATGACAAACATCAAATTTCCACCCAAAAAGAACAGGATTTGTACAAAACATCATTCTAGATTTTCATATTACTTAAGAGTCTTGGCCAAAGCTCTTAACTGAAATTTCTGTATTTTCCCAGTTGATGTTTTAGGCAATTCATCCAAGAACTGAACTTTCTTTGGAATCATAAAGTGAGCTAAATTCTCCCTGCAATGAACTATGATATCTTTTTCTTCCACTTCCTTATAATTTGCTCCCTTTTTCAGTGCCACAAACGCACAAGGGGTTTCACCCCACCTTGGATGTGGCATGGCTACCACTGAAGCTTCAAGTACACTGGGATGTTTATAAAGCACCGTCTCCACCTCCACACTACTGATATTTTCACCTCCAGATATTATTACATCTTTGGACCTGTCTTTGATTTCTAGGTACCCATCTGGATGAATAACACCCACATCCCCTGTCACAAACCACCCTTTGTGAAATGCCTTTGCTGTCGCCTTTTCATCTTTCAAATATCCTTTCATGATACTACTACCACGAAGTACAATTTCTCCCATTGTTTTTCCATCATTCGGTACGCTCTCCATCGTACTCAACTCCTTCACATCAACATCTTCAAGTGTCAATATACTTATCCCTTGCCTAGCTTTGAGCTTTGCTTGATCATTTTGTGAAAGTTCGTTCCATTTGGCTTGCCATTCACATACCAAAGCCGGTCCAGTAGCTTCAGTGAGTCCATATGCGTGCACCACGTGAAATCCCAGCTTTTCAATTTTTTCCAGTAGGGGTGCCGGGGGAGGTGCTCCACCGGTGAGTATTTGCACCGGGGTAGTGATTTCCCGACGTTCCTCTGGCTTAGCTTCTAGAAGAATGTTAAAGATTATTGGTGCACAACACATATGTGTCACTTTATGCATAACTATGTTATTGTACATTTCTTGAGCAGTCGTTTTGCGTATACACACATTCGTTCCACCTCTAGCAGCGACACCCCACGTAAAAGTCCAACCATTGCAATGGAACATGGGAAGTGACCACAAATAAACAGGCTCTGTTCCCATTTCCCACCCCAACATAAGACTGAGCGTGCTCAAGAAAGCTCCCCTGTGACTATACACAACACCTTTGGGCTCTGAAGTCGTGCCCGATGTATAATTTAAGGCAATTGGATCCAACTCATCCAATATCTCTTCCGGAACGTAATTTGGATCACCTTGAAGTATCATTTCCTCGTAGTCAGACTCGTGACCGAGTCGAATACCAGTAGGCGATTCAAGATCATCTATAACAATGACTAGTGGTATTTGCACCTCATGAGTTGACTCAGTCTTGACCAGCTGAAGTGCTTCACTAGCTAGGGCCACGAATTGAGAATCAACAAACAAAATTTTTGCTTCGGAATGTTTGAGGATTGTGGAGATTGTTCTTGCATCAAGCCTTACGTTGATTGTGTTCAGTACTGCCCCAGCCATAGGCACCGCAAAATGCATCTCGTACGTGGCTGGAATATTCGGTGCCAACACTGACACCTATATACACATATCATCATATATTAAACTAATTACAAAAATAAGGTTAATTAAAAAAGGAAAAAAAAAAATCTATGAAAATATACTTACAACGTTGTTCTTGAGGATGTTCAAGTTACGAAGTGAAGAAGCAAGACGACAACACCTCTGGTAAGTCTGGCGCCAAGTGAAGCGAACATGACCATAGATAATGGAAGTCCGATCGGAATAAACCTTGGAAGCTCTCTTGATGAACGTGAGAGGAGTTAGAGCGGCATAATTTGCTTCACACGTAGGCAGCAAATCCATTTCGGTGGCGATGAATCCCTTCTTCTTTTCAAGAATGATCAGAGAGCAGCAAAATAAAATATGGCTGAATCTAATATATATATATATATATATATATATATATATACATGTACCCAAAAAAGAGATTTTTTTATAATTTTAAATGAATGCACATGATTTTGTGTTAGTCCTCACTGTTTGACTTTTCCATCTAAAAGCGGTGGCTGCTTTATGGTTGTCGTTATTTGTACGATGTGATAACAAATCAAGAAACATGATATTTTTTTTTTTTTTTTTATAATTGAAGAAACATGATATTTATTATTATATTGCCCATATTTCAATAATTAAAGACACGAGGAGGAATACACTTAGACTTTAATTTTGTAACTTTTTCAAAGAAAATTGTGTAGAAACACAAACATTTTTTACATCTAACTAAAACCTTTTTCATTCGTTTCAGTTACTGTTTTTATAATTAATATTATTATTATTATTATTATTATTATTATTTTTTGATAAAATAATATAAAGTGAAAAAATAATTTAATTTTTTTAATTAAAAAAATATTAATTTTATATATATATTTTAATATTTTTATGTTCTTATTTAATAGTTGTTTAAAGATTTCTTAACTAACGAATATAAAATACTTTGCTTACAAAAAATTTTCCATTATTTATTTTTAACTTTATTATTATTAGTGGAAACAGCAAATAACATCATAACAAAAAATGAAACAAATAAAAATTGTGAAGAACTACAAATAAATATAAAGAAATAATTAAACAAAAGGAAATTGCTTAGGACCAGTTTCCCCGTATCCTCTTCTCTCTGTTATAGGCATTCCTCTTTTTTTTCTTTATTTATTTATTTATTTATTAAGCATCCCGTATTCGAACCCACACTAGCCACTAATCCGGATTCAACTGTGGTGCCGCTAGAGAGTCCAACTCTTACTCGAGGGTGAGAGCTTGATCCAGAGCTTTTTAACATGATCCTAACCACCTATGGGAAATTCGAAACCTCGATCATCCGCCGTGAGGAAAAACATTAAAAGTCCGTTTACCAACTCCCTCAAGCTCCCGAGTTGACATTCTTCTTTTTTCCTTCCCTCATTTATAAATGCTCATTAAATTCATATATATATATATATATATATATATATATATATATATATATATACACACACGTATATAATTATAACTATAACCGTAACTCTTTAACTCTACCTCCTCTCTCTCTTCCCAAAGTCAAAGATGATCAAACTGTATTTATTTTTTATCATTCATTCAACAGTTCATAAATGGTGTTTGTTATCCGTTTTTGGCCATTTCTCCATTGTTCATTACCAATCCTCGTATCATTAAATTTACCAAATCTTTAATCCTTTTTTATTTTTCTTTGTACTAAGGAGTGTGTAAACATATAACAAATTTGAATTGAAATAATTTTTTTTTTTTAATTATTTAATATTTAAATATATATTAGTTTGGATTGGTCTTGCCTACTAATTAAAAAAAATTTGTCCAAATATATGGAGCACGATTTGGAAAATGGGATGAATAAGTTTAATAATTTAATTAAAATATAAGTTAATCTTTTAATGAATATGACATTCTACTTATCCAAAAAAAAAAAAATATGAATATGACATTCTTTGGACAAAAAAAATTAATAGAAATAATTTAATATAAAAAGGGAAAAAAAAAAATCTTGTACTTACTCCCCAACCCCACAAAAAAAAAAAAAAAAAAAGAAAAGAAATTATTCGTCTTCCACGACCATTTCTGCCCGTCCTATCGACTTTCGTGAAACACGGAAATCCGTATATAGTTGATGCATGAAACATGATTTTTGCCTTTTCTTTTCTTTTCTTCTTTATTTATTTATTTATTTTTTTATTCATCACTGCACCGGTCATAGGCACCGCAAAATGCATCTCGTACATGGCTGGAATATTTGGTGCCAAAACTGATACCTACCATATAATCTCTAAAGGTTAAAAACAAGGAAGAACAATCCAAAAATATATATACATGTAAACTTACTACGTCATTCTTGAGAATGTCCAAGTTTCGAAGTGAGGAGGCAAGACGACAACACCTATCGTAAGTCTGGCAGCCAAGTGAAGCGAACATGACCATAGATAATGGAAGTGCGATTGGAATAAACCTTGGAAGCTCTGTTGATGAATGTGAGAGGAGTGAGAGCTGTATAATTTAGTTTCCCGTTTACTTAATATATCCATTGATTTGGATCAATATATATTTATATATACTTAATATAACCCTAATTTCTTCTTCTTCTTTGCAAGATGAAACAGAAACAAAAGGAGGGGGTTTTTATAGGGAGAAGGAAACACACATACAGTACTTGATGATTCAAATTATTTTGTAATGAAATTGAAACTTTTTTAATTAACTGAAAGAAGATATTTTTCAAAAAAAAAAAAAAAACAATCTGAAAGAAGATAAGAGGTACCAAAATAATAGATCCATTTGCTTTTAAGTAAAATAATGTTGGCAAATTGGACAAATTCATCTCTTAACTTATAATTTTTTTGTAATTTCATCACTTTTTTTTTTTTTTTTTGGAAAATTTCATCCCTTATCTTATAAATTTTGGTCAATTTCATCATTTTCGTTAATTTTATTTGGTCAACCGTTAGTCAACTGTTATATTTAATAAAAATTATTTTTTCAAGGGTAAAAATGTCAATTCACTTTTTTTTTAAAAAAAAAATTATTTCCCCTCCTCCACCATCTCCCCCTCCCCATCTTGACTCATATCAAACACAGTGATTAATCCAAAGAAGAAAATTCTTACAAAGTATTAAATCTTAGGAATTCCAAAGAGCACCGATTGTAAATTTTGAGACACAACCAAAGAATATGAGGAAAAGGTTCAATCTTGATTACCGGTTGAATTGCAGCCTTTAGTGGTGTCCTCGAGGGCGTGAATATGGAAGCCATGACGGCTGGTTTCAATCCCATTATTCTACCTTTCACGTGGGTCACCCCTGTTTATAATAATGTATATAAATATATATATATATATATATATATATATATATATATATATATATATTACTTCGAGTGCTATCTCATTTATTTTATTCAAAGAGAGCGATGTTATACCGTTAGAATATTGGAGGAACTGAACAGAACCTGTTACATTCTCGTTGCTGGAGATGATAGCCACCGCTTTTAAAAAACCCATTTTTTCCAGCCTCCTCTCGTCTCTTTGTGATTCGTTCACATACGTCTATGATTATAATTATCTCAATTTTTAAAAAAAAAACAAAAAAAGAAAAATAAAATGAGGATTTTTCCAGTGATGAGTGAGTGAAGTCGAGTCGAGTGCCGACTCGCGACAGCGCATCAAGAAAGGGGTCAGAGGAAGTGGGCCTGAACAGAGCAACCGACAAATGCTGAGCTGGAGAGGTCCCAGAACTTAGCAGAGGAGGGGAAAATGGGGGAGGGGAGATGGCGGTGGCGGAGATGGAGGCTAGGGAGATGGTGGAGGAGGGAAATGAGGAAATAATTTTGGGGTTTTTTTTTTCAAATAGTGAATTGATATTTTTATATTTGAAAAAATAATTTTTATTAAATATAACAGTTGATTAATGATTAACTTAAAAAAAAATTGACGGCAAATGATGAAATTGATCAAAATATATAAAATAAGAGATGAAATTTAAAAAAAAAAAGAAAGATGAAATCGTAAAAAATTTATAAGTTAAGGGATGAATTTGACCAATTTGTCAAATAATGTTTAATATAAATTAAAACTTAAAAATTAAATCATGAAAGTATATATATATATTTTTATAAAAATAAATCAATAATTAAGGTATAATATTTTCATAAATATTTAGTAAAAAAAAATTGATTCAATATTTGAAAATTTTTTTATTGTACATATTAAGTATTAAAAATTAACCATGGTTTGATATCAATATTAAACAACTTGTATATATTTTTGATACAGTTAGTAACTTTAAATATGAGACAATCTAACGGAAAAAATAATTTAATTCTCTAATTAATTGCAATATAGGTAAGAATATTATTATTACTCATGATATTTTACATATATATATATATATATATATCTTGCTTCAAAATATTATACAATATATATAAGTTTTCTCTCCAAAGTGATCATTATATCTAAGTTTCTAGAATTGTCAAAAGGTATGTGGTATTTGAATTAAATAACCATCCATTATTATCAAATCTACTAATCACAATCATTCTAGAAAGAGTATCATTTATTTTTTTTTTTTTTTGAAAAAAAAGTAAAAAGAATATGTACCAAAAAGAAAACGTTGACAATTTGACAATTCTAGAAACTTAGAGCAGCTTTTATTACCACTCTCTTTTCCCTTTTTTTTTTTTATTACCACTTGGAGTGTTCGGTATTTTTACTTTTTCGATGAGATAAATTTAGACTCGGTGTTAATCAATTCGAGGATTCGAACCTTCGATCATCCGCCCTAAAAGAAACATTAAGAGTCCACTTACCACATCTCCTAAACTACCAAATTCTTTCCCCTTTCCGTTACTCTTCAATTTCTTAATTAATTTAACCAAATTATTCAGTTGTGGTTGTTTATTTTTTATTTTTTAATTTTTAATTTTTATAATGAATTTATTTATTCATAGTAAAGTATGCTTTTAATACAATAATATTTTAATTATGTAAACTAAATCCTATCCCACAAAAGTTTTAAAATTAAAAACTCTAATTCAAATAATCTCGAATCTCCAAGAAAATGTCAAATTAGTCAAATTAGTCAAAGAAAAAAAAAAAAAAAAAGGTTTACCGCTGAATGAAAGCTCCGAAATCTTGAAGTCAGATAGTAGCATTTAATTATGGAATTACATAAGACCATTGAATGTCCAGCTTAAAAAAAAAAAAAAAAAAAAAAAAAAAAAAATCATAAAACCGAATTTAGTGTAAATGTTAATCATCACTATTATTTTATTGAGCACATTCCCAACCTGTGTTCTGTTCTCTGGTTTGACTTTCCTCTAAAGAGATATAGTATTTAGAGTCTTGGCCAAAGCTCTTAACTGAAATTTCTGTATTTTTCCAGTGGATGTTTTGGGCAATTCATTCAAGAACTGAACTTTCTTTGGAATCATAAAATGAGCTAAGTTCTCCTTGCAGTGAACAATGATATCTTCTTCATCCACTTCCTTATCATTTTCTCCCTTTTTTAGTGCCACAAAGGCACAAGGAGTTTCTCCCCACCTTGGATGTGGCATGGCTACAACCGAAGCCTCTAGCACGCTAGGATGCTTATAAAGCACGGTTTCCACCTCCACACTACTGATATTTTCACCTCCAGATATTATTACATCTTTGGACCTGTCTTTGATTTCTAGGTACCCATCTGGATGAATAACACCCACATCCCCTGTCACAAACCACCCTTTGTGAAATGCCTTTGCTGTCGCCTTTTCATCTTTCAAATACCCTTTCATGATACTACTACCACGAAGTACAATTTCTCCCATGGTTTTTCCATCATTCGGTACGCTCTCCATCGTACTCAACTCCTTCACATCAACATCTTCAAGTGTCAATATACTTATCCCTTGCCTAGCTTTGAGCTTTGCTTGATCATTTTGTGAAAGTTCGTTCCATTTGGCTTGCCATTCACATACCAAAGCTGGTCCAGTAGCTTCAGTGAGTCCATATACGTGCCCCACGTGAAATCCCAGCTTTTCAATTTTTTCCAGTAGGGGTGCCGGGGGAGGTGCTCCACCGGTGAGTATTTGCACCGGGGTAGTGATTTCCCGACGTTCCTCTGGCTTAGCTTCTAGAAGAATGTTAAAGATTATTGGTGCACAACACATATGTGTCACTTTATGCATAACTATGTTATTGTACATTTCTTGAGCAGTGGTTTTGCGTATGCACACATTCGTTCCACCTCTAGCAGCGACACCCCATGTAAAAGTCCAACCATTACAATGGAACATGGGAAGTGACCACAAATAAACAGGCTCTGTTCCCATTTCCCACCCCAACATAATACTAAGCGTGTTCAAGAAAGCTCCCCTGTGGCTATACACAACACCTTTTGGCTCCGAAGTCGTGCCCGATGTATAATTCAAGGCAATAGGATCCCACTCATCCAATATCTCTTCCGGAACGTACTTTGGATCACCTCCAAGTATCATTTCCTCGTATTCTAACTCATGACCGAGTCGAATACCGGTAGGAGATTCAAGATCATCTATAACAATGACTAGTGGCAGCTCCTGAGTTGACTCATCAGTGTTGACTAGATGAAGTGCTTCACTAGCGAGGGACACGAATTGAGAATCAACAAACAAAATTTTTGCTTCGGAATGTTTGAGGATTGTGGAGATTGTTCTTGCATCAAGCCTTATGTTGATTGTGTTCAGTACTGCCCCAGCCATAGGCACCGCAAAATGCATCTCGTATGTGGCTGGAATATTCGGTGCCAACACTGATACCTATATATATATATATATATACATATCATCATATATTAAACTAATTAATTACAAAAATAATTAATAAGAGGTTAATTAAAAAGGAAGAAAAAATCTATGAAAATATACTTACAACGTTGTTCTTGAGAATATTCAAGTTACGAAGTGCAGAAGCAAGAAGACAACACCTTTGGTAAGTCTGTCGCCAAGTGAAGCGAACATGACCATAGATAATGGAAGTCCGATCGGAATAAACCTTGGAAGCTCTCTTGATGAATGTGATAGGAGTTAGAGCTCCAGAATTTGCTTCACATTTAGGCAGCATATCCATGGATGCTGGAACGAATGGATATCCTAAGAGTGTATTTTCTTTTCTTTTCTTTTCATTTGAAGAATTGTTATTTAAAGAGGATTGATTGCAAATAAAAAAGAACCCAAGAAAAAGTGATTTTTTTTTTTTTTTAATTTTAATCGAATGCCATTTTTGTTTTGGTTTTGGATAGATGGTCAGAGATTTTGTCTTAGTCCTCACGTGTTGTATAACTTTTGCATGTAACAACAACGATGACAGCTTTGAGGATAATTATTAAAGGAATATATTTTGTCCCATTAATATTTGTATCAGTTTTTTTTTTCTTTTTTAAGTAATATTCAAATTTTAAGATATTTTTATAATTTCTGATTGTATACTCAAATATGTATTTTTAAAAGACAATAAAAAATACAGAAAATTTTTATTCTCTTCAATTTTCCTGCAACTTTGATCCTCTTCTCTCAGTCATACATACACATGTATATAATTATAGCTATCCTCTCTCTCTCCAAAGTCAAAGATGATCAAACAGTATTTTGGATCATTCATTCCCAATTCATAATTGGTGTTTGTCATCCATTTTTGGCCATTTCTCCATTGTTTATAACCATTCCTCATATCATTAAATTTACCAAAATCTTTAGTCCTTTTTTATTTTTCATTGTACTAACACCTAACTTACATCTCATTAATCTAAACGGAAGAAGTTTAATTTTTTTTTTTATTTTTAATATATATATATATATATATATATATTAGTTTGGATTGGTCTTGCCTACTAGCCTATACATTCAAATTGAGTGTCTCCATTTATGTCAATAACAATTAAAAATTGGTCCAAATAAATACAGCAAATGGGATGAATAAGTTTAATAATTTAATTAAAATACAATACCTTTTTTCATTTTCACTTGTTACTAGACAAAATTTTACACTAAAAAAATTAAATTTTTTAAAATTTATATTATTCTATATAAAATAATAATAATAATAAGTAATTACAATATGCGGACTATAAATTTACGTAAACTATTTATTATAAGTAATATATAAAGCTTCTACTTTTTACCCGTTTTCCTTTTGCAGTGTCACAATGATTTAGTGTGGTGGCGCTCACGGTTCCAAAGTTTCCACGTCACAACTCCACCTTTTTGTACAAATTGAATTTTTTTTTTTTTTGTCGGATTGACCCGAATAATTTCTGACAGCAAATTGTTGGATTGGCAGCACTAAGACTAATGTGGGTGTCAAACTCCCAACCTTAAAATTGGAAGTGTGGGAGTGTTGACCACTCGACCAACACTTTTTTTTTTTTTTTTTTTTAATTATGCATTAATGGGTCAACTTCATTTACAAAAGTGCCATAGGGGGATCACACAGAACATGGGGATAGTAGTGATATCAATTCTACCATCATAATCATTACATGTAATGATATCAACTCCACCTTTTTGTACAAATTAAACTTTTTTTTTTTTTTTTTTTTTTTTGATAAATGGATGATTCATTAAAAAACCAGCACAGAAAATAGAGCAGAGAAAAAAAAAAAGAAAAAAAAAAACAAGTGCTAAGCCACAAGCATTACGTAGCAAAAAAAACAAAAACATAAGCACCACCAGAAAGCTCCAGGAAATTCTATACTCTAAGTTCCTCCCCTATCACACCAAACTGCAGGAGGTAGCGTAGTTACTTCGAGAGCTCCAACAAGGGACATTGGGGTAGCCCATTTCGCCAAGTTGTGGGCACTCCTATTAGCCTCTCGAGAAATATGATTCATAGACCACAAAAATTTTTGGCTAAGTAGTTTCCTACCACGAATGATATTATGTCTAGCCTTCCAATCATCATACTGATCCAATCCATTCAGAGCCATGATCGGGTTGAAAGCATCTCCCTCGATAATCATGGAATCAAGCTGAAGGTCATTTGCATGTTGTAGGGCTTGGATAGAGCCGGACTCGGACATGATATGTGTTTCTGAATCAAAGCGGTTCACCGAAGCCTCAACGATGTTGCCTTCATGGTTACGTAACACCTCTATCCTATCACTGTCTTGCCCTCCTTATACGTAGCATCAAAATTCATCTTCAAATGCCCTCTAGGAGGTTTCAACCATTTTTGTGGAAAGCAGACTTCCACCCTTTCTATTTGCCAACTTTCTTTCACTACCCACCCCAGGTGCAACCTTCATTCACGACCCACAATCGCCTCCCAAATGGGAAGAGTTTTTGATTGTTAAAGTATTGATCCTTTTCCCCCCACTGGGAAGAGTTTTGCCTTTTAAAGTATTGTTCCTTTCCAACCATAGTCTCTCCATAAGAACCATCGAAAGCGACCAACATCTTGTTTTTTTTCCTCATCACTCAGAGGTAGATGATTTTCTATCCTTGATAGGCATAGTAGAACTATGTGGATGATTTTCCATCAGAGAGAACGACGCCTACCTCGTGTCAAGCAGGAAACAAGATCTATCTTCCATAAGTTCGGATGATTTTCCAAGAGAATGATGCCTGTCGCTCTTGTATTATCATCATCTTCCAGCAGAGCTTTCAAGCCAAAGATCCCTCTCATGGACGGGAGTCCATACAAGAGCTAAAAAAGATCCCCTACATGGAGGGAGTCCATACAAGAGAATCTTGCTCCCTATCTAGAATGTGAGTATTTAAAATGTGTTTGCGGGAAGGATAAAATGTTTGTAATTTTCCTGTGATTCCATTGTTTTCCATCCCTACTCATGATATCCCGTACTAGCTGGCAATGCTCGGGTAAGTCTACAGTCTCGGGAAGCTTAAAATTGCTTAGAGATGGTATCCACGGATCCCGTGTTAAGTTTGATATAGACCCACTGCCCAACTGGTAGCATACTCCTTTCTTGAAAACCTCCGAGCATTGCTTGATTCCTCCCCAAATCCAGGATGAGCTTTGCTGAGTTTGCTTGAAAATCCAGTTGATGGCGTCCTCTCAAATATTTTGCCCGTATTAGTTGAACCCATGTTTTATGTGGGGCTGTACAGATGTTCCAATTGAGCTTAGTGAGCAACGCTTTGTTAACATCTCTTGTTCTCCTTATGCCCAGTCCCCCTCTTTCCTTCGGACGACAGATGTCACACCATGCTTTCAAATGTAGATGGTGTTTCCTTGTCATATCAAAGCCCCAAAAGAAAATTTTCATAACAGAGTCCATCTTGTCTGAGATACCTTTTGGGAGGAGGAAAACTTGCATCCGGTACGAGGGAATCGTCTGCAGTACCGATTTGATAAGAGTCACTCTCCCCGCCATTGAAAGTGATCTCTGTTTCCATCCCGGCATTTTGTTTTCCAATCTCTCAACCAAACCCTTGAACTCTTCCTTGCGTGATTTGGATTTGCAAAAGGAGTGTCCAAGGTACTTACTTTTGTGGTCGCACTCCTTCATACTCAAAATCCGACATATATGTTGTTTTAGCTGGGTGTTTACGTTATTGCTGAAATGAATGGAGGATTTGCTCCAGTTCGGTTCCTGCCCTGTCCACTCACTATACTGCTTCAGAATATTTCGAATTGTGATAGCTTCATCTTCGGTTGCTTTCCCATAGATCACTACATCATCGACATACATTAAGTGAGTCACCTTGGGGCTGGTTCTTGCCACTTTTATCCCACTAATGGACCTTTCTATTTCTGCTTTCGCCAAAAGTCGAGATAGGATATTCCGAGAAAATAGTAAAACATCATGGGTAATTGAACTTTATTAATTAGGAAAACATCATAAATCTAGGTAATGTGATACCCCGTTCCACATCGAAATGATAAGTAAATGTGTAATGTTATATAAGAATAAATTTAGATATTCATAGTCAACTCGAAATATCTCTTTTTATACTTGAGGAGAATACCAAGTAGTTGACCGTAAGTGGTGCCAAACTCGGATAAATCCCAAATTATAGGAAGACACTTTTTATCAGTTGAGGTTGGTCCCTTGCGGTACTACCTCACTTAAGTGAAAGAACTCTTTATGAGTTTACTTGCACTATGAGATTAGCATGTAATCAAGCTTGCTAAAAAAAATCTACAATATTATAAAGACAATGATAAATATGTATTAATTATAAAAATATTTTAAAAATTCAATACATATTACCTGAAATTTTTTTAAAAAAAAAAAAAGTGAATAATTAGATACAATGAAATCAGTCATAAGAGGAACTTGGACTATTTTTTTACCCTCAAAAATTGCCACTAAATTCCATGATTGCGTGGAAAATATATTTATATTTTTTTCCTTTTTACAAAAAAAAAAAAAAAAAAAAAATATATATATATCTTTCACATTTTATTCTTTACAAATTTTACCAATATTTATTAATTATTTTTATTTAATAAAATAAATTTGAAATATATTTTAATCTTTTCAATTAAAAATACATATGTTTTTATATTTTATAAAAAAAATAATTATTTATCGGATAATAATTTTTCTTCAGAATAATAATAATAATAACAAATGTTTGATTAAAAAACAAAAATAGTAAAAAGTACCAATTGTTGGTTGGTTCAGTGGCGCATGAGGGCTGAGCTTGGTAGGGGAACCACGTTTCGATCCTCCCACAACCACAATTAAGAAGAGTTTAAAATTGTTATCCCTAGACTCATTTCGAATCCGGATTAATCCGCGCGTGGAGGTTCAATGATCCGGATTATAAAAAAAAAAAAGTAAAAAGTTTGGGCCAAGCC
Source organism: Cynanchum wilfordii (assembly GCA_025388415.1). Lineage (NCBI taxonomy): Eukaryota > Viridiplantae > Streptophyta > Magnoliopsida > Gentianales > Apocynaceae > Cynanchum > Cynanchum wilfordii. Next base: position 25,632 of record JAHSUH010000005.1, read on the forward strand.
CAACCACTCGAATATTAAGAAAATCCAAGAAGTCAAGATTTGTAGGATATTGAAGCCTCCGGTTGATGACGGTTTTTTTTTTTTTTTTTTTTTTTTTGGAAGTTCTTCAAATACTCAAGTTTTAAAAGTCAAATAATAAAGTCTACTTACTTTACTTAATATATTTTTTTAGAATTTTATAAATTCCAAGAACAAATAAGAGATTAAATATATAAAAAAAAATCTATATGAAATTTTTAATTTTTTGAGACAATAATTAAAATTTGTGAAAAAAATATAAATTATATAAATTAATAAAATACTTTTACTAGTTCAGCTATTCAGCAATTTCAATTAATGAGCTTTTTTTTTTTTTAATAATAAGTAATAATATTTTTTTATTTTTAACCATTTTCCTTTTTTTTATTATTATTTTAATTCTAACCAATCAATTTCGCATCGGACATGTCATTTAATAATCTCATGTTCTATAAATACTGCAAAAGATCGACTAAATGAAATAATTCAAGTCATTCCCACGATCCTTCGGTTTTGATTTTTTTTTTTTTTTATAAAAGTGATTTCAAATGTGATTTGAGTTTCATACCGAGTTGATAACATCACACATTAGTATTACTATTTTGTGTTGTTGTGCCTTATATTTTTGTCGTAGATGAACTATTTATATATTAAACAACTTTTGCATAATCTTGTGATTTGTTATTTGGGTTGATTACCCCAACATTATCTACTAATCAACCAAATTATCTAATTATATATATATATATATATATATATATATATATATATATATATTATAATATTATTCATTACAATAATTCAAATTCAATTTTTACACAACTCTCTTTTTTATCAATTTAAAAACAATAATTTAAAATATATAGATATAAATAGGCTAGGAACAAGTTAAATTTCCACGTCGCAAACAAATTAAGGATATTAATTTATTTCAAAATTATATCATACGTACATTAAAAAAAAATAATGATAGATCAATTCATAGGAACGATTTTGTTTATTCATTTCAAAGTCGAGATAATGCAAGAATTTGATGTTGAGGTTGATCATTATTATACTGGGGAGCCCTTTCCCAATTTCCCGTCTGTTTGTCCGATCGATTTTCCTTCTCGGATAGAATCTTGGCCAAAGCTCTTAACTGAAACTTTTGAATTTTTCCTGTGGATGTTTTGGGCAATTCATCCAAGAACTGTACCTTCTTTGGAACCATATAATGAGCTAAATTATTTCTGCAGTGAATTACGATATCTGATTCCTTAACTTTCTCATGATTTGGTCCCTTTTTAAGTGTCACGAAAGCACATGGCGTTTCGCCCCACCTGGGATGTGGCATGGCTACAACCGAAGCCTCTAGCACGCTAGGATGTTTATAAAGTACAGTCTCCACCTCCACACTACTGATATTTTCACCTCCAGATATTATTACATCTTTAGACCTATCTTTGATTTCCACGTACCCATCTGGATGGATAACACCCACGTCACCCGTCACAAACCACCCTTTGTGGAATGCTTTTGACGTTGCCGTTTCATCTTTCAAGTACCCTTTCATGATGCTACTTCCTCGTAGTACAATTTCTCCCATAGTTTTTCCATCATTTGGTACGCTCTCCATTGTATTCAAATCCTTTACATCAACATCCGCAAGTGTTAATATGCTTATTCCTTGCCTAGCTTTAATCTTGGCTTGATCATTTCTTGGAAGGTCGTTCCATTTTTCCTGCCATTCGCATACCAAAGCAGGTCCAGTTGCTTCGGTCAGACCATAGGCATGCACCACGTGAAATCCCAGTTTTTCAATTTGTTCCAGCAGTGGTGCTGGCGGGGGTGCACCGCCGGTGAGTATTTCTACAGGAGTGGTGATGTTCCGACGTTCGTGTGGCTTAGCTTCTAGAAGGATGTTAAAGATTATGGGTGCACAACACATGTGTGTCACCTTGTGCATGACTATGTTATCGTACATTTCTTTAGCTGATGTGTTGCGTATGCACACGTTGGTTCCACCTCGGGCAGCAACACCCCACGTGAAAGTCCAACCGTTGCAGTGGAACATGGGAAGTGACCATAAATAGACTGGCTCGGTTCCCATTTCCCACCCCAAGATAAGACTCAGCGTGCTCAAGAAAGCTCCCCTGTGGCTATACACAACTCCTTTCGGCTCCGAAGTCGTACCGGATGTATAATTCAAGGCAATTGGATCCCACTCATCCAATATCTCTTCCGGAACATAATTTGGATCACCTCCAAGTATCATTTGTTCGTATTCGAGTTTATGACCGAGTCGAATACCAGTAGGCGTGCAAAGATCATCTATGACGATGACTAGTGGTATTGGCATCTCATGAGACATCAGTATCTGAAGGGCTTCACTGGCTAGGGAAACAAATTGACAATCAACAAACAAAACTTTTGCTTCGGAATGTTTGAGGATTGTAGAGATTGTTCTTGCATCAAGCCTTGTGTTGATTGTGTTCAGTACTGCCCCAGCCATAGGCACCGCAAAATGCATCTCGTACGTGGCTGGAATATTCGGTGCCAACACTGATACCTACACGATATCATCAATTAAGTACAAAATATATAAGGTTAAAGAAAAGGAAGAACATTAATATTAATCCAACAAGATATACATACATATATATATATATATATATATATATATATATATATATATATATATATACTTACTACGTTGTTCTTGATAATATTCAAGTTTCGAAGGGAGGAGGCAAGACGGCAACACCTCTCGTAAGTTTGGCGCCAAGTGAAGCGAACATGACCATAGATAATGGAAGTACGATTGGAATAAACCTTGGAAGCTCTCTTGATGAATGTTAGAGGAGTGAGAGCTGCATAATTTGCTTCACACTTAGGCAGCAAATCCATTGGATGGATGGATCAATCTTCTTCGTAATCAAGATTAATTATTAGAGCTAGAGACTCTGATGTGTGTATATATATATATGTATATTTGTATGTATATGAAATAGTTAAGAGGGTTTGCAAATGAAAGAAGTTAAAGACAGGGTATTTATAGAGGGAGAATTGAGAAGGAAACACAAAGACAGTTCATGATCCATGCTTGTAACTAACATATCACCAGGTTTGAGTGAGTGTGTGGTGTGGGGGGAAAATGCAAAGAATAGACATTGAAAAGTTTGAACGAATTCATTAGGTACTTTTGACTTGTAAATAAAATAAGTGAGAGAAAAAAAAAATAGAGAGAGAGAAAGAGAGTTGTTTTCACATTATGTTGGGGGCTGCTTGACCACACAATATCTCTAGACTACTAATTGAGTCAAATGCCAAAAAGATGGTTGTTATATGGGCTGTTGTGGATATCAAAAATATATCAAACCCTCCCCCCCCCCCATTAAAGAACATTTATTGAAATTGACTTAAATCTGAAATATCTCGTTATTTTATTTTTTTTTTTTTTTAAAAGATAGTGTGAAAATTTGAACTTTACCTACCAAAATAATTCACAAAATAAAATATCTAAAATACTAAAAACCAAAAACTAAAATAAAAAATTGTTAGACTTTAACAAAGAATAATTATTTTAATTTTTTTACTTAATTAAAAAAAATTATGTTCTTTGCCACTAGTAATATGATACTTAATTATTACGTCACTTTAAAAAAAATTAAATAAATTTTATATATATATATATTTTGAGCTGTTCTAGATGTGTTTCAAACTATGAAAAAATACTTTTAAGTTAAATTTACATTTAGATTAATCTTCATTCGAATCGGATTAATTTTTTACGATAGAAAATTATGAACTAAAATTTGAAACTACTACATATATTAGTTGAAATTCGAACCTTACACTCTAAGCCACATATATGTATTTGAAATGCTACGAAGTTATAAATATATTTTCATTATAATTCTGGGCATTAGTAGGAAGTAATGTACAAGGAAAGCCACATATATCTTCTTGGAAAATCAATAATCAGATGAATTTGGACTATTTCTTGACTTGAAATATCCCAAAATTTCTATAAATGTGTGGAAAAAAATATAGACACATATACATATATATATATATATATATATATATATATATATATATATATATATATATATATATATAACTTAGTGCAATTTCTGGGAGGTTCTTCTTCCTCCTTCCACATTTCCACCTAAATTTCCTGCACAACAAACTTTTTTCATTTTTTTTTATACCCACTTGAGGCGCCGGTGTCTCCATCTTATTTGGTGAGACTAATCCGGACTCGGTCTGCGGAGCGCTCGCAGAGTTCAACTCTTACTCGATGGTGAGGGCCTGACTCAGAACTTTTTTTAACATAGCACTAACCACCCAGGGGAAGCATTAGGAGTCCACGCACCAACTCCCCCAAGCTACCGAGTTCTGCACGATAGACTTTATGGTCTTCTGAGACACTCCTTTCTTTCTTTTTTTCTTTTTTTTCCTTTTATACCGTTATAATAAATATTTTATAATTCATATTCATTAATTATTATTATTAAAGAAAGTAAAAAGTCTAACAATCGTTTAGTCTTTTTAATCAATATATATATATATATATATATATAAATTTTTATATATAAATTAAAAAAAAATTATAGAAGATAAATAGTAAATTAAATAAAAATTTGATATAATATTAGAATTAAAAATTCAGATTCTGCGTTGAAAAGAGAGATGTGGAGGTTAAGTGTGAACTTCTTGTCACAATATGAAGATTTCAAGAAGTTTTGTTTGTTAGTATTTTTTTTAAAAAAAATTACTCCAAAAATTATTTCTTGGATTAATTTGAATTATTATGAAATATTATATCTATAAAATATAATTATTATATTCACAATTAATATTAGACATATGACCTAATATAATATTCATAATGCACCGGATCAACTAAGAAGTTTGTTAGTATTTCTCTACTGCTACTACTAATATTTTTTTTTTATTATTATTTACTATTATTATCACCACTTAATAAACTATTTTTTTTGGAAGAAACATAAATATGTGGTAGGACCTTCTCATCAGGAAAAAACATTAAAAAATTTATTTTTATCAAACAAATGAAAAAAAAAATTAATCAGAAAAAGGAAAATGGAACTTTATGGTAAAAGAAAAGGAGAGGAAGAAGCAGCCATTCCAGTCAATCAAGAGACTTTGGATGCTTCACTAACATTACTATCTTTTTTTTTTTTTTTTTTTTTTATAGTGATGATGTCTAGTTTTTATCCGACTAATCTAACACTAAGATCTGACAGCACTATGGTTAAAATGAGGTGTCGAACTCCTGTCTTTTGGGCAAGGACAGGTTGGGGCCTTGCTGCTAACTTGGCCACAAACACTTGACCTCGATCATGTTTTCTAATATCTAAGTTAGATTGAAGATATAACTTATAATTAGTTAAATAATTTTATTTATAATTTAAAAGTTATAAATTTGAATTGTAATAGTGGTAAATTCTCGCAAATAAAAAAATATATCTTAAAAAGAAAAAAAAAATCAAGTTGCATAGATGATAATGTGTAATTCAATTAGTTAAACTATCTTATTTATAACTAAAAGTCATGAATATGTGTGTGTAATTTGGACCATTAAGTCTTAATTAGTTTTAGGAACCTAATTTCAAGTGCCCAAAATTTTAAGTTTAGCTACACCAATCTCTCCATATGAGAGATTGGAATTCGAGACCTTGCAAATGAAGAATCAATCTTTTTTTATTTAAACCAAGAGGTGTTGGTAAGTTTAGCTTTCCTTTTTGGTAATTTATTTGGGTCCGATAATTACTTTGGGCCCACTAAACCAAATTCGAGCCGTGTCGGCCTCTTATTGAAGGAAAACTCTCTCTACACATGTCTCTTCATAAGACAAATTTAAACTCAAAACCTTGCGGATTAAAAACCAAACTCTTTCTTTTTAGATAAACATATGTTAGTAAGTCTTTCCTTACCTTCTACTATATAAATATATATATATATATATATATATATATATATATATATTTGAGGTGGAAAAAAGTACTGATTTGGCCCATCTCCCATTTCATCTGTCTGTTGTTTCCTGCTATAAGCTGTACACCACATCTTATATCCACATATGCACCACAGATATATATAAATTTGGAGTTTATGACTCCAATAATTTGCTAACAAAATTTGTACAAACTTATTTATCTTTGATTAAGACAGATTTAATTATTAAAAAAATAAAAATTAATGTTATTCAAATATTGGTGAACAAATTATAGTTTTTATATTATATGTTAATAGTTTTATAATTTATGTCATTAATCAATGATTTAATATTTGATTTGATTACATCACCAATTAAAACCTTTTTTATATATTTGATGAATTTTTATTTTTAAAAAAATCTAATATGACATGGAAATGACAAGTTAATAATAATTTTTTTTAAAAAAAATGTAATATATATATATACACATATATGCACATACAGAATTCTTGAAGAAGTATTTAGACTGCAAACTCGATTCTCAATAATTTATCCACTGGGGCTACAAATTCATCATCATCCATATAGATTACAGTCACAGCCAAGAAGAAGGATTTGGGAGCAAAATTTTATTATAATTTTCCTTTTTTTAAAAAAAAAAAAAAAAATTATTTACATGAAATCACTGCATCGAAAGAATTCATCATCACCGGCAAGCTCAGACCCTTTCTTGCCTTTCCATTTATGTAAATGATTGACAATTTCTGGATCTAGATGAACCCCAATTGCAGTGAACTTAATTTGAAGGAAATGTATTTCGATATCAATTACTCTTGTATCCACAAATAATAATAAAATGTTAAAAAATAACTTTTGTTTTTCCTCCTTTTTTCATGGAAGGAAATGGGTACAATGTCTTTATCATGACCCAACAAAGACAATGGCTTCGTCTGAAAGATCTCTGGAGGAAAAGGGATTTCATCCACCATTACTTGTTAAGTTGTTCTGAATCCACTGCAGAAATAGTGTATGTATATATATTATTAATTATATTTAAATAATGTAATAACATATAAATGCTCTTGAATTTTTTTTTTTTTTTATAACTTAACGATGATTTAACAGAATTTTTAACGGAAGGACCAATGTCACAATTTTTTATAGTTTTGGAACCAATTCCACCAAAAAAATAATATGGGGACCAATGTCACCAAACCTCTATAGTTTGGGGTCTATTTATGCCAATTTTAGAAGACCAAGAAAAAAATTCTTTAGTGTATTAGAGGTAGATCACAGAGAAAAAAAAAAAAAAAAAAAAACTACGACGATTCCCTTTGAGGATTGGAGAAATCAAATCAAAGTCTAGAGACCCTTGAAGTTCAAATCTATTCCGAGATCAAGTTCACGACCCTCATAGAGGACAAATACCATTAGATCGAGATCGAGCCCAAAAAGACACTCGGCTCCAAGACAAAAAGAATTGGCGAAGATATACAAATATTAGAATCCAACATCAAATATATATTATTATCTTGTGACATATATTTTTTTTTTTATTTCGCAGATAACCGAGAATTTATTGTTTACAATATTATTATAATTATTTTTGTTAATTTTTAATATTAAAATTGAAAAAAAGAATTATTGAAATTTATATATATACACATGTATTTTTGTATGTATGTGTAGAATACATGCGTGGAATAGCTCCATGTTTTAATTGGTCAAAAAAAGATCAAATAGCTGATAACGCGTTTACCTTATTAAAATCAAAACTCAAAAGTACGTATTACTTCACCAATTAAATATTCTAATTTTTTAAAAGAGGAGTTTTTTTTTGAAAAAAAATGAATCTAAAGAAGAAGAATAAATAAATAAATAAATCAAAATATCCCATCTTAAAATATTATAGAACAAAATGCACTAATGTAAAAAATTGTTATATTTTATAATATCATAAACTAAAATAAATTTTTTTTTATGAAATAAAGTAAATTAAAATAAAATATTACTCGGATGAATGATTAAAGTTATTCACGGTAATATAACAAAATACCCACATAAAACTAGGTGATCTAAATCTTAGTACATAAAATAAAATAAAAAAATAACAATAACAAACATTGTATTTAAATCTTAGATCTTCGAGCTGTCAATTACAAACATCATCCATAATGAGGTTTGATTTTGACTTAATCTATTAACGTAGCCTAAGTCATCCTGAACACACCTAAAAAGGAGATAAAATACGAACAAATAGCCGGATCTAGTTCGGATTTAACAAATTTCTTTCTAAAACAAGAAAAAAATAACCGATATTTAAGTATTAGTTGACATCTTTACATATGAGATGTAAAAGGTAGCAAGAGTACACTTGATCGGGAGAGGAGAGAAAATCATTGAAGGACGGTGCCTTCAAGAAAAGAAGAGGATACTAGAGTTTATTTTTATTTTTTTTTTGTAAGTGAGAGGATACTAGAGTTTAGAATATTAGAGAGAGCTAATTGTAGACACTGAAATTTTATTTATATATTTAAATAAATATTGAAGATATTGAAAGATTTTGCTCTTGGATGAGTGACACGTGACAAACTAATAATCATTGATTGTCACTCTCTTCATCTATAAATAGAGACCAAGAGAAGCATTCAAGTGAGGTGGAAATAAGATGTGGAAATAAGAGGTAAAATCAGTGGCGGCATAGAAGAAAAGAAACTTCGACGATTCCCTTCGGGGATCGTCCATAGTTTCTGGCGCATCCTCCCTTCGAGATCAAGCAAGTGAGGTGGAAATTAAAGGTAAAATCTCTAGTGGCAGAGAAGAAAAGAAACTCCGACGATTCCCTTCGGAGATCGTCCACAGTTTCTGCGCATCCTCCCTTCGAGATCAAGCCCAAGGCTCTCGAGAAGTCAAAAATCAAATCAAATACGGATGGATCGAGATCAAGCCCAAAGGCCCTCGAAGTTCAAATTCATTCCGAGATCCAGCCCAAAACGCCCATTGGAAGAAATCAAAATACATTGGATCGAGACAAGCCCAAAATGCCCTCGGATCCACGACGAAAACAATCGGCGGAGAAATATAAAGATTCGGGCCCAATATCAAATATCTTGTGACATATATATTTTGTAGATAATAATAATCGAAAAGAAAATTTTAATTGTTCACACTAATCTTTAATCGTACACCTTCAACTATAATATTATTATATTATTAGTCTTATGTTCTAGGTAAGAATTAATAATTCATTCATCATTATAAATAATTTAATACACAAAAAATGTATTATTTTAATTTTCAATATTGTAATATTTGAAAGTTTAATTGTCACGATTTGGACCCATAGGCCCATGCCGCGATTATGGGTCTAATAGTACCCACAATCAATTATTTGATGTTGTCATCACTGTCATTACACCAAAAGGGATACCCCGAGTTGACTATGAGTACCTAGGCTCATTCTTATATATCATTACACATTTACTTATCATTTCGATGTGGTACGGGATATCACATTAATTAAGGAATAAACTAAACTAATACTCCCAAAAACAATACCAATTTGATAATAAAATTTTTATTTTTAAATACTAAGAAATAGATATGAAACTATTCAAAGTATTGATTGATGACTTTTTCTTTATTTTGGTCAATCATTAAACATATATTTCAACTTGTAATATTTTTGTCCTAACCAATCCTATCCTCTTGGGATTATTTTAGGTAAATTAGTATAAATAATTTCTAAGGGCATTTCTATCTTTTTCATATTTAAACATAAGTTTTTCCATATATATTAAAAAAGGAGAAAAAATATTTATATATGGATCTAACAAAAATTTAAAAATAATGATCAAATTCACATTATTTTAAATAGTTTAGGAATCAATTAAACTTAAAAAAATTAAAATTTGATCAATTTTACAAAATACCCACAATTTGAGAATTGTTTATGCCAATTTGCGTTTATTTAATTAATTTATTTATTTTCCCTTCTTCTCTCATTTTTCCCCACTTTCTATTGTATAGTAGTAGTGTTCCATAAGAAAGGAATATTATATATATATATATATATATATATATATATATATATATATATATATATATACATTCATATATTTGTCACATATGCATGAATTATTAAATAAAAACATGATTTATGTGAAAGGAGTTGTGTTCATTAAATCTAGAAATGAGAATCATATATTCAAATTCGTATCCTCCATCATTAGTCCTGAAATTCAATTTTTTAATGACAAAATTTTAGAGTATTTTTCCTTTTTCATTTGAAAATTTAAAGAAATATATATAACTTAAAATGATTATTACTTTTTTTTTAAATTAAATTACAAGGAGTTAGAGAAATAACTTGGATAAATATAGATAATTGATTCGGATAAAAACTAAATAAAGTTTAAATATATATATATATATATATAAAGTACAATAATACGAAGCTAAATTTCATTAATTATTTTCATGCATCTATTCACTTTTAGCATTGGAGGAGGAGAAGTTTACGAGAATCTCTCTTCGAGCTTTCTTTTTTTGGCAAGGAACGGGAAAGATAATCTATTGGATCTTCAAAAAAAAGTATGCACATCATAATATGATAGGGAAAATGCATTGTTTATTAGATATGGTGAATAGTCATTTTCTCTGCTAATAACCAAAAACTCATAGAGATCGATTTCCAGACATTCAAACGTCGAGGAAAGGTATATATTAAGAAAAACATGAAACATGAATGATAGATGATTGATGACCAAACATGAAACTTCCAATCATATTCCATGAATAAAATACGTTGTTAAGAAAAGAGTTTCAAATTCTGTTTAATAACATGTTCAGTGTTACAACAAAATATATATACATAAATATTTGGAGAAGCTTCAAGGTATAAGTAAGTTGGTAAAGAGCTCGCTTAGCTTAAATAAAATTGAGAGTTTCAACCTCCGTTCATGAATGTAGTAGCTATTTAAAATTTAAAATGTGAGACCAGAGTTTTCTCGTGGAAGGGAGCAAACTGACTCGAACGAAGATTAATCTACAGGTAGATTCAACTTAAAGTGAATTCTCATAGTTTATTATTCATTTATGACAATCTCGTGCTAAGGGAAAACAAAAAACTCTTGGATAGTGGGCTGCAAAATATGAAGGATAATGGGTTTTATTATATATAAGATTATGGATCTGTATTTTATATGCATTGGACTGGATCCTAATCCTGACGACAAATTATAAGCTTATTGGTCCTTTTATTGGGCCTGAGAGGCCCAATTTAAATTTAAATTTAACGAAGTGGCCTCGTTTTAAGTCTGTCTGTCTGTTATAGTTACAGATCAGGATGAGAGCCCGTGGAGACCTTACTGATCAACTCCATCAATTTCTTCCACGAAGGGCGGCCTGAGATATCATTCCACCACGAGTTAACGCACTTCCTTTCCGTGATCAGACGTCCCAATCCGCCATCGGTCATCAGGAACAGAATTGCAGGAAGGTGACATAAATCGGCGATGGTGAAATGGTCTCCGGCGAGGTATTTGCTCTCGGACAGCCTTTGCTCGTATACGTCGAGCACATACTCGAGCTTTTTAACACTGTCCTCGACCGCAGCATCGTCCGTTCGTTCCCCCATTTTGGGGAAAACCTCAAGCTGAAGAACAAGAGAGACGACGAGGTCGTTGAAATTGTGTGATTCCACTTCCATCCATTGATCCACTACGGCTTTCTCTTCAATCGTGTTTCCCAACAGGTTTGGACCTTGATCGGCATATTTTGTTGCGTAGTATCTTATTATAGCCCTTGATTCTGCTCAGGTATAATTAAATGTATAAATTCTGGTCTGATTTTGGTGGAAATTTAAAATAATAATATTAATTAGCGATACATTACCAAAAAGCTTGAAATCACCATCCTCGATTGCAGGGACTTGTCCAAAAGGCTGCGAAATTCGAATTTAAATCACAGGGGAGAAAAGGGGGGAAAATAACAAACAGAGAGAATGACGAAGGTTTCATACCTGACGAAGAAGAAATTGAGGTTTTTTATGTTCGGCAGTCCAGAGATCAATAGGTACAACTTCAAAGTCAACTCCCAACTCCAAGAGGCAAACCAGAACTCTTTGAGGAGAGCCAGCATAAAGAGGACCATATACTTTGACTGCCATTTTCTGGTAGTGAAACTGAAAGGAACTCTAATTTTTTCTTTCTACGGATAGAAATATCTCTTTGCAATTCCTAACAGACACAATCTCACACACATATATGTAGATATAAATCTGAATGATCATTTCAGCAACCAAAAGTGAGAACAATAACAACCCGGGGGTTGTCACGTGGAGATTTTCCACGTTGTGTGAGAATTCACTTTCCCTTGGTATGTCTTTTATGTTCTTTATTGATAAATATATATAACACATCTGATTAATAATAAAAAAAAAAAAAAAAAAAAAAGAGAAATATTAGGAACAAAAGATAAATTTTACTATCATATTTTATAATTAGTGGGTATCTGAGGGGGGTTAGCACGTGACAAGAAGTCATTTGATCTTTGAACAAGAAAAAGTAATTTAGTTGTAATTGACTAAAAGGGACTTGAGTTTCCCTCCTATAGTTTTAGTTTTGAAACCATAATTTTCTCAATATAGCTTCTATGTAACACTAATCTTAAAAATAAATAATACATTTCGTCATAAAATATATTACAAATATTTTTATCATAATTGACCTATGTGATATCTGCAATTCTAGTCAACTTGAAATATTTTTTTTTGGCATAGTAAAAAAAATGTCAAAAGGTAAAATGATACAATATCAAGTAGGTTATAGATGCCGTCAAACTCAGAGTAGCAACACAAGCTTATAAGTTCAAATTGTGACAACTAGTATGTCCAACAATTAGAATTTGAGCAATAGGTTGGCAAAAAATATTTTTGTTTTCAAATTACAATTGTTAGAATAGCATCCTGTATTTCTAATTGAATTTTGACAATATTATATTGTAAATTCTACCAATTATGGACGGCACTTTCAACTTTCAAACTATGTTTACATCTAAAGGGACCTCATTTGCAAACAAATTTTGTTTTGCTTTTTAACTTCTTTTTTTCATGGCCTCTTTTTCCGGCTAGTTAAGAACATGAGTTGTAGACAGGGGAGGTGTGGAATTCACTATCTATTCTGACATTATCTCTAAATATAAATGATTTCTTGATGTACAAAATATATGCTGTCTTAGGAAGGAACCCCTTTTTACTATCTTTTTTTTTTTTTTTTCTTTTCTTTTCTTGAAGTCCCATCAGGTTGGTTCATGATCATGCCTTTGCTACTGAAGTTCTTGATGGAGAAACAAGAGATTTTGCATATGCAATTGGTAATGCAAGTATCTTCTTTGGTTTGCTAACATAAGCTCTCCTGGTAAAGTTGTTGAAGTCATTGGCCTCAATCTCATCCAGTATTTGGCGGTACAGAAGCAGCGATGCCCATACCTGCATCAACCATGATCACAGTAAGAAGGATATCAACCACAAATACCTCATTTTGTTTTTTTTTTTTTTGGCCTCTATTGTACTCAACAAGTAAAGAACTGTGAGATGAACTGAATGAGAAAGGACTTTCTTACCGGCCATCTACTTTCTGAACTGAGCTCTGTGACTCCTCGTTCTGCCTCATCAAAAAACTTCCTTGCCCTTCTAATTTGCTTCTTCATGAAGTTCCTCCATTTATCTGTAACTCGTCCAGCAAATATGTCTTCGTCTGTAAGCCCTGCTTGTGCCAGTTCATCTTGAGGTAGGTACACCCTTCCTCTTCTTGCACTGGAAGAAGAGTGATATTTTGTAAGTTTTAAGGTTGGGAGAATTCAAAAACCTTTAGTTCTCCACAATTTAAATTGCATATAGTTTTGAGACTTACTCTTCCCCAACATCCCTTAGTATGTTTGTCAGCTGGTTAGCGATCCCTAATGCCAAAGCAGCATTGTAAACTCTCTCTGTGGTTGCCTTTGATTCAGGTGCAATGCCCATTACTGGAACACTCATCAGCCCAACAGTACCAGCAACATAGTAGCAGTAGAGATATAACTCATCAAAGTTTTTATATCTGGATTTTCTTAGGTCAGTCCGCATTCCCTCAATCATATCTCTGAATGGCTGCAAAAGAGCTTCTATTTGTCAGTAATAATCGTACAAAAGTTTAAAATAAAAAAGCACACAAAAGAGAGAGCTATGCATGATTTTCTATCTCCCAAGTAAACCATTATAGGAGAAAATTTGTGGTCAAGACAAAAGTTAGCAGTCTCCATTGATTAAATCGTACTATGAGAAGCAAGAAACATATGAAAAGAATATGGAAACTAAGTTGATACATACTATAATAAAAGGAATAGCCAAATACAGATATTTTTGAGCCGAAAGCACTTCAACCAGAGAGATTGACCTAAATGTGAGAACAACACTTTGAGAGTACTAAACAAACCTGAATATCAACAGGAAATTTGCGAACAGTATCTGATAAAGCAGCATCAAGCATATCGAAAGGATGCCCACAGAAAACATCTTCAAGTCTAGCTTCCCACCTATCCAATGCACTAGGAGTAATATGTGAGGCGTTAGGTCCATCAACAAGCTCGTCTGTTCTCCTGCACCACACTAGTAAACAGAAAATAACAAGGAAAATCTGAGAATTCGCTTCAAGATGTGATTAATTTTGTTGTTAGTACTCCATAATTTAAATTGAATATGATTGATATCAGAGCTCACAGAAGAAATATCCGGAGGAAACAAAAGTAAACAGCTAGAATAACAATATTTGCTATAGGGTGATGTAAATTCCAATTGGTTTAAGTACTAGCTTATGTTTTAGCCATTGCTGTTAGCATTGAAATTCTGCACTTCTTCATTCTTCATTGCAATATCAAAATGCATTCATGCCAAAAGAAATCGAAAGAATGACAGAGAAAGTTGGAGTGAGGAAAAACAGAACCAGTGGCATCCACTTTTGAATAGTCTCCACAAGTTTCAACAACGGGATATTTCTATTCATAGTGGGAGCTCTTTTACTATTAGCATTCATTTCTTTGATGATTAATCATCTGAAACTACAAAGATCGTTTAGTTTGAATATCTTCTAGCAGTTGAAGTTTGGAAAAGCATGAAGACAGTTTAAAGATAGGCACCATAGGCAACTTCAAATAAGAAATGTGTAGTTCTCTTTGCAGCTGATAAAGACTACAAAATATCAGAGGATATTTTCATATCAGCATAGAAGCAAAACTAAATCATATGGAGACAAAAGAATTAGTCTTATCATTCTGCAGAGAAACTTCGATTTAATATAAATATCAGAGTTCAACATTCTGATTCAAAGATAGATTGATTTCCAAACGATTCACAAAGAAACCATGTCCAAACTTGCTTTACATATTTATCAATCAAAGTATAAAATGCATACATACTTACCATATATTGCCCAAATAGCTTTCCGTCTCTCAGGTGTCATTAGCATAGTACCTGAGAAGGATTGTGTAAAAAAGCTTGAAATGAATGATCTTCTTTGGTCAACAAGATAAATCAGCATAAGAAATTAATAACTTAACTCACTTTGGTAACTAAAGAATAGAAAAAAAAGAGGGCTAACCCAAGTAAAAAGTCTTGGCATATTCTGCACATACTTCGCCACAGCGATCATAAGCTTCACTCAACAAGCCTAGATTACCAGGAAGAACTACATCAGGCTTTACCTCCAATTTTGATTTAGATCCCAACTGCCGATTAACCAAAGCTGCCTGCTTTAACACAACATCATAAACTTTTTGCTCTGAGGACATCGCCATTTCTCCAGCTGGAGTAGCCACAATACTAGAAAACACAGAGAATTTACCCAGCTTCTCTAATCTAGACCCACCCATGTGTGAATCATCATAAAGATAACTTGAATTTTGCCTTTGTTTTCTAGCCTTCCTGAGTCTGCCATTGCAGAACACATTTCTATCCCTAGTGATGAGTCTGGATGAATCTAAAAATCTGTTACCCTCTCTGATGGGTTCCAAGAATGCAATGGTGCTTGTGAGCTCAGAACTCGGTGAAACAACCCACAGCAAGGCAACAGACATGCTGGTACTTCTGGGGAAGGTTAAACAATGTCAAGATTTTGTCTTTCTTTCTGTACTCTTCCTTCCTCGTCTAAATATATTACTATAAAAAATAAATCCCACTTATGTTTATCAAATGTTTAAAAAATTCGCACTTCTCCTTTACAGACTAAAATATTCTTGCAAACCAAACCAAATCTCAAATCCCGAGCTACCCTTTTGAGCTAACTTAAAGCAGCAACTGTAAGCAGTTTTTAGTTTCTCTGCAAGACACAAAATTCCAAATTAAGTCCAGAATCAACCACAATTACTCTTAAGTATAAAATTATCAGCACAGCACAACACAACACAGGCTAACTTTAAAGAAAAACCAACAACAACAAAAGCATTTTCAAGAAACTGTTACAGATAAAATGGAGAGAAAAAAAAAAAAGAAGGTTGACGATTAATGCTTATCACACACCACTTCACTGAATAATGGGGAAGTGCTTTCCATTTTTAGTCAACTAGATATAATAATCTCACTTTCAACCGTCCATACACGTAGAAGCTATCTTCAAAAGGCAAGAAGTGAATCTTGAATTATTATTATATCACAAAGAAAAAGAAAATAAGATATGGAAAGCAACAGTAGAAAGAAAAATTTTAAAATAAAGAAGCAAATTATACAGTACTGCAATTGAATATTCCCAAAAGAAGAAAAGATTATCAAACCTGATAATTGGGCTTAACCCTTTAAGGTATCAACAATATCAAAGGAAGGAAAAACAAAAACAAAAAGACCCCTCTTTTCACAATCTTCTTAAGGTTTCCTAAATTCTTCTTCTGAAGAACAAGAAACAAGAACAAACTCCACCTCTTTGGATTCTACTAATATTAATTTTTTTTCTTTTTTTCTTTATGACATTTTTATACCCACTCACTCACATTTTCTTGTTCCCATCTGCTTCTTCATCTGCAAATTGGAAATTGAGTGACTCATATTCATAGCTACTCCCTAACGTTTATTTCTTTTCTTTTTTTTTTTTTGGTACTTTTGTCTCGTAAAAAAAATAAAAAAAAAAAAAAAAAAAAAAGAAAAGAAAACTGGTTTGTGTGGCTATCAGAAACCATGAAAGTACCTTCTTCTTTTTTCCCTTAATTCTCAAGATGTGGGCCCGGCAATCTCCCCCCAACCCTGCCTGCTTGGTTCGATTCTGGTCAAGAGTTTCAATATTATAAAATTAATCAAATCTTTAAAATTCGTTGCACTTTTTAATTAATTAAATTAGATAAATTCGTCTCGTGCAATAATAGGTTAAGGCCCAAAAAATATAATTTAGACTACCAAAATTAATATAACAGAAAATTTTTATTCTTTTAAGTCAACCTTTTATTTTAATTTAAATTCTAATACAAGTATATTTGTTATTTTGTTCCATAATTCTAGATTTTTTTTTTAAAAAAAAAAAAGTCTCTTTTTTAGAACGAGACATTTTTAATTACAAACGAAATATTTTAAAAAGAACTTTTGGAATGTACTAAACCATTCCATGTTCCTGTCCAGAAACCCTTCGCCCTTTCAAGAAGCATCCACTCTACGGCTTATCACTGAATAATTAATAAATCTCCTTTTTTTTTTATAGGTGTTATTTAGTCTCTCTCGATCCAAAATAATCCACCCAAGAAGGTCTAATAGTGCGGATATATCTACACTTACGAATATATATCGAACTGTGAAACCCGGGTGAAGTTTAAACTTTTAACCTCTTGACAAACCGGAGATATTCAATCAAAAGGTTGAATGGAGAGATTCATATACCATTAGGCCGGAAGATAAACTTCTATTTTTTGTTGAAATGACAAATAAAAATATATATCTTAAAAAAATTAATTATTTTAATTTGAATAAATAGATATATATATATATATTTATATTTTGTTAGATAATTGGATCCATTTTACTTTTAAGTGAATATAAAAGGTAACAGTCTCATTTATGACATAATAAAAATTAAAAAGAAAAAAAACAAAAACTGAGCATAAGGGTTATTTTTGTCAAAATCTTCTATTTTTAGCCAGTTTAAATTTCGAAAAAAATGATAATTGAAAATTAAAAAAAAAATTGACCAAAATAAAACTTTTTAACCAATTAAAAAACAAAATAGGATTTAATTGTCTAAAATTACTAATTTTCTAAAAAATAATTTTAACTCAATAAAAATTGTAAAATAATAAAAACGACCAATAACGATAAATGGACAGAAATTAATAAAAAATAAAATAATAAAACGAAGTATTATTTTAACTACAGTATTCCAAAATTAGGAATAAAAATAAAATCCAAAAATAACCAATAACGGTTCCATAATTTGAGGAGTGCTGATTAATTAAATAATTAGTGGGGTTAATTTTATATAATATTACATATTAATTCTAAGAGGAGGATCTTACTCAGAAAAAGCCACGTGTCATGATAACCCAATCAGTGGAAGATAACGTTATCGAAACATTAGTGCGCGGAATGGTTAACTCGTACACGTGTCCCTTTGTGTATGGTACAATATTTGAAACTCCCACTTTTCTTTTTTTTTTTTTTGTTTTTGAGTCCCTTTTGCCTGCTGTGTGCGGGATGCGCGGGCAATTCGGTCATTATGGGTCCCGCGTACAATAAGTGGGCCCCACTTTCCCAAACCAAAAGTGCCAGGTAATGTGTACCCGACACTCACTCTTTCAAGTGGAAGACATAATATAATATATATAAATGATATTTTTTTTTATATGTTATTTTCACCAACTAATTAAAAAATGATGATGATGAGTGGGAGAAATTTTTAAAATTACATTATGTAATTAAAATTGCGATATAAAATAATCTTTAACGAATATATCAAACTCAAATTTCTCATTTTATATAACAAAACAAGACAAATAAAATAAACCAAAAACCAATTAAGTTATCAACTAATATATATATATATATATATATATAATATATATATTTTCCCAATTCTTTTTTTTTTTTTTTTTTTTTTTGGTCCCAATTCAATGGCAGTGGGTTTGGGTGCCTTTCTCCAGCATCTCTTGGTCCACATGGTATATGCGTTTTTGCGTTTTTTATTTATTTAATTTTTTTATTTTGTATAATAATATTTCAATAGTTAATCTTTAAAAAAAAATATTTAAAAAAAAAAAAAAAAAAAAAAGAGAAGAGAGAAACAGTAATTAGTATTATTATTACATCAACATTACATGGGATCCTCAAAAAAATTAATAATAAAGTCAGAGGGAGACAAAAAGGGCCTCTCTCCATTTTCAGTTCCTTGGATCAATCTCCTTCATATGTTGTTGTCGTCCTCGTCTTCGTCCCAATTTAAAAAAGCCAGCATCAAGAAATTGAATAACATATATATATATATATATATATATATATATATTTCTTTTGTTGTTGGTTATATGAGGTCTTTCATGGTTTTTTTGTGCATGTGGGTTATTAGCTCATGGCATGCATCATTTTGCAATTAATCAAGAATTGCAGCTCATAAATTTCTGCCCTCTTTTCATGGATTCTTTTTCTTTTTCCACCACATCAAAATCATTAATGAATGTTGGAAATTTTAAAAGTGAATGTTTAATGATATAATCAAAAATGAGTTTAAAAAGGAATCATAAGATAATATTTATTTTAAATAATAAATTATCCAAAAGATATGTTTATGGATATATCTCAATAAAAACATCGATGCCATTACATATATATTGTAGATATGCATACATGAATATCAACAATATGAATAACATACTATCAAAGTTATGCGGTTATGCCCCAAATTAGGGACTCTAATACATTCAATGGCTATCACATGTGAAATCCAAAACTGGTAAATTCATTAATGAATGAACAGATATCTTTTTTAAAATAAAATTAGTAAATAAACCTAATGTTAGGAATACTACATATTAAAATAAAGAAAAAGAAAAAGAAAAAGAAAACTAATGTTACCAGACGACAATAATTCCTTTTTCTCAAACATGTCTTCTTGTTAATCCGACTATTACCTATCCCAAATGAAATCAACTCAGATGGTATATTAATGAATGAACATGGACATTTGGACTGGTACCTCAAAAATTAAGTCATAATAAATAACATGTGAAGATGTTGTTATCCACAACATTAAAATATATAAATTTAACGATATATATTATATATAAAATTAGTAAATAAACCTAATAGATATACATATTAAACTAAAGAGCAAAGAAAAAAAATGTTATACCAGACGACAAAATCTTTTCTCAAAAGTTTTCTTGTTTTCTTCTTCCCAAATAACAACAGATGTATATATGAACATGGAAATTTGGTACCACGAAAACTATAAAGAAAATACAAATATAGAAGAAAAACAAGAAGTTACTTAGGTGTGATAACAAATGAATGTAAATATCAATCATATTCGAGATAAATAACATCAAAGTTAAATAATAATAATAATAATAATAATATTTTACTAGATTAAAAAGAAAACAAAAAACAAGATTTTAGAATCTTGAGGTTGTCTTAAAATGGGGAAAATACAAAACCTAGGTTAACCATGAAAATTGTACGTCTTCGTCAGGATACGTACGTAGGTTGTCGTGTGGATCATTTCCGAAGGGACGAGAATTAAAGACAGTCCTTCCATTCCATCGACTTTCGTCCTCACGTTATTTGCTTCATACCGCCAACACATCTCCATTGTAGCTGAACATACTTTGGATCTAATTCACAAGATTCCCCCCGTGTGTGCTTGAAGGCTAAGAGTAATAGGTCTTTTTTTTATTGACTAGTACGGATTAAGTATAAGTTCATTCGTTGTGCATGAGAGTAGTTTTTGAATAATTCCGTACAATGAATACTATATTGATGTGACAGTGTCGAAGTATTTATAATCGCATCCATTTGTGGGATCTATTTAGGTAAATTTTGAAAGTATAAACTTTTTTTTGTTTTTAATATAACTGAACTTATGACGTTCAAAATTTATAAATATTTTTTTA
Source organism: Cynanchum wilfordii (assembly GCA_025388415.1). Classification (NCBI taxonomy): domain Eukaryota; kingdom Viridiplantae; phylum Streptophyta; class Magnoliopsida; order Gentianales; family Apocynaceae; genus Cynanchum; species Cynanchum wilfordii. The sequence goes on from JAHSUH010000005.1 coordinate 46,705, forward strand.
AAAAATAAAAATAAAAAGAAAGGAGTTTCAAGACACAATCCTATAAAGAAATGAAGCTTTCACTATTGATTTGTATATTTAACTCATATTTCTTAATACTCTTAACAAGACTCATATATTTAAAACCTAAAATCTTACATATATTAATAATATGACTAAAATTAGTTAGTGCGACAATAAATTATTTTTACATTAACATTCTAAATCTTTTTAGGATTATATAATACATATTGAACGCTCAATGATATTGTTTTTTTTAACACATTTCAAATATATTTCACGAATTTAAAATACATATATCACAAAGTAAAAAGTTTAAAAATATCATAATAATACACTCTTCACAATATTGATATATTTATATTTATATTATTATAACATTGAGTATAAACTATAAAGAAATGTCTGACCAAAAACAAATATGCCTAGCTCATCTCGTAGAATTAGAATAGTGGGAAAATGAATAGTGGGAAAATTCTTTGTACAATATATATATAAATTATATGTCAAGTGGATAAGTACGTACGTGTTTGGTACACATGCACAAATGGTGGATGTTTCAGGTTCGCACACATTTTCAATGAAAGTTGTAAGTATTTGGGAACAAATTTGTGGAGACCTTTGGGTTTGGGATATTGCGTTCACGTAATTCCATAACATGGGTGGTCTTAAGCCTGCCAAAGATTTTTCTACATGGAGAATGCATGAACCAACGATATTCTCTAAACCATCCTAAATTCTCGAGTTCGAACATTGTTTACATAGAAATAGGTGTAGCGGGAGCTTCCCTTAATAGGGATCATATATAGCTCGACTCTAGTTTAGTTGAGACTCAAATTAGTTATCAAACACTAATAAATTACCCAAAATAAAATATTCTCTAAAATTTAAGGATTCATTTTGATTTTTTTAAAAAAATTTATTTATATTCATAAAATTTATATATAAAAATAAATTTAAAATCAAATTCGAGAATAAAATCAAAATTGCCACCATGACTAGCAAGTTTGTTTGAATATATATATATCAGACATCTACTCGAATAAAGATTAATTTGAATATAAGTATGACTTAAAAATACGATCCATAATTGCAATAGTTCCTTGGTGTTGAAATTCATATATTGTACTTTTTTTTTTTTTTTGATACCCACTTGGGGCGTCCGGTGTCCTCACCTTATTTGGTGAGACTAATTTTGACATGACAGCTAGCTCAATTCTTACTCGAGAGTGAGGGCTTGACCCGAGCTTTTTAACATGACACTAACCAACTTCCCAGGGGGCAGGTAATTGACTATTTGATGCAACATTGCAATCAACCATTTTCTATGAAAAGGTAGATAATTCTTTATTACGATTTAGAAATTAGTATGTGAAAACATTGAAGAATTACAACCAAAGTATGTGACAACATTGCAAGATCAACCAAGTTTCCTCTCTATGAAAAGGAAGATGGCCCATTTTCAACGTTGTTATTGTAGTATGGGGAAAGTTGGTAGATGGCCCATTTTCAACGTAGCATAATGCACCTATATCAGTCTCCCCCCAATAAATAGAATGGCCCATTTTCAGTTAGAATATATAAAGCCCAAATTATGGCCTTCATAGAAAGCCCATCAATTCTATTTTCTTTGTGGGTTTCGGCCTTTTATAGAGATCCCTTCAATTTTCTGCCTGGGATTGTTGAACAGAGTAAGGCTCCCAGTAATGGAGGAAGAAGACGACGCAGCTAACCTCGAGAGCTTCCTGCAGTGGGCGACTGAGATTGGAATTTCGGATTCCGATCCCTCTGCAATCCGTTGGCAAGAACAAAGGCGTCTGTCTTCATGTTTGGGTTACTCCCTTATCGTTTCTCACTTCCCTGATGCCGGCGGGTACTCTATACTTCACCCACTCCTTGCTGTAATTTTTACTCTCCATATGAAGACATAATTATGTGTATTCGTCGTTCAATACTTATCTTTTTTTATTGATTGCATTGTTGGGATATTTATTGGTTTAAGCAGTAGGGGACTAGCAGCAGCTCGTGACCTTAGAAAAGGGGAGTTAATTCTGAGAGTTCCGAAGGATGCGTTAATGACTAGTGAGAGTTTGATGATAAAAGATCAAACACTCTTTGCTGCTGTAAAAAGACATCCTTCCCTTTCATCAACTCAGGTACAGCTCCAAATTGTTTGATGTGGTTGTAGGAGGAAAAGAATGTTAGAACATTATCAGTTTTCTGTAGTTAATCATAGTTTACCTAATTTTAGTTTTTGACATATGTTTTTGTGAGATTATTGTCGAAAGGAGTTTGTTGAGGTTTTTAATCATATGTTAAAAGTTGAGGTTCCTCAGACTTTTATTCTCAGGATTTTCAAGAAAATCAAAGTTTGTAATTCTTTAAGCAGCTTGATTATGAAGTTGAAGTGGGGCACTCAAAATTTTATAAATGTTTTTTAATTATCTTAAACAAGTTAAATACATTAGATATTTGGTTCCTGTTGGATGTTTAAGGATTCCCTATGATGAAATTCAGTTATTATCTGATTTATGAAAAGGAAATTCTTCTAATGCCATCTGAACTGTGATTGATACAGATACTTGCTGTTGCATTACTGAATGAAGTAAATAAAGGGAGAAGTTCTTGGTGGTACCCTTACGTAAAGCAGTTGCCGCGCAGCTACAACATACTTGCAAGCTTCAGTCAATTTGAAATACAAGCTCTGCAAGTTAGTCCCTGACCCATAATTATATTTAGTTTAGGTATATAAATGTTTGACAGTAATGGAGATTATTTTATATTCTGTGTGTGTATCAGATGGAAAAAGATTTTTTGACATGAAGTATCTAAAATGAATTATAGATGGATGATGCCATCTGGATTGCTGAGAAAGCAGCAGGGAAGGCTAAGTTAGAGTGGAAAGAAGCTACTGTAATCATGGTTGAGCTCGGGTTCAAACCCGCTCTCTTGACTTTGAGGGCTTGGCTGTGGGCTTCCGCAACTGTAAGTGTATTCCATCTATCCTTGAAAAATCATTACCAACACTAATGGATCCTAATGTATTTGAATAGAAAAAATTCGCCAATCTTTCTCCTGTGAGTCTAACATATTCACTTTTTCTTCCTTGCCACCCCCAGAGATAAGGAAAAAACTGCACCCTGACTTGTCTGTCCGTTACTATCTACAGTCATAAACTTTATAAATTGGACTTTCAATATCTAACATTCTGTATAATGCTTGAAGATATCATCTCGTACAATGCATATACCTTGGGACAATGCTGGTTGTTTGTGCCCTGTTGGAGATTTCTTTAATTATGCTGCACCTGGAGATGAACCATGTGATTTTGAGAACTTGGGGACCTCCAGGTATGATTCTCTGCAGCCCATTGAATTACTTGATATAGATGCCGGGAGATTAACAGATGCAGGATACGAGGGTGATGTTGATTCTTATTGCTTCTATGCTAGAAGAAACTACAAAGAGAAAGAGCAGGTATTACTTCAATGCTTTGTTTTAGAAGAAGTTTCAAATTGTTTTTCCCCGTTGGCCGAATTTTCCCGAGGGCATCTTAAAAAGAATAGAATCTTCTTATATTCATTTATACCATTTTTCCAGTAAGGCTGCTTGTTAGTATCTTTCATAACCATGTGCCTTTGACTACCACGTTTGATTTTTTATGCTTAATATTTTTGTAGCTTTGAAGATGTGCATGGATGTAATCAATGCTGTCATTTTGCAAACAGGTTCTCTTAAGCTACGGAATGTATACTAACTTGGAGCTGCTTGAACACTATGGGTTTCTGCTGGATGCCAATCCAAATGATAAAGCCTTTATTCCTTTGGAACCTGATGTCTATTCCCTGTGTTCGTGGTCCAAGGAATTGCTGTACATCGACCGAGATGGGAAGCCATCCTTTGCTTTTCTTTCTACTTTGCGTTTGTGGGCTACTCCTCCAAACCAACGAAGATCTATAGGACACATAGCTTATTCGGGGAAGCAGCTTTCAGCTGAGAATGAAATTACTGTCATGACCAGGATAGTAAAGAAATGCCGCGATGTTTTAGAGAATCTAACCACATCTGCTGAACAAGATAAGTTGTTGCTCAGAACCATCAACACAAACCAGGATTCGCTTCTTCCAATTGAGGTTGAGAACCTGCCATGTGCATGCACTGGTGAGCTTCGTGCTTTCTTTAAAAGCAATGGCATGACAGGTTTAGATGATTTTGCAAACGCATGTATGTTGTCTAGGAAAGTAATAAGATCAATGTTTAGGTGGAAATTAGCTATTAATTGGAGATTTGACTATAAAAGAATACTATTGCGTTGTATTACACACTGTACTCAGATAATTGATGATTTATGTCTCAAGAAAAGTTCAATCACGGAATGAGAATTTGGAATCCTCTTTCTCAGGAAAGGGTAGCATTTTGGTATTTTACAGTTCTAACCTAATTTTGCCCATTTCTTATCCCATTAATAGAATTATTTAACAATGTAGCGTGTGTTAGGCTTCCAAAGTTTGAAACTTCCTCCCATACCGTTTTGGTAAATTTTTTTTCAGGTTTACATTTTCTTTGTGTTGAATTTAGTAAATTAGATCCATATTGATATGCAAAACTATATCACTTAACTCTTGATGTAGGATTTTGGACTTCAATATAATTATTGATGTCCCACTGTAGAACACTCTGCTCTCAGTCGAGAATCCTGAGTAAATCAGGATCCTTCGGTGAGATTTTGCAAGCATTTCAGAGAAAAGGTAATCCAGACAATGACAAACCAGAACAAATGCCCTTAAAATAGATGTGAAGTCTCTTACTAAATACAAAAAAAACTGTGGTTCGAAAGAGATATATTATATTATATTAAAAAATTTATGGATCAGACTTTTGGCTTGAATTTCTCAAATAAAGAGAAATTATTGTTAGCACAGCATAATCAGCTTCGATCATCTGGGGAAATAATCCTCACATCCATTTGTGCAAAAATTGATTCTTTTTTCAAAACAATCATATTACCCCCTACGTGAGGATTTAGGTGTCATCTAAATAAGAAAAACTCCAAATATTGAATTTTCAGAAAAAAAGTAAAAAACCATATTAATGGATCAGATTTTTGGCTTGGATTTCTCAAATAAAGAGAAATTATTGTTAGCACAGTATAATCTGCTTCGATCATCTGGGGAAATAATCCTCATATCCATTTATGCAAAAATTGATTCTTTTTTTTTGGAAAAAAAAAACACATACTACCAATATACAAGGAATTACGGGTTATCTACCTGAAGAAAAACTCCAAATTTTTTATTTTCAGAAAAGATAATAATATGGTTTTAAAAGATAAAACTATATTAATTACAAAATTTAATGGATCAGAATTTTGGCTTGGATTTCTCAAATAAAGAGAAATTACTGTTAGCACAGTATAATCAGCTTCGATCATCTGGGGAAATAATCCTCATATCCATTTGTGCAAATAATGATTTAGAAAAAAAACCACATTACCTCCATACGAGGAATTAGGGCTTATCTACCTGAAGAAAAACTCACAAATTTTATTTTTCAGAAAGAAAAAAATAATATCCAGATGGATCAGACAAATCTGGCTTGGATTTTCTCCAAAAATGGAGAAAAAACAAAAAAGCGCTCAGTAATTTCAGTTTCGATCATCTGGGGAAATTATCATCACTTCCATCTCAGACCATTGTGATTGCTAACTCGTCCAAACAGAAAGAAAAAAAAAATCGAAATAATAAAAATTGAAATAATTTCCCCGGACCTGATTAGAACATGCCCTCGTGAAAGAGTGCAAAAGCATATAATTGAAAGCAGAAACGGAGAATTAATATAGCGTCGGCTCATACACAACGCCAATTTCAACACAATAGCGCTGGTAATCAGTATTCGACGCAAAGTCCGGAAAAGTTCCTAAAAATTTCCTATGAACATTTACGAGGAATTTGGGGGAGAACAGAGGGGAAAAAAAAATAAAAATAAAATAACGCAACGGATGAAAGAGGCAGAAAGGTATGCAAGATTTGTTAGGATGTTGAGCGTTGCTTACTCTTATATAAGGGGTTACTGAAGCTTCTAGGGTTTTGAGAAACCCTAATTCTACTATTCGATTGAGGCGTTTCAGTGTCACGTGCTCAAGAGGCCTTCGCTATGCTGTATTATTATTATTATTTATTGGTGTATTTTTTTATATATATATTACAGAAGAAAAATAGTCATTATATTTATAGAATATTGTCTAAAAAATTGGTCATCAAAGAGATTTTTATAAAATAATATTAGTTAGTCAAATATTTAAAAATGTTTAACTAGAAAAATTTTTAAAATAAAATAAAATTAGTAAATTAGTAAATTTTTTTCACTATTTGTACATTTACTAAGTGCTATTCTTTTTTTTCTTTTTTTTTTTTGTCTCATATTAAATATATATATTATGATACAAAGTATTTTATAGAGTCCCACTTATATAAGTGTCTTAAAATCCTATATACATTCAAATTAAGATGTCTAAAAAAAAAAATTATGTGAAACACTTAAATTATTTTTTAGTATAACCAAATAATTAAAATTATTTTGGTCAATTGGATTGTGATTTTTGGTGGATAAGTGTATTTTTTTTTATACCCATTTGGGAAGCTCGGTGTTCCCCACCTTATTTGGTGACACTAATCTGGAATCGGGCATGTAGAGCGTTCACGGAATTCAACTCTTACTCAAGGGTAAGGGTCTGACCCATAATTTTTTTAACATGGCAATAACCACCCAGGGGATTCTAAACATCGAACCATCTGCCTTAGAAGAAGCATTATGAGTTCGCGCACCAACTCTCCAAGCTACCAAGTTGATAAGTGTATTTTTTATTAACATATTAAATAATGTAACAAAAGATATAATAAGAAAACATGAAGTTGAGTTTTTAGTTTTTATTTTACTATGGAATTAGTATTTAGTACTCATCAATTTTCTTTCCTTCATTATTATTAAGAAAAAAAAAAAATCTATACACTTAAAATTGTTCATCTCAAGAAAGAGAAGAAGAAAGAAGAAGAGTGGGGAAAAAAATTGAGAGGAAGGTTTTCTTGGATTTTTTTTTTTTTTTTATAACTTTTTAATATTCGATAATCACTTTGAACTTTAACTAATTTAAAATTAAAAAACATTAGACTTTTCTTTGTAAGAAGCTTTGAGTAACATTTATTTCTATATAAATCAAGATCTTATTTAAAAGGAATCAAACTTTTTCCAGCTATAGTAGAGAATTATTGGATATGTTGCTTTAGAAGGGAGCAACATTTCCCCAATTGGTTCATGTTCAAATAGGGAAAATATACCCAAACGAGAAGGAAGAATGATACTTTAACCAACTAATTTCCAGAGATATATTTTCAGGGATTTCTTGATTCCCTTTGTCTTCAACTAGGAATCTCATCAAAAGAAACTGTCCCAAATAATTCCTTTCTTTAGCCATTTTCTTGTTAAAAAGAATGTTCTTTTTCTCCTTCAAACTTCTCTTAAACCATTTCTTTGCTTGTTTCTTTGTATTGCCAACAGGATCTCCAAAATAAAATAACATAAATTAGAAACTACTACTTTTATCTTATAAAATGCTCCAACCCAAAACAAAAACCATAATATCATCAGTTCTTTGAAAAACTTTCCATTTCATAGCTAGTAGTACTTGTTTAGATTCTCAAAATGGCTGCTACAACACAATCTCTAAAGAGGTCTGAGTCAGTTCTTGACACCATGCCGGAGGCACTAAGGCAAAGCAGGTACCACATGAAGAGGTGCTTCGCTAAGTACATCGAGAAAGGTAAGCGTTTGATGAAACTTCATCATTTGATGGATGAAATGGAGAATGCCATTGATGATCCCTCTGAAAGAACCCACTTATTGGAAGGTTTACTTGGATATATTTTGTGCACTACCAAGGTAATTAAGTATAAAAAAGTAACAATTCTTGGAAGGTTTACTCCCCAATGTGTCTATTGTTTTTGTTTGTAATTATGTTGTTTGTGATAACAATTTTGCAGGAGGCTGCTGTTGTTCCTCCATATGTTGCCTTTGCAATTAGGCCAAATCCTGGATTCTGGGAGTTTGTTAAAGTGAACGCAAATGATCTTTCTGTAGATGGAATCTCTGTCACTGACTACTTGAAATACAAAGAAATAATTGTGGACGAGAAATGGTAAATAAAACTTGGTTCTTGAAAAAAAGTGGCAGAGATTAATGTAACACTTCTGAGTTTTACATGGCAGGGCGAATGATGAAAATGCACTGGAAATTGATTTTGGAGCAGTGGATTTCTCTACACCTCGTCTGACTCTGTCTTCTTCGATTGGAAATGGAATCAGCCACACTTCCAAGTTCATGACTTCCAAGCTGAGTGGTGGTGCTGGAAGTGCACAGCCTCTTGTGGATTATTTGCTGTCCCTAAACCACCAGGAAGAAGTATGTATGCTTACATGAATAATCTTGATGTAGAAATGGTAATACTGGATGAAAGAAATTGTGGGAAAACTCAAATTCACTTCTTTTGGCTTTGAAACTTTTGTAGAAACTTATGATAAATGAGACCCTAAACACACCTTCAAAGCTTCAGTCAGCACTGATAGTAGCTGAAGCAGCCCTCTCTGTGCAACCCAAAGATACACCATACCAGACCTTTGAGCTTAGGTGAGTCTACTGGTTTCTTTTCCTGTTTTTGCTAGCATAGGAATTGAAGCTAGAAATTTTGCATGGAAAAATGACAGGTTTAAAGAATGGGGCTTTGAGAAAGGGTGGGGAGATACTGCTGAAAGAGTCAAGGAGACAATGAGATCACTTTCTGAGGTTTTACAGTCTCCAGACCCAATGAACATGGAGAAGTTCTTGGGCAGACTTCCAATCATATTCAATGTTGTGCTATTTTCTGTCCATGGATACTTTGGCCAATCAGATGTTCTTGGCTTGCCAGACACTGGAGGACAGGTAGAATCCCTTAATTTACTGATGAAATCTTGTCAAATATAGCTTCTTTTTTTGTCTAAACAAACTTGTGAAAACAGGTTGTTTATGTTTTGGATCAAGTTGTAGCTTTTGAGGAGGAATTGCTCCTAAGAATCAAGCAGCAAGGTCTTAATTTTAAGCCCCAAATTCTTGTGGTGAGTACTATAGCAGACAAGGGTTGTTTTTTGGCTTTGATGGGCAAATAACATTTAACATTTCTTGGTTTTGCAGGTCACAAGACTGATACATGATGCTAAAGGGACAAAATGCAACCAGGAATTAGAACCAATTAACAACACAAAACACTCACACATTCTTAGAGTTCCATTCAAGACAGAAAATGGAGATATTGTTCCTCAATGGATTTCAAGATTTGACATTTATCCTTATCTTGAGAGATATACTCAGGTTTGGCTAAGAAACATAAGTATTTATGTATTTCGTGATTTTCTTGATCCCTTTATTCATGAAATGAAACAACTTCGCATGCACATTCTGCAGGATGCATCTAATAAAATCATGGAACTGATGGAAGGAAAACCAGATCTTATCATTGGGAACTATACTGATGGAAATTTGGTGGCCTCACTGATGGCCAGCAAGCTTGGAATAACACTGGTATCCTTTTTTCCTTAGTTTCACAAGTTTAATGTGCAAAATATGTCATATACATATATATATATATAAGAGTACTTGTTGACATTTGGAGTTTCAATTAGGGAACCATTGCTCATGCATTGGAGAAGACAAAGTATGAAGATTCAGATATGAAATGGAAGGAATTAGACCCGAAGTACCACTTCTCATGCCAGTTCACAGCTGATTTGATTGCAATGAATATGGCTGATTTTGTCATTACAAGCACTTACCAAGAAATAGCAGGAAGGTGAGCTATTCACATAAGCAGATTGCATGCTGTGTTGATTCATGATTTACTTAATGAAGACATTTTTTCTTTTTTCATTGTTTTGGATTTGCAGCAAAGATAGGCCTGGCCAGTATGAGAGCCATGAAGCATTCACTCTTCCAGGACTTTACAGGGTTGTTTCAGGAACAAATGTCTTTGATCCAAAGTTTAATATTGCTTCTCCTGGAGCAGACCAATCAGTCTACTTTCCCCACACAGAGAAACAGAGAAGACTCACTCAATTTCATCCCGCCATTGAAGAACTTCTCTTCTCTAAAGGAGACAATGATGAACACATGTAAGTATGTTTTTTTTTTCTATGCTCAGAACATTCAAAAAGTTCTAACATGTTTGGATTTGTTTAGAGGATACCTAGAAGATAAAAAGAAGCCTATCATATTCACCATGGCAAGACTTGATGTAGTCAAGAATATCACTGGATTGACTGAGTGGTATGGAAAGAACAAGAGGCTTAGAAACTTGGCAAATATTGTTGTTGTTGGTGCTTTCTTTGATCCTTCAAAATCCAAAGATAGAGAAGAGGCTGCTGAAATAAAAAAGATGCATATGTTGATTGAAAAATACCAACTTAAGGGTCAGATAAGATGGATAGCAGCCCAGACTGACAGGAACAGAAACAGTGAACTTTACCGTACTATTGCTGACACAAAGGGAGCCTTTGTGCAACCAGCTTTATATGAAGCATTTGGTCTTACTGTGATTGAGGCAATGAATTGTGGATTACCTACCTTTGCAACTAATCAAGGAGGCCCTGCTGAGATCATTGTTGATGGAGTTTCTGGCTTTCACATTGATCCCAACAATGGAGATGAATCAAGCAATAAGATTGCAGACTTTTTCCAGAGGTGCAAAGAAGATCCTGAATCCTGGAACAGAATCTCACTTGCTGGTCTTAAGCGAATAAACGAATGGTAACCAAACTAAAACTGATATCCATTATTAACTTACCCACAGAATTTGATGACCCAAAAATGCATAAAATGATGGATTTTCTGTATTTTCTGCAGCTACACATGGAAGATCTATGCAAACAAGGTTTTGAATATGGGTTGTGTCTATAACTTCTGGAGCCATCTATACAGAGATCAGAAACAAGCTAAGCAAAGATATATACAGGCCTTCTACAATCTCCAATTTAGGAACTTGGTAAATTACCATATCATATTAATGTTTTATATAGTTTTATCAGCTTATAACAATTAACTGTTGGCTTGAACAAACTCTTTCAGGTAAAAAATGTTTCTGTTAAGACGGAAGAACATCCAAAGCAAGAGACAAAGGAGAAACCTAAACCACAGCTCATACAGAGGCATGTTTTTCAACTATCTAGTCCTTTTACCTAAAAAATATTTAGCAGTAACTGTATTTCTCGAGTTGAGCTTACTAACCTGATATAGTTGTTTCCTTTGGCATCAGGCGCGCGTCTAGACTGCAAAGGTAGAATTACAAATCAAGTCATTCTCATTGTACAGAGTAAACATCTTCTAAACCTAACATTTTACTGAAACTTACTCAACTTCCAGGTTGTTTGGAGCTTGAAATTTTCAGAAGACAGAAGCTTGGCAAGGATCTGCTGCTACATTTGGCCTGGGAAAATATATGTTACATTTATCATATCTGTTGCTTTTGAAATTGTGAAGTACAAATAACAATTGTAAAGGAAATGGTGAAATTTGTTTGATTTGGATGAATCACGTTTAATAAATGAAAATTCCCAGTTCCAGATTTCTTGACTCAGTGTGAAAAATCTTGAAAATCTATGCATACTTTGCTCATGTTATGACAACATTTGACTCCAGAGCATTTGACAACAAATAAATGGCACTAGTATTTATATGATTGAAGGTGAATTTCCAAGATCAAGAAAAGTAAACAGCTCAACATTTGACAATTGAATTCAGAAACATCTTAAACAATGTCAATGGAAACAAAGTGATCATGTTTTCAATTCATGGAAACATCTCTAGTCAATGTCAATGGAAACATCTCTAGTCACATTGAAGAACTTCAAGACATGAGACCAATGTTCCCATCTTTTCAGCCGATGAACAGCAATTGTTTCTGGTATGAGTTCATGAGAGCACCTTCCATTGGTTCCTGGGTAGTCATACATTGCAGGTTTATTAGAAAACCTGTTCTTTGCCTTCTTCCCTTTATCAAGCCACTTCCCAACCTGCCTATCTTCAGGACCATACGTATCATTCATTGGGATTTCAGAAACTGCGATCCACTCCACGAGGTCCCATGACAGAACAAAACCCATTCCTGACATGTAATGCATAAAGGGATTCATGCTAGGACAAGGAATCACAAACCCATAGTACAAATCTGACCTTGGCAAAGGCTGGAGAGATGATGCCAATGGCTCAAGCCTTAAGTAAACATCATCATCAGCCTTCATGACATAGTCATATCTCTGAGACAATATTCTGGGGAGAGAAGAGAAATATGCATAAGTTTTGCCATAGTTCATGTTCTCAGTGCAATTCAGAATGATAATGTCATTAAAACGCATTATCTCAAGAGCTACAAGAATCCTTTGTTCAGGCTTGGTGAGTTTGCAGAAAACAAATCTGACATCAATCTTGGCTATGGGAGAAGATTGAATCCCATATAAGAGGCGGAGGAAATGGCGACGATCGTATGTGTCAGCCCGAGTAAGGATTCCTATCAAGAGGCTAAAGTTAGCATATTTCTCATTAGCTGCGTCCTGGACTATAATGTCACTGTTTCTCAAAGTGATCACAGAGGACTTTAAGCTAATGCTGAAGAAGAAGATGAATATCAAGAGGATTATGGCAAAGGTAGGCAATGAAATCATAAGTACCTGACTCTTCATCATTCTATCAGACATACTTGCACACAGTAGAGATAAGCAAGGTAGAAAGAGATGATTAATCCATGGAAATTTTCATGGCATCTCTTTTTCTTTTGCTAGTTTTCTGGGTACTTATATAAATTCACAAGAAATTATCAAGGTCACACTTGAAATGTGAAAAAAGGTTCAAGAAACTGATCCAATGCATGCTTTACATGGAAGCGTTTACTAAACTCATTGCTGTTACACAAATTCTTGAATAACTTTTCATTCAAATTCTTACCTTTGTTGACTATGAAATATAGTGCAAACATGCAAGGCAACAAGGGTATATCAGCTGAAAAGCATTTCCATTCAGAAAGTCGATACAAATAACTATAAGTTACATAATGTTCCCTTTTGTACTTCACTACCTCGCCCTAGAAACATTTTTCTGTTTACTAAAGCAGAAACTAAATCACACTAAAGAGTTCAATTACTCAAGTGGAAGATTATAGCATAAACCATTTCCTAGATATTGTTGCTTTGTGAATTTTGGTTTCAACTATACAATATTGAAGATCTTAATATAACCAAATTTCCTGATAGAATCAAGTTTGAAAAAAATGTTACAAAGAATATTGAAACTCCATCAGTGAGAATATTAGCAAGCTACCATAACTGGATCCATTGCAGCTGAGCTCTCTCTCACACACATTTCAGGACCAATGTTCACCATTTCTTCTCCCTGCACCATAGAATTATTGGATAAAATTCATGTAAAAGTAATTTTGTAGTGCAGGTTTTATTCTTTTTATTTTCTAATGATCCAATTCAACGTGTATGACAAGATATGCTACCTTAGCAACATTTCTGAAATATGTCGTCGTGTAATTTCCCGTAGGAAACAAGGCTTCAATTAGATCTGCTAGGACTAGCTGAGGTTGAGAGACGCCTCCATCGTACCAGTCTTGGTGATGAAATTAGGATGTACAAAGAAGTGGTCAATCAGGAACAAACCCATAAAATTAACAAAATCAATAGTAACCAGGGGATTTATTGTTCTTAAAAATAGGAAAAGGGAAAAACAGAGATAAGAGAAATAAGAAGAAAGAACTATAAAAAGGCATCAGTGGTGCTCACCAAGGATGGTAAAGTTTTGGATTCTTTTGTCATATCTCCACAGGCTTTGATTTGTGAGGAAAGCAAAGCAAGATTGATCTTCTACACCAATATTTTGGAGAAAGGTGGAGAGATTATAAGCAGCTGGATTAGAGATGTATGTCTCGTCTATCACTACATCCACAGTCTAGAAAAAATCTCAGAATTAGTATCACTGAACGTGCTGAAGAACTTGACATATAGCATGCACATGTAACAGCAAATGAAAAACTAAGAATTTATAAAACCTCTGTTACTTAATCTAGGTATAGTAGCTAGAATGCAGTTCAGAGAAGTTAAAAGTCAGAATGATATCATCAACTTACGCACAAGATGGCATTAAATTCTTCCAAGTCATCAGGTACTGAGATGTTATACGTCACTTTGTTGATGGAGTTATCAATATTGCCACCTCCAGCATCTTCCACGTACTGCATTCAACATGAAGTATAAAAGAAAGAAAATATATTTTTATTCAAGAATACAGAGTCATTTAAGGAGGACCAAGGGAGTTAATTTCATGGTATAACTACTGTCTCAAGACCATTACGGTGGCATAACATTGTTCACTCATACAACGTTTGAATTCTATGATCAAGCAGTACCTTTAGCTTGTATGACTCTTTGGTGAATGACCAGACACCCTGCATTGTAGAAAGGATGCAAATTAACAAATGGAATTTTTATAGAAGAAATAATACTTTTTCATGATTATGAAACCAAGGAGTTTGGCCTATCAGCATAAGCATAGCTGAGAGGGAAAATATTAGAGGTCCATCGCAATTTTTTAATTATTAACTTTCTGGATTTTAATGGAAAACAAAATTGTATTCAAGAAAAGAACCAGACTAGAAAAGTTTTCAAATTTATGTTTTCAGCACATACTTCATTGAACTCCATCCAAGCTACTACTGGTTTAAGTGATGCGGTCTTGCTTACTGCAGCTTTACTCAAACACATGTAGTTCTCCTTGATCTGCATAGTAATTTAAGAAAATCCAATAACTTCCCAACACACGTAAAATGAGGACAAAGAACAAAGAGAAAGAAGGAAGAGGAGTATACTTATATCCTTGAAATTCAAGCCTTATTATGTTTGCAAGTTTTTTGGATCCAAAAAAATGCTAGTTTTAACTAGCATTTGTATAACTTTCTCACTTACTTTATCATAGACTTCATTTGCTCTTGTTTCCAGATTTGAGAAAACTCCCAAGTACTTGATCCACTCTGCTCTCTGAAACAGGGGAAAGAAGAAAAAAAAAAGGGAACAGGTGGATAGTTTATTAAATGAATATGTGAATACAGCATGCTAAGGAAATGCTAATCCACATGCTGTTTTAATGCAATGGTAACTGGCCATAATCTTATCCATTTAGAATAAAATGAGTATAGTGCCATAAATTGATTGTGGACTTTAGAAAGGCAGAACATCTTTTCTCAATGAATTAATGTTAAAGTTCAAAGAAATCAACAGTCAAGAGCTCTTTTATCATCACACAATGAACTTGAATATGATAGTAACACATACTTGGAGAGGAGCTTCTTCCCCAAATGGAAGGAAAGTTGCATAATTGCAGGCTTGTGCTTGATCATTGTTGCTAATGAAATGAGCTGAAAATTGTGAAAGCTCAGTTCTATTAACAATATCAACTTGCCCCTCATTTTCTAATTTTAGCACACAAGGAGAGGCCACGGTGCCTGATGTTATGGCTTTCAAATTTCCTAGCATGCCAAGAAGCTGTCAACCCAAAGCTGTTAGTAAAGTAATCTCTAAAAGAAATAAAAGACAATGAGAACTTGAAGCATTCGAAAAGAGAAAGAAAATAGAAAAAACAAAAACAAAATAATAATAATTATAATTGGAGAAACAGTGATGGTTCCGGATTGGGATGTGTAAATTCTTGACACATGAGAAGGTATGCCAAATTGTTAGATGAATGAAATGGCATACAAGAAATCAAGGAAACCACGTCAACAAACAGAGAAGTATAATGACTTACAAAAGCTTGCAGTCCTCACCTCAAAAAAAGAAACTGCAAATTCAAAATCAAGGAAAAGGAAGAAGTCATTTCAAAAGGAACCCAAGTTACCATGACAAAGATGGAGGAATGTCATAAACACGGAGCTAATTTAATATACCTGGGAAGTAGTAGTCAGTTTCAATTGAATAGTTTGCCAATGGTATGATAAAAGATTTTATTCTTGAGGTGCAATATTTTGTTCTTGATGCCATCCTTGTATTGTTCTGGAGCAACCATAATTAAAAGGATAAAGCCATATGTTTAAGGATCACAAAAAGCAGAAAGTAAGAAAAATTCTTTCACAAATAAACAAGATTGTGCGATATCATCAAAATGCACCAGAAGGAAAATGTACATTGCTTTTTTAAGTGAACAAAAGAACAAAGCATTCATCCAAAAAATAAATAAATAAATAAAAGAACAAAGCATAATAATAGTGGACTATCAATTCCACAAGAAGTTCACAGCCAACATGAGATTTTACATTCTTAACCACACAATACCATTAAAATCAAGAATGACTCCATTAACCATAAGAAAACCAGAAATTGAAGCATGGGAAATTAATTCTTCATTTCTAAAGGATTTCTTTGCTCAAAGGACCAAATAGACTTATGGTGGTGTAATGACAGTAAAGTACCTCAAACTTAATCCCATTTCCATTTCCGTCTCAACTACAAAGTGCAGCATTGAGAGCTCAGAAATGGTGAAAGTTTCACATGTACCTTAACAAAGTTCTTGAAAGGAACAATGAGAAAAGTATTGATTTGGACCACATTTTTCTTTAAAAACAATGAAAAAGATAGCTTGTGGACCTTAACTAGGCCATGGAACTAAGTGTTCTCTCAATCAACTAAGCTGAAATCAAGGCACCCTTCTTCCAAGCTGATGAGCAAACTTTAACAATAGACAAGCCTTGATACAGCTAAAAGCAATAGGATGTGGGACTTTAACTAGAAGAATATATACCTGAATAAGAAGATAACTCTTGCCATCAAATCCATTCTTGATGACCTTGAAAGTCTGTCCATAGTATAAGTGGAAATATGCAGCATCATCTACCTTAGAAATGTTGCCAACTTTAACAGTTGGAATAGCAGCATTCAGGACTTTAACAGGTGATAAAAAACAGAGCCAAGCCAAGAACAAGAAAAAAACTTGTAGAGAACACAACATTGATGAAGACATGGTACACAATACTAATGAAGCCACTAGCTATATAACCCTATAAGAGGGGGCTGGAATATGCAGCTTATAGCTGTATCGTGCATGTAGTGGAAGAAGATAAAGCAGCAAAAAAACCCAGAAAAATCAGCAGCTTTTAGAATGGGTAAGCATGGCTAGATGGGACAATGGTGGGTCATCATAACAGTTGAATTTGGTGCGTGAATTATTTGATTTCAAGAATTGTTGGCATGTGTAAAAGGGTTACCTTTATTGGTGAAAAACCATTCCAACCCGTGAACCAAAAAAAAATTGTTCTTTATTTGTCATCTTCTTTCCATCTCCTAGCTCTTGTTCTTCCCCCTTCACCTCTTCCCCCTCTCAGCAGTTTGCACCCACCATGTGCAACGCACTAAACAGCCATCCTCAATCCCGACATTGCAAAAAGTTACCATTTTTTTCCCACTGCAGTTGCAAAATCTTCTTCTATTATTGTTTGTACAATCAATCAATAAAACACACTTAAGTAAAAGATTACCTTTCCATAGGAGGGGAAATTTTGTAAGTATTTGCAAAATTTATTTTGCTTGGAGGTAAGTACAAAAAGAGGAACCAAATTAAAGTATAAATTAAACAGGTCACGTTCGCACCACTTTTTTGGAGGGTTCTTTTTGTCTCAAGTTCACAGACTAAACAGTCTTGAAACATTACCTAAAGAAAGAAATCAAGAATCAAACTGCCGTCACATGATTTTCAGAATTTAGGACAAAGCAGAATAAGGCAAATCTGAGAAAAAATATTTGTTGTAATCTTACTCTTCAAGATCTTTGTTCTCTTTTCACAAGCCCATATCTTTCTTGAATTCCAATGAACCAATAATAATTGACAGCATAAGATACACAGATGAGAATGAGAGAGAGTTTTCTAAGCAAGGAAGCTCAACCGTTAAAGTACTGAGAATTTGACAATTCATCTTTTATTTAACACATTTAATTATATTGTGTATAGTGATACTCCTTTTTTAAGTGAATGTGGGTAATCATATGAGAATTTAATTAGGTATTCGGATATTTCTTTTGTACAATGAGAATAATATCAGTCATACATTACTATTAGGCCCATAATTATTATCCAAGTCAAATAGTTGACTACAAATTATAAGATATGTTAAATAAACTTTTATTTCTTTGCACAACATATTGTTCCATGAAAAATACAAGAACATAAGTCAAGAACACCTTACTTCCCACATTACTAATGTGTTAGATTACATGTATAATCTTTTTGAGATAACTAAGTATCAAATGTAATTAAAAATATCCAAAACAAAATACAAATGTTAATCAAAGCAAATATTATCCCATTCTCTCTAATTCACAATTTGTGGTTAGTCTTCCAATAGTAAAAAAAAAAAACACTGAAGCTAAAATGAAGGAACTGCTTGATGCACCCAGAAAGTACAAAGAGCCAATGAAAGTGTCAGATAAGTCCACATCTTGTTCTGAACCACCTTAGAAATGTTACTTCCTCCGCCACCGGCCACCAGAGTCGACATCAGCACCGCCGTGTTGTTCTTGTTCTTGCATTGCCATTGATCATAAGTCTGAGTAGTAGTAGCATTACTCCTCCTCTTAATTTTATTCGTTGAAAAATCATCATCCATCGATTGTTTCTCATCCAAATATTCTCCATGACAAATCCAATAGGCATTAACAAGAACAACCATCATGCTTGCAAACGTACCTAAAGTTTTCGTCCACGGATTTTTCAGGGATTTGATTATGATTGCGATCAAGATTGTGGCGAATTTGTTGGAATAGCTTCTTTTTCTGTTATAATCAGCAGATTTTGTGAATTTGAAGTCGTGCACGAACATCATTGGATGAAGATGATGATCAACTCTAACAGTCTTTGATGGAACCAGTTGATGATAGAATGTCTCTGCATTTTGTCTGGTTGATATAAGCAATCCATGGCTGACTTCTATTTTCTCAAACACTTCTTCAAAGTTTGGATTGTTCGAGAAGTCATCTATGAAGTTATGATGATCATCATCTCCATTGTTGTTAATGTCCATCGTTTCATTGATATTTTCTTCCTTTACATTGTTTGCTCGACTGCTCTCCCCTGAACATATATATATATATATATATATATATCAGTTATTGATATACTAAAATGGATGATTAAAAAAAAAAAAAAAAAATTGAATATGAACCTAATGGAGATGAAAAAAAAAAAAAAAAAAAAAAAGGCCTAGTGGCCAACCTTGAACATGGACCTGATGATTTGAAATGTTTTCTATTGGAACTGTCTTGTAATCTTCCAAGAATGTCTGTAAAAATGGACAAATATATATAAATTATGTTATATTATTAGAAAAACTAATTATAATATATATTGTTTAAGGTTTAATCTGTTAATTACTTTCAATGTTTCTTAAAAAACACAAAAATTTTAAAGTATTAATTATTATACATTAATTTAAGAAAAATATGCACTTTAATTTTTTACGTGACAATTAAAAAAAAAAAAAAAAAAGAGAGAGTAACTAATTTACCTACCTTTTCCAAATCGTTGTCTGACATTCCCACCCATCTTAAATTCTCAACCATTCTGTCAGCAGATTTGAGTTCTTCTTCGTTGTTCATGTTTCCAATTTGGATGGATCTCATCATGAAACTTTGATCTTCTCTAAGAATCTTGTCTGTAAATTTCACATCGTACATTAATTGGTCATTTTGAGACAGAAAGGAAAAGTCGTCGTCATCATCCTGCTGATGATTAATATAACTTCCTCCTCCCCACGTCGTGTCTTGATTCATGAAGTTTTGAGAAGCTTGTGCTACGGAAAGAATCTCCTGGACAATATCTTGCTGATTATTATTTGTAGGTTCTTCTTGGAGGTAATTACTTGTGTTTTGTTGCATTATTAATCTTGCATCACCAAAACCACCAGCACCAGCAGCTTGTGGAAAATCCTGCACCTCCAAAGGTGGCAATGCAAATCGATGCTGCAGTCTTGCACACTCTAATGCTATATCAACCTAAATTCACCATGAGATCATGTTAAACACATAAATATGTGTGTTAAAACGTTACTTATATAACATGATCTAATGTATAAGACAAAATAACCATACATAAATCATAAATAAGAAATGTGCAAAACAAAAATTGAGGACATTATTTAATATTACCTTCGATGGCGGATATGGAACGTTGCAGTGATTTGGAAAAGAAGAAGGAAAATTATGATTATTATTATTGTTGTTGAAACTAAATGCTTCCTCTGACAAGTACTGCATCCATCTGCTATCGCTGCAGGTGTTGCTCATTGGAGAGCTGGTGCTGCCATGGATGATGTTGGAAGAGCTGGCAGCTGACATGGATGCTGACATAGGATAGTTATTAGAGTTGTCACTAACTGTTGTAGTTGCTGCTGGCATCATTGCATTATAATCGAAGCTCTCAATATCATCACACATTCTTCCATCAGAATATGGATCAATACTGGAAGATCTATCACTAACAGCTGTCCCATAATGGTCTCCAATTTTTGGTATGTTCATATTCAGACTCTTCTTGAAAACCCGACAAAGTGCGTATGCATCCTATAAAAAATAAAAAGAAAAAGAAAGAATCCTAAAAACCCTCTTAAAGATTATTAATTAGAGTAGAAAAAGCTAGCTCTTTTGATACCAAAAGAAATCAAGAAAGAATCTTGAAGCTGACGCAGCACAGCAATGCTGCAAGCAAGATACATATATATATATATATATATATATATTAATACCTGTAAGCCAGTGGCATTTTCACATTCACGTTCGTCTAAACGGTATTCATGCATAACCCAATCGGTTCTAGCACCATGAGGTGCTCTACCTCGGTAATAAACTAGGGTTTTCTTCATCCCTACAGCCCTCATCTGGGAATTAACTTTTCTATCTTTTCCGGTGGCCTTCCAGTAGCCAGCTTTTGTTGCGCGGTTAGTTCTTGACCCATTTGGATATTTTCGGTCTCTTGGACTGAAGAAGTACCATTCTAGATCTTTGCTTGGCAATAAAGATTTCCCTGCATGCGCATGCAGTCAAACCAAGAATGAAAACCCTAGAAATATATATATCTTCTTCGATTGTTTAAATCAAAAAAGAAAAAAAAGAAGAAGATTTGATTAATATTTAAATAATGTTGCACAGAATGATGAGTTGGGAGAAGGGAAAAAAGCTGGAAAGCAAATCTGTAGAAGACAAATACAATCATTATGTTCTGTTCTTTTCTTTTCTTTTTTGACTATGTTCAAGTATCAGCTGCCTAAGTACACATCATCTTTATGCTTCAATAGGAGATTAAAAGACGTAGGGACCATATCCATATGCCAAATAAAATCCCTTGAGTGATCACTAATTCCTTTTTCGCTACATACCAACATATCATATCAAATATATATATACCAAAGAAAAGATTTTTTTGACTGATAAAGTTTGCACCATCATTAGAAAAACTACACACACATATATATATATATATATATATATATATATATATATATATATATAGGTTAGTGATTCATTCAAAAAAGAACATTAATTAAGCACGCCTACGGAACAATAGGAAAAATTAAAGTTCTACCTTTTAATTTTGCACACCCTCATATAAGTAAGAGAGTCTTCACGAAAGATCAGAAACAAATGATGATAAAGCACCTTCAATTTATATTTTTTTCTTTTTTTTTTATTATTTTGAAATAAATATAAAGTTTGTGATCATCAAATTCCACAAAAGCTTTACTGCGCACTGTGTCAGCAGGATCAAGACATGATTTTTAGACATCAAGAAATTTTGAGGTTCAAGAATGCAAAACTGAAAAATTTCTCATGCTGATTCAAGAAAACTTGCTGTTTTTAATTTAATATGTTTTTGGTGTCAAAATTTGTTTATCTTAATTAAAATATATATATATTTATAGTACTTTTTTATACCTTTCTTCATACTTACTTCCCAAGAAGTGTTTCGTGAAAATAACGGAAGCATGAAAAATTACCATATATGTATATATATATATAAATTTAAACTTTTTTTTTGACCAAATATATTTAAACTTTTATAATTTAATTAATTTGCCAAAGCTATGAAAATGTTATAGCTAGGGTTACTTTCACAGCAAGATTTTCTGATCATATGCATACACAGAGAGTGTAGTTTATATTGACGAATATATATATATATATATGTGTGTGTGTATAAATATACCTGGAAGATCCCATGGTTCACACTTGTAGAGATCAACTTCAGGGATGATTTCAAGTTCGATTTTTTTTCCATTTATTTTTCTCTTGAGGTAGTAAGCAACAAGTTCTTCGTCAGTTGGGTGAAACCTGAACCCTGGGGGCAATGAAACAGGTGCCATATATACTATATAATATTATATATAATATATGTATATATGTATATCTCCTCCTTGACAACTTCTTCTTCTTCTTCTTCTGATCGATTCTCAACAAAAACCACTTCAAGCCAAGAAACGATCAAAACTACACCAAGAACACACTTAATTAAACTAACAAGTCAGTATATACATATATATATATATATATATATATATATATACAGAAACTGATCCAAGAAAACATAAAAAAGTCGAGAGAAAGAGAGAGAAATAAGGTACCTGATGATCAGAAGAAGATGCAAAGGAGAAGATAGAGAAGGGCAGAAGGAGAGAAGGGAAAAAAGACAGAAAGATGCAGATAGGGACCGAAGGAAGATGGGGGAATGAGAAGTTGGGGCCTCGAGGGGGGTTTTTGATAAGAGGACAAAAAGAGAACGAGAAAAGCAAGTGGGGCATGCAAAGGGTGGTGGGTGGGGGTGTCAGCACCCCTCCCCCACCCCCCTCTAGCTATTGTTGCACTTTATCTTTAAATTTGTTTTTTTCACATCAAATGATGCTTTAATAGTCTTTCTTCTCAAGCTCTCCCCCACCTTCTTTTTTCCCTCTCAAACAAATTAATGCTTCATGATAACATATATCGTCATAAAAGTCTATGATATATCTTAAAGAAATAACGATATAGTTAGTGTTACAAATATATATATACATATATATTTCAAGATATTAGGTTATAGTTTTTATTTTATAACAAATTAAATAATACTTAATTTGTAAGATTTTATCTTTATTCTATGTTGATTATTATTTTCAAATTATGATGGAATTATTGATGTTACATAGTTATATGTAGAGATTATTTAGAGTTTAAGTAAATATATGTGTTGATGATTTCTTGATTTTGTAACTCAATTTCGGGTAGAGAAAAAAGGGAAAAAATAAATAAATAAAGGAAGAAAGAAAAAAGAAAGGAGGAAGAGTATTTTGTGTGTCTAAATCCGTAGGTATGATATGTATCCTCCAAAATGAGATTATCCGATGCTTCCTAAGTTGTTCTTTCTTGGAATCTGAGCTTGCCTTGTCCACGTGGTAATATCTGATTTGATGCATTACCGACCCCCCAACTCTCTCTCTTTCTTTCTCTCTCCCGAAGAAGGGAGAGTTCTGTATGTATATGTATGTATGTATATAGAAATAACTATCTGTGATTTACGTTGTATGGAAACGAATTGGCGGCTTTCGTAACTGCAAAAACTGCAAAGAATGTTCCTTTAACATGCTTAATCATGATTCCTAGATCTCCTTCTCCTTCATTAACCGACAATTAATCTCTCTCTCTCTCTCCACCTTTTCTCCTCTTGTTTTGTATCATATATATATATATATATATATAGATAGATAGTATGAGGGATACACTTTCGTTTCTTTGTCTTTGTTTATTGTTGTGTCTTCAATTCTACGGTGCCATTTTTCTATTTTCCTTACTTTTCTTCCGTTCCCATTTCACATTTTCTCTCCATCTTCCGGTTTCCTTTCTTTCTTTCTTTTCTTTGTTTTTGGAGTTCATCTTATTGGAATATATATATAACAAAAGAAATTATTTAAAAGTATAATCATTGTAATAAATCATTATCAATTTTATTTTATTTTTTTTAAAAAATAAAATGAAAACTTTGACCTATTAAGCATTTCATTCAAAGATTGTATTTGGGATATATATATATATAAAAGTTGAGATATATGATTGAATAGCATGAAAGTAAATAATGGTCCATCAATGTTGACCTACTTTTTAGTTAGTGTTTTTTTTTTTTTTCTTCCCTGAAAATTTGAAGTTTTTCCTGATAATGCATGTTATTATTAATTGAGAAATTGTCTTCTTGACTACTTTTTTTAGTTTAATTTGCTAACATTTTCCTTATATATAAAAGAAAATAATACCTAAAAATTACAATATTTGTGATCAAGATAATTTAAACTTTTGACCTGCCAATTATTACAGATAAACAGAAACTACACCTAAATTGATATGATCATTATATAGTTATTCTGTTAAACTCGTCAGTTTGTTTGTTCCAAGAAAAGAAAATCAACAAATACTTTAAAATTTACAGACAACAATATATATATACATATAGAAACAACATTAGAAACAACATTAGAAACATTTTAGGGATAAGCTTCCATTATATAATATATATATATATATATATATATATATATATATATGTATTGTATGTATGTATATATGTAAGGAACAGATCGAGCTCAACTAGCTGGTGCATGCATGCATGCATGTGCTGCGTTCTTCATCTTCTTCCTCAAGTCCATTATCTTCATTGGCATTCTACAACTGGGGCCTACTTTTTGCCACGTGATAAATAAAGTAATGATGACATGGCAATGGGAGGTGGGGTCAGGTAGAATCCCTTGTTGCAGTCTTGTGGGTAAATATATATATATATATATATATATATGTGTGGTCATCCCACATTGCCAACCTCTCTCTCATACTTTTCCTTTTCATCAATCCATCTTTTGGTGCTTTTCCCCTTTTAGAGGTTCATGTTTCTTCTTCTTTTTTCTGGTTTTATTTTTTTTTTTTTTTATTTTGGCTTCTACAATAATTTTTGTCTATATAAATATTATTTTATATATATACATTAATCTTGAAAACTTTAAACTCATGATTGTTGTATTTATTTCAATAAATCGTGTGGACTTATGTGTCAATTGTATATATTTAAGGTTATCATATTTAGTTAGGTCCAATTGAAATGCTATAATAAAATTTAATGGTGTAAACCCCCAACGCAGGGTAAATTAGTAAGGAGCTCTTCTGCTTAAATCAACTCGGTTCGAACGAGATTAATTTAGATGTAAATTTATAACTATTTATGCTTATAAATGAGATTGTTAGTAAAGAATCTTGTTTGATATAGGAACATGGAGTTAGCACAATTTATACTAATTAAAATTATTCACAAATTTTATGTGAAAAATATTGAAAAAATATTAATCAATCAATCTCCATGACTATGATGATAACACATGAAAATTCGTACCTCCATGGCAATTATTGAAAAGCAAACAAAAGCCTAATAATGTAGTATTATCGTTCTTGAAACTTGAAAATATTGGATTAATAAAAATAAGTAATAAATTATTTCAAAAGATGCACTCTTTTGAATGCCCAGAAAATAAAGAGATATAATAATATAATATATATATATATATATATATATATATATATATATATATATATATATATATAAAGCACCATAAAAACGGGTTCTCACTTGAAATAAGCAAAGGATGTTTGAACACATTTTCTTTATAGATGATTACGTAATCATAAACACATAAAATAAATAAATAATAAAATTATCTATTCTATTTAATTTATTTCTTATTATATAAAAAAAAGGCCATAATTAGAAATTCTTGCCGAAAGAAGGCTGTCCCAATTGCTTCTTTTTGGAGTCTAAACTAACGCCACATGAATCTACAGCCCAAAAGGGCACTCCAAAATATTTTTTTATTATTTAAAAAAAAAAAAAAAAGAAAAGAAAAGAAAGAAAGATTAAAATAATTAGCCTATTAAAACATTGATTTGGTAATTATTATATTCAAAGACGAAAAGAAAACTCTTGTTTTACCTTAATATAATCAAAGATATCTTCTTTTGTGTACACACATACATACTTGATGCTAACTTCTTTTTTGTTTTTCCATTAATTAATTAGTGTAATAATTAATTTGTGTTCAAACATTTTGACACGTTATAAATATATTAATTAAGCCAAGTATATGAATCATTATCATTCAAAATACCCAATTTACCCTTACCTAATTAGGCTAATGTTGTTGAATCAGCATTCCTTTTACAGCCATTTGGATCACACCTCTCCCTTTTCTTTTTGTCTCCCATGATTCAGTATAAGTGGTAAAAAAGCAAGTTACTACAGCATATATATATATATATATATATATATATGCAACTTTTTATCATTTCTATAAAGATACCATAAGTGCCAAAATCCCTTTGTATTCTTCTTCACATGACAAATTTTACTGCTCAAAAAAGCATTAAAATGCTGCACCTTTAGTTCACTTATCTTTATCTTCCTGGATTAGGAGATTGGTTTTAGTTCACATAAGTCTCGAGTTTGAACATTATATATATATATATAAATAAAACCTTAAATTTCGATAGTATTGCGTGCTTTTATGTCTGGATAGAATAGATACAAGAAAATGAGGCAGTATGAAACTTACAGATTAGGGGAAAAAAGAGCCAAGAACTACTACAAGGATATGAAAATTATGAACAGAAGGGGCAAAAGAAAAAAGATGTCATTTTTCTAAAGCAAAATTGGATTTTACCTTACAGCATATGCACCACCCCTCATGTACAGATATCTAACCACCATTATGACATGTTTTTTTCAAGATATACTTCCTTAATTATACTAATACTTAAATACAAATCTATGTTTGACAAGTAAAAAACCAAACCTTAAGTTGGTATCATATCTCGGTCTGAAGCAGTGTACTCGTTAATGTCATATTTTTCATACACAAGGTGTTGATTCTCATCCCACCATCTTGCTGCTTCTGTTTCTGTGAATTTTTTCCGACTGCAGAAAATACATTTATGAACAGATGGTGTTAATAAAGAACATAGTTAAAATGATACCTCAAAACTAAGTATTATTGTGGCTGTTAGCTAGAAACTAGTAAAAAAAGGTAACATTATTCCCATACATGACAAACATTGTATAAAAGAAAGATATGGGAGGATAAGGAAGTTACCTGAATCTCAAACGCCGGAGGCCTTTCTGTCCATTTGGCAAAGTCATGAATGTGATGTACACACCTGGTTGATATTGTTCTACCCACTCCCGTTTCAACGCTTTTCCTACTTGTACAGAATCAACTTGTCTGTTACCAGGATTCTCTCTAGATGTTGTATTCTCCTTTAACTCTCGATCACGTAGATGTTTGAGTGTACTTGAAAAAACTATAGGAGAACTACAAAGACTTTCAACTTTTCTTTCTTCGATTAGACCTGTTTCAGGACCAACGCGCTTAGCAACTACCGGGTAGAAGTCCTTCATACATGCTGGGCTTTCAGAGCGTACAGACATAGTAGTGTGGACTGTATTATCAGTAGCAGCCTCATCAGTGTCAGCCTTTCTAGCTGTAATTTGAACCAAGCATGAACCTGATTGATCACTGGCATCCCTTCCTGTAGAGAGGTTCTCTGACATTTCTTGAAGCTGCAATTTTACAATATGTGCATCAGAGGATGCTTGGTCATTTACCAAGATATCTATGCTTAAAAATGGATGAACTTGGCGGAAAGATAACAACTTACCCTAGATGTCAAAGCCTTTATAACTTCCTTCGCTGCTTTACTCTTACAAGCTTCCTCCTTTGCCAGTGACCACGCTTCCTCAGTTTTCTGATGACATTCTCTGATTTTCTCAGTTCTCGTTTGGCTTAGCTTTTTAAGATTCTCAACCTTTTACATGCAGACAAAAGTCAGTATCAGCCATGCATTTGATGTGAACTAAATACATTCTTAAATAAACAATTGCCAAGAGAAGATGATACTGCATTACTTAAGTTGTAATAATGCACAAGTTAGTAACAAGAGAAAGACTAGAAACATACTTCAGCTCTTAGCTTCTGCACTTCTTCAGTGAGGAATTCGTCTGCTGATTGTCCCAAGTCATCATTCTCTTCATTTAGAGCAGTAGGAGGCTGAGACTTCAACGTATACAGAGCCTCTGAGACTGAAACAGGAGAAAGAGGAAGTAATTGATCCCTCAAAGATGCCTCAGAAGATGGCATTGATTGATCTCTATAGTCTGTTCTGAAAAAATCAGGGCAAGATACTTGGCCCCATCTTTGATGTCCAACCAACATAGATGAAGCAGAGTCTGTTGGCTGCTTCACCCAATTGTTTTGCTCATTCAAGTAGTTCCTTGACGATTTAATTCGACTCCGTGTGGTAATTCCTTCTCCTTTTTCTTGATTTTCATCAGATATTCCTCTCGGTGGTATCCTTAAAGGTCTTGGAGTACGCATATCAGTTTTGAATAGCTCACTGGAAACAGCTACCCTTTGCAGCTTTTTGAAGCATGGATCACAGACCCTAAAAGGCTTAATTTTGTTGGGTGCAAGTGATGCATTAGTAGCTTTCTTGCTGCAGCATGCACGGCAGAATAAAAGGCCACAATTATAGCAGTTCTGCTTCTTCCTTGTAAATCCAAAAGCCGTTCCACATCCTTTACAAGCTGATTGATCAGTAGTAACAGTGGATTTATGCAAACAAATTGCAGCAGTACAACTTGAACCACAAGAAATATGTTCTACCTTCCTGTCCCTTAGGAACTCTACTAAGGTTGGAGTGTTTCTGTCCCTTGTATCTCCCAATCCCAGCTGTCCATTTGCACCTTTCCCCCAAGTAAAAACATTACCCGTTGTTGTTAAGGCAGCAATGTGATATGAACCAGCAGAGATCTCTTTGACATATTCATCTTTCAGCTTTCCTTGCACAATTGTAATTGACTTATCTCTTGCTTGAGGATTTCCCAATTGGCCATGCACCGCACTTCCTATTGCAAATACCTTACCCATGTTTGTTAATCCAACAGTTAACATTCGTCCACAGGATACTTGAACAAAATCATGATCAACAAGCCCTGCAACACATGTTGGCTGAGGCTTCCTCTCTTGATCAGAATGACCAAGCCTTCCTTTATCCCCATCTCCCCATGTAAACAATTTCCCACATTTGCTATTAGGTTTAGAACGATCATTCATGATATCCACTACTGCAGCAGTATGCCATGGTCCACATGCAACAGACTTTACACATAAGCCCCTAAGTGACTCAACTTCTTTAGGGTGACTAATACTAAGGAGATTCCTGTGACCAAGTACACCAAAAGTTCCATCTCCAAAAGTATATAATTGACCAGTTGATGAAACAATCCCCGTATGCCATTCTCCGCAAGCGACAGAGACTATAGACACACCTTCCAAACAGCCAGAAAGTTTGTGTGGCAGCCAATGGCTTTGCCTTCTATCTGCAACTTCTAACTCTGAGCTACAACCACTGTCACCCCAAGTGTACAGCTCACCAGAATTTGAAAGGGCACATGTTTGATATTCACCACAACTAACAGATTTTATGTAGATTCCGGCAAGGGAGTCTACGATCTTGGGACAGGTGGCATCTATATCAAGTTTATGCCCAAGCCTTCCTCTCTTCCCTTCACCCCAACAGAAGACTTCACCTTGCTTGGTAGTTAGGGCTGCATGTTTTGCTCCTAAAGATATTGATTGTACATCCAACATCATGGCAGAATCCAAAACTTTGGGTAATAATGCATCAGATTGCCCTTCACCACCCACAAAACATCCCCTTTCTGTTCCCTCTCCCCAGATTAAAATATCCCTTAGAACATTTATTCCTGATCTAGGTGACTCAGAACCAGGTGGTTGAACTAAAATGTGTCTCTGGGGTTCTGCACTGGCACAAACTACTACCCTCTTCAGGTTTACATCATCTGGTTCAAAATACGGAGAACTCGGGGTTAACATATCCACTACATTATGCATACTTGATAGACCTGATTCCGAATAAAAGCTATCGGAAGAACATGATAAGCCATCAGAAAAACACCTCTCTGAAAATGATTTTGTTGGACTCCCACTGACACTGTGAACCTTCAGATTGAATACGAAAACATTTCTTTAGAATATCAATGGTTATAAGAGCATTGAGTATTATCTTCACTACAAAAGAATAAGGAACAAACAAAATCAAGTAATAGTTCATGTAGAAAAGCAGAATAAGTTTGGAAAAAAATATTCAGACAGAGAAAAAAATAATTTAAAAAATTCTACAAAAGAAGAGTGTTAAAAACCTGAGCTGATCTATTTGTCTCTCCAGAAAGTCCCAGAATCTGTTTCCGTCGCATGAAACTAGCTGGACTGTTAATACAACTTTGTGCCCCTCTGTGTGTTTTCACTGTGCTGAATAGTTTACAATGCCGACTCCTGGATATTATCTCTTTTAGTCCTAGGAACCAAGAATCAGCCTGTGCTTTATCCTTGCAAATCTGCATGAAAAGGAAATATGTATAAAGATGCTACAAATTTTTCTATTTGAATGCAATAACAATAACATAGATAGTAGCAAAAAATAAAACCATACCAGGTGAAGAGAGCGTTCACCATTTGCATAAATAAGTGAAAAACTTTGACTTTCCTTTTCTGCTTGAAATTGTCTCTGAAAAGCCAAGATATAACAAATAAATGGATCATAGATATGACAAAGGAAAGCCAATCAAATAAGAAATATTTAGTTTTTGCTATTAACTTACAGAATTTTCGCCACGAATAATATCAACAACGGAACTCAATCTCAACTGTTGTTCCTCTTGACCAGAGTACCAAATTAAAAACTTTTCATCCTGAAATTCAACAAATAACCTTCATGAAGATGTCATGCTAAACATTTCAACATAGGACTTCAACCAGAATCCTAAGTACAATACATCAGCTGTCTTAGTTAAGACAGCATGTGCAAATGCTAATGAATATTGAGCACTGAACAAGAAACTTTACTGCAGATAAAAATAAAAAATAAAAACAAGATCATTTTTGAGGTGAAAGATCACCCAAATTGTTCAGTTCTTTTGGAGATTCTCTTTTGCAGAGTGAAGAACATACATCATTTTGTCCCTTCTGTCCTACTAAATATATAATAGTATAAAAACCACAGCACTCTGTATCCATAAAATGACTACAGCACAATATATATATATATGTATGTTTCGAATCTGAGTTTTTAGTACATTATTATTTCATATTAGATACAGAGCAAGTTTTTATTGAGGCATTGAGAGAGTGTCTCCATAATTCTTATGCTTACCATGGATAACCTAAAAGGGCAGAATTTTGGCTTCCCATTTCTGCTGTATTTCAAAAGATGTGCACCCTTCTTCAATGCCACAATTGCCTGCCATAATAGAGAGTGAAACCTCAGAAAACTGAAATATACAGCTGCCTGGTTCTTAATGTTGAGCAAATGTAACTTTGGAGAAACAAGAAACTTATGGACTCGTATGAGTTGCTAACCTATGAACTTATGATTAATAACTTCAAACGTGAGAACGTAGGGATAATTACAATTTACTAACATAAAAATAAACAAAAAAAAGAATACAAGTATACAACAGAAAATTACTTCCTCCATTCAGAATCTAATGTCCATTTTTCGAAAATAAACATAGTTTTCACCGAAGTTCCACGAACTGCTCTTTAATTTTAAAGGATTTACACCATATTGACAAGGATAACAGTGTAACCACTTCTTGATCTTTTATTAGATTAATTCGGATGGAGGGAGTAAATGAAATAAAGTTAAAACAGGCACAAAAAATGACTGATCATAGATGGATGGATAGGGGAAGCATTGAACAGGTCTTGGACTTTGATCAAACCTAAAACTTGAAATTGAAAAATCAATTAGCTGCACTAGTGACAAATAATATTCCAAAAGAAAATCATTCATTAAAGGAACCTAATTTTTCATGTTTAGGTAAAAAGCCTGATAGTTCCTGTTCTTTAAGTTCAGGCATGAAGGCAGAATGTTCTACACCCTTACAGATTGCCAGCAAGTACTTCTATGAAAGTGATATTGTATAAATGATAAAATCAAAGTAATTTGTAAAGAGAAAAACATTTTTCCAATTACTGTTTTGTGAGGAAGTGGTCTGTGCTGATGAACATAAACTGAAAATGACATTTAGCAAGCACATATGCCCCCAGGTAAGATTATTTGGCATGCATTTCATAACATTTGGTTTTCGAAATCAGAAAAAGTAATAGCAACAAACCAAAATCAGTAATTTTTAAAAAAATTTGCCTAGGGGAAGCCCCATAAAGAAAGGAACTTTAAGCACAACCACTAAATGTCACACGGAATCTCAAGAGACATTGACAACTCCAGCAAGAACTAAAGGCAACCCTGGTCCAAAGATGGTTTTTTTTTTTTTTTTTTTCCCAGATTAGAAAACTTCAGGAAATAAACACTAAATGGCACTCCTAGAAGAATTTCAAGAACACAAAGAAGAACCGAACCCATCAAACAGCCGGAATTCAAAAGGAGAGAAAGAGAGTTCCTAAAAGAAAAACCTGTTCAATTGCTCTGTCAGAAGGACGCAATGCTACATGATCTTCACCCATATCTTCTTGACAGAGAATTTCATGTAAGTACACGAAGAATGTGAAGAGTAAAATACTATGTAAAACGGGAAAGAACAATGGAAGAGGAGATACGGAGACAAGAAAAGCAGAGTACAAATGCTTCGGTTTCCTTACAAGGGAACCTCAACAGAACAGAATGTGTGTGAAACTTAACGATGCTGCAGCCATAAGAGAGAGAAGGAGAGAGAAAGAGAGAGAAGAGTTTCTAGTTACAGTAGAATTTCAAGAAAAAATAAAAAAAAAAAAAAAAGCAAAGAAGGAAAATAAAGAAAGAGAAAAAATTAAAGGGAGGAAAAGTTGAGGGTGTCCGTCCGTCCGTCTACACACTTCACATCTCACTTCCCCCTTTCAGTTTCCTTTCTCTTGATTGATTTCTATAAAATCAAAAATGGCTATGTCTTCTTTCTCTCTCTCTCTCTCTCTCTCTCTCTCTCTCTCATCATAATCAGTCTTTTTTGCTTTTCTTTCTTCTTCTTTCTTTGGTTGTGTGATGATTCTCTTGTTCCATGATTACTATTATTTTCTTTCTTCCTACACTTCGTGTGCCGTGCTGATGAAAGAGAAAAATTGCTGTGTTTTTTATGGATATTACTGTACCGAACCGCACGTGTTCACCATCAAACATGCAAAATACTACCTACACTGTCCCTTCCCTTTCCTTCCATGAATTCCTTCTTTTGAAAAGTCTTCTCTGAATTTAACAAAAATTACTGTAATTATTCTTATTACCTTGAATTAAAAATCATTTCTTTATATTAATTAATATCCTAAATTACCATTACTGATTCCTCCATTTTCTCAAATCAATAAGATTTTTTCTTTTCTTCCATTTTTCTCATCCTTAATTTTCTCAACGGTTTTAAGATTTTAAAAGAATCTTCCACACATTCCATTCTTAGCTGTATCTCAAGACAGTATATACACCGTAAGATTAGAGAAGGAAACCAGCACATTATTTAACTAAATTTTTTTTTTTTTTTTTTTTTTTTTTTTTTTTTTGTAATATTTATCTTTATCCATCTATCTATAATGTTCTGTAAATACTTAACTAGATTAATGAACTGAATTAACTTTAGAAATGTAACCCTAATGGATCCAAGAATAGTTGGTTTTCTTTGGTTCAAATTATTAAGTTTGTTTTGTGGCATAATGACTGTGGAGATTGGAGAACCTATACATACACAAAATGTACGTAATTATGCAATAAATCAAATCCTTCCAAAGTTAGGTTTGTGAAAAAGTCAGCCAAGATCCAGTGCAATGCCATTCTTTGTAGGACCCCATTCTTTCTGGGGCAAAGTTAAAAATATGCCACAGAACCCTGCTGTTCTTCCACCTTGACTTTATTTCTACCTCTCTTTTAACTTTCATATATAATTTCCATCACTTTTTCTTCTTCCTTTCCTTAATGTAATAAAACTAATATTACATAATGTCATGTATTTAACATTTATAAGTGAACTATATATAAAGGTTATGTGAGATTTTTTCTATGTAAGAGTTAGATTTTGTGAATGTAAAATTATTTAAATTGATCGAAATAGTAATTTTAAATATCGGATAGTTTACCGAGAACTAAAACTGTATGTGAGAATATGGATGTACGTGTGCTGCTTCGAGCCTTGAACTCTCTGTTTTAGTAATTGTAAGTCATTTGTTGATTCACCTCATTCACACACACATTGTGACAAAAATACAATTGCTAATATTAATGGTTTTGAGAGTATGATTGTTTTGTTTATTAAAAATTCTTGAGTTGTGTTTTCTTGCTGCCAAGATTGTGCTGCTGCACATGGCCACCTCTATGTACCATTCATTCATTTTCCAAAGTAAACTAGCTGCTTGTTAATGGGATTGCCTTTCTTTGTCGTCACATAATTAGGTAGTTCAAGAAAAGGGTCACCTACAATATATATATATATATATATAGTATGTATGAATCTAGCCCTCTAGAGTACACAAACATGCATGAATTTCAAGAAAATACACATTAAAAACTTCCCAACATCCATGGGGAGTGGGGGTTTAAGTGAGGATAAGGTCCAAAACAAGGACAAAGAAGGATTTATGTGTCATTTATTCAATTATGTATTATTATTTTGTTTTTTTTTTAAAAAAAAGAAGATATATTCTTTATTTATAAACTATTTTATAAGTTAACTTAGTTTTTGCACTCTCCATGAGGTTAATGGTGAGTTTTAGGATCGGACTTACTAGTTCAAGTCTACTTTTGTTATGCACGAAAACCTTTTTTTTTATAGTAAATTGAGTTATATATTTTTTTTTTAGGTGGTATCCAAGCCCTTTCAGTCCAGACTAATTCACTCGCACTTGCGAGTTTAAACCCTTAACTTCTTGACATGTCGGGAGGTAAGAGAGAAACTCCTAGATCAATAGTCGGGAGAGATTCGAACCCTCAACCTTTTGGTTGAGGAAGAGACTCATAGACCATTAAGTCGGAAGAGGAACTTCAAAATTGAGTTATAAATCTTAAAATTGCTACTAATTAGATATTAAATTTGAGATGTTTCAATCGTGATAATTTACTTTTACTCTTTTTTTAACTACAATTGAAGGGGTAAAAAAAGTGAAAAGGAGAGCATCAATAATTGATGTTAAAAGTTGATCCAAATAATTTCCTAGGAGATGAACTTAGGCAGTTTATTAGGATTCAATCAGTAAATCAAGACTAGACATTTTTTGTCAATAATTCTAATGAATCATCTGCTTGTATTAGTATGCATATAGATATATATATATACACACACATAAATGTATTTATGATACATTATATGTAATCATGATTAGGTCTACCCATGATAAATCTTTTTTTTTTATACCCACTTGGGGCGCTCGGTGCCCCCACCTTATTTAGTGAGACTAATTCGGACTTAGCCTGCAGAGCGCTTGTAGAGTTCAACTCTTACTCGAGGGTAAGGGTCTGGCCGAGAGCTTTTTTAACATGACACTAACCACCCAGAGGGATTTTAAACCTCGACCATCTGCCCTGAAGAAAGCATTAGGAGTCCGCGCACTAACTCCCCCAAACTACTCGGGTTGATAAATTATTTCAATAGAGTATAAAAAATAAAAAACAAGAAGAAATAATTGTAATAATATGCAGAAATATCATAGGACGTTTCTATAGGCTAGTTGGGAATAGTGTGAGATTCATGGATTTATTTGTGGATAAGAAGAATGAAATGACATTGAAGCACATGTGCATGGCCTCAATATATACAAGAATATGTCAAGATTTATAATAACACCACAAACACCTAACATATATATACATATATATTGGCAGACGCAGTGGGTATAGGACAGTTCACATGAGGGTTGTCACATTCCCATATATGCTACCATAGCTTCTTTCATTTATTTCACTCAATTAATTGTTTGATTAAATAGGAGTGAATTGTCCCTCCGTTTGGCATAAGTAACTAACTTACTTTTAAATATTACACAAAATTCTTGATTTCACTCTTATTATAAACGTTATATAAAAGTTAAAGTGACGTCTTATCCTTTATTCTTCTCTTGAATAATGAATTAAATTTTATAATTACAAATTTAAATTGAAATTTACATGAATCAGAGCAATGAGTCTCGATATATGATGATGGTTTAAAGAAGAAAATAGAAGGGGAGTGGTGGGGGAAGGGGGGTCTGCCTTTTAGGTTTCACCACCACATGCTATTGGAATGTGATACAAAACATTAGGTTCCCCATCTTGACAAACACTAGGAGACATGCTTAGAAATTTGCTTCATGAGCCATTCGCATCGCAGGAACATACACCACCATTTATGGGGGGCTTTTATGTCTTTTTCTTTCTTTTTTCTTGGTGCATAGAGTTTTTTATGTCACATCCATCACACACACACACACACACACACACACATATATATATATATATGTCTTTTTTTTGATAAGTTATATATATATATATGTCAAATCTATAGGGGGGCTTCTTTTCAATTAATTGCACTCTTGCAACTAGCTAGAGGTAAAAATAGTTCACTCAATTCTTTATTACTTGCTTTTTGGTTTAATTCTTGAAGGAAATAGATAATAACATGTTTATTTCATCTATCTTAAATAAAATTTTGAGTTTAAATATTATAAATGATGAATTGAATATTGAAAATTTTTATGGTTTTTCTTTTAAATCGGTTAGATCATCTAATTTTTGTAGTTATTATGACTCTGACTAATCTAAATTCGTTTCGGATTGCACTTGCATAATTCAACTCTTATTCAGGGAAAAATTTTACACTGACTCTTACATGATGCTCAAATAAATGTCAAACTTTTGACTTTATGTAATTTCATAATGCACTTTTTAACCTATCACTTTAGGGAAAAGAATGTTGTCCACCATTTTTTTTTTTTAGCCTGGAATTGTTGTAGACCTCATGGAGTAGAGTGAAAATGGAGACAGGCCTAAAACTTCTTTTGATGTACTGGAAAGGACAATTCATTTTTCTGTGAGGTATTGAAGTTTTACTATTGTAGAATTATGCTACTTCTTGGCTACTACTTTTTTTTTTTATGAATTCTTGGCTACTACTTTCTAGGTCTTATTTTATTACAATAACATATATCACAATTCTTCCTATTTTGCCCCTTGTAAGAATTCTTACATTATCATGATTGAATTATATATATATAAATTAGTGTAATAACTTAAAAGCCACGTGTCATGATGGAATATCCAGTCAACTTCATAAAATAAAGGAGAGATTTCTTCTTGGCTTTAGAACTAAGAAAGTTTTGCTTGTCATTTCTCTGTCAAATTAAACTTAACTTTTTTCTTCTTGATTTTATTAAGAAATGGGAAAAAGACAACATGGAAGAAGACAAAGGGAAAATAAAAAGGAAAAACTGGAGATTTTCATGGATTGTATTTCAATAATGATTGGTGGATTAGTGAGAAAAAAAAAAAAAAAACACAAACATGGACCAAAATTAGTCCTTTTTATTTTCTTTCTTCCCCTTTTTAAAGATTCTTCAATCCTATGAAACAATGGCCACTAATAATACTAATCCACCATTTTCTTTCTCCCTCTCTCTCTCTCTCTCTCTCTCTCACATTAAAGTAAATCCCAACACACAAAAATTAGAAAAAAGGTGTATCTTCTTGACAAGCAAGATCACTTTCTCTTCAAATCTTGGAACAGTAAAAGTTCTTCCATGGAAAAAAAGAAAAAAGAAAAAGATTTAATCATAAAAAAGTATCTGAAAGTCATTCAAAAGCAAGTGCAAAGTGAAAGCAAATTTCATTGCAGAAGATTGATGTATATATCACACCTAAAGCTGAAAGTGTAAAAAAGTGAAGGGAAAAAAAAATACCAACTCGAAACTTATTCTTCTCCATACAGGTGAAAGTATGGAGAACAAAAAAAAAAAAAAAAAAAAAAAAAGAGAAGAGAAAAAAAGCAACAAGGCCATGGAGAATGATTATTCTCTGTTATTTTTTTCCCAGTCTTAGCTAAACTGATTTGCACTCAAAATCCCCACACCCCACCTCAAGAAAAACAGTAAAGAAAGGAACCTTTTTTTTTTGTTCTATTCAAGTCCATGCATTTTTCTCACCATACCAATGAATTCCAATACTTTTTCAGGGTCAGAAACAGATTTGGAAACGCTTTCTCTCTGCAAACACCTCTTCGTCCAAGCTGCAAATTTGGGGGCCTCTTCTTCAACTTTGAATCCACCGTATTTCTCAAAACCAACGAACCATGGGGTTAAAGGAATGACTATGATGTCAAGGAGCCCAAAATTGTCACCACCGTAATAATCTTTCTCCCCCAGAGCTCCCTCCAACTTCTTCAAGATTTCTATGAATTCCACCTTTGCTGCTTCTGACTCCTCACCTTTGTTTTTCCAAACGTTTCCTCCGGTTTCGAACACCTTTCAACAAAAAAAAAATATATATATATATATATATAATAAGAATAGACTTAGTATTCATTAACATTGTTAATTTGAAATTTTCTTTAAATATAACACGATTATTAAAAGATTAAAAAGAAAGAACCTTTTTGTCAATGTAATCAGCCCAGAAGCGAACCCTGGAACGTCCATAAGGACAAGAAGGCAACAATGGTGGGGAAGGCCAATTCTCATCAATGAAGTAAACAATGTTGGTGGACTCAAGAACTGGTTTTCCATTGTACAACAAGACAGGAACTTTCTGGTAAATTGGGTTAGACTTTAGTAGTAGATTACTCTTGCCCCCAAACAGGTCTTCCTCTTTGCTATCATAATCAACACCTTTCTCAGCCAAAGCAATTTTAACTCTTTGGCAAAATGGACTCACCCCGAAATCCAAAAGAAGAACAGCTTCTTCTTTTGCCATCTGATGAAATATTGTCAATTTTCTTGTGCGTTAGAATATGATTATTTGAATATGTTGGGATTTATATAGGGAGAATTTTCTTGGCATAAATATGAAATCCCAATGCAAAAAATTGTTTCTTTGCTCTGCACATTGTAAATGAGCATTGGTAGCTTCGTCTCCAGACCATGACTTCTTTCATTGGTAACACAGAAAAAAAATAAAGAAAAAATGTTGGCTTTATTTAATCCAAAAGCCATTAAACCATGCCGGCAAAACAATTAGATTCATCAACTAAAATTTCATAAGAATTTAAACCTCTTAAATTCTACCTTGATCTTATAAAATGATAAATAAAAAAAAATTAATTTTTTCAAAATGAGAAGAAAAGAAGAAAAAAAAGAAAGAAATGGAGGGAGTAATTATTTTGAAACTGTAAGACAAACAGCTACTGAACTTTTATTTTTTTTTTTTTTTTTTTTTTTTTAAGCCCAAGTTAGAGAAACAGAGCACAGTGATGTCACCGACTCTACAGACTACAGTACACTAATTCAGAGTGAGTTGGTCCTTTTTTTTTTCCTCCTCTACCCAGTGACTCCCCCCAAAAACCACTGGCAGAAATTTCCGAATATTCTTGAATCTTTACCTCCTTCTTCTCCTGATTCTGAATCTGAAACATTATTCAACTACACATTTTGCACATCTGCCAAAGATTGCGAATTTCTTGTACCCAGTTGGTCTTTTTGCATTTTTAAGTGTTTTAGGCAAAACCCACATGAGGGTTGGGTTTAAATGAAATGAAGAGGTTTAAGAGCAACACGAGTGGTCAATCCGAGGCTGCAGATCATGAAGGTTCAAGGATTCCAGAGGCCAAATGTGGGTTGAATCCCTTTAAAATGATGGGGATTTTTGTAGTTTTCTTGATGGGGTTTTCTGTTTTGTTCTCATTGTCAACTGTTTTAAAGGACCCTCTTTCTGATGGCCTCTGGACAGTTGCTGAAGCTAGGCTTCTTGACGTTAAACCTCTTCCTAAAGAAGGTACTTTCTTGGTGTTTAATTTGATGTCGGTCCTATTTACATGAATTTTCTTTTTCTCCAGTGGCATTTTTTTGTACCGACTTTTGTGATCAAGTATTGATTTTAGTTGAAGCAAGATTTTATGCAGAACGTTTCACTGTGGTCCGTGAAAGATAGGGTTGTTATTTGTTTGTCATTTCTATGGATTTGGTTGGTGTGCATTGTGTTTGTTGGTTTGTAGCTGTGTACGCTTTTATTTTGTCAATGAAATAAATTACCAATTCCTATGGTGTGAGAAAAGCTATATAGTCCAAGTAAGAATTTTTGCGAATTTTTCAAAAAATGTTATGTGAAGTTCAGAATGCTTGAACTATAGAATATTATTACTTTCTTAAATTTGGAAACCTTTTGTTTGGAGCATATATAATGTAGGATTTCCAGAAGGCTTTAAATTGACTTAGGATTCAATATTTCTATTCCATTCACCTATGATGAGGATTGTTATTCTAGTACAATTGTTACTAGTTTATCTGCATTGTTAAAAACATTTCCAGAAGGCTTTGAGTTCGGCATTGTGTTTTAATTTCCTTAACAAATGATTCATGTTGGACAACAGTGATTAAAACACCTCTAAAAGATCCAAGACTTATCAGGAGAGGATGAGAGGGATACAATGCTGATTTGATTAGCAATGTCTAAGCAGTTCTCACTTTTCTCCCCTCACTGTAATAAAACTTGCAAAGGATGCTGTTTGTGTGATTAAATTGAAGATTTTAAAGAGAAAAACATAGTGGTCTAAGAATAAATTGTTAAATAGTTAGAATTGATAAAAAAAGGAAACTGTTTAAATCATTAGGGTTACAATGAGAGGCTGCAGAATCCTATGCATCTATGCCTTGCTTATTGAGCGTCCTTCGTTACAAAAGCAGCTAATGCATACAGATATAAACTTAGACAAAACAAAAGGCTTCGTATAACAAATATACAGGTGCGAAAATTCTCGGTCTGTTCTTGAACATGAACATTTTGCATTAGTCGCTAATTTGCTTTCCTTCTTGTAAAGATATGATATTAGCTCTGCATGTATGTTTCAATATTTCTTTTTGGCTTTGTTTTCATTTACAGATGT
Organism: Cynanchum wilfordii; assembly: GCA_025388415.1. Classification (NCBI taxonomy): domain Eukaryota; kingdom Viridiplantae; phylum Streptophyta; class Magnoliopsida; order Gentianales; family Apocynaceae; genus Cynanchum; species Cynanchum wilfordii. The sequence goes on from JAHSUH010000005.1 coordinate 87,931, forward strand.
AAACTTCAGAGATATCAAAAAGGAGGCTGCAGGTATGGAAGACAACTTGCCTCTACCTGCTGAGGTACCACGAGATAAACTCCTTGGTGGTCTTCTCCCTACTGAATTTGATGAACAGTCTTGTCTAAGTAGATATCAGTCAATTTTGTATCGTAAAGTACTACCACATCAACCTTCTTCTCATCTCATTTCAAGGCTCCGAAATTATGAAGTGCTTCATAAACGATGTGGACCTCATACTGAATCGTACAACAGAAGCTTGCAGAATCTCAAGTCTGGAGAGCATGCTACTTCCTCTGATTGTAACTATGTCGTTTGGATTTCCTTCAGTGGTTTAGGGAACAGAGTGCTAACTTTGGCATCAGCTTTCCTGTATGCTCTGCTCACAAATAGAGTCCTACTTGTTGATCGTGGAACTGACATTCCTGACCTTTTCTGTGAACCATTTCCAGAAACCTCCTGGTTACTTCCCTCTGACTTCCCATTAACTGATCAGTTCAACAGCTTAGATCAGAAATCTCCTCATAGTTATGGGAATAAGCTGAAGAATAATGTTGTGGGAAATTCAACTGGGTCTAAGTTTCCGCCGTTTGTTTATCTCCACCTGGTGCATGATTATGACGATCAAGACAAGCTTTTCTTCTGTGAGCAAGACCAAACTGATCTCCAGAGTGTACCTTGGCTGATCATGAAAACAGATAACTACTTTGTACCTTCCCTTTTTCTGATTCCATCATTTGAACAAGAACTCAGCGACCTATTTCCAGAGAAAGACACCGTGTTTCATCATTTGGGTAGATACCTATTGCATCCAACAAACGTTGTATGGGGGCTTATCACCAGATATTACCAAGCATATTTAGCCAGAGCAGATGAAAAGATAGGCATCCAAATTAGAGTCTTTGATACAGGCACTGGTCCTTTCAAGCATGTATTGGATCAGATATTGGCTTGTACAAAGGAGAAGGATCTGCTACCACAAACCAGTGAGAAGGAACCTATCACTAACCCTTCTGGAAGCCCCAAGACTAAAGCTGTGTTGATGACATCTTTGAGTTCTGGTTATTCTGAGGCAGTAAGAAACATGTACTGGGAATATCCAACTGTGACCGGGGAAGTGATTGCAGTGTACCAGCCGAGTCACGAAGAGTACCAACAAACTGAGAAGCATATGCACAATAGGAAGGCATGGGCAGAAATGTATCTGCTGAGCCTGACAGATAAGTTAGTCACAAGTTCATGGTCAACTTTTGGTTATGTTGCTCAGAGTCTTGGAGGTTTGAAGCCTTGGATTCTTTACAAGCCTGAAAATATGACAGCCCCTGATCCACCTTGTCAGCGTGCCATGTCAATGGAGCCTTGTTTCCATGCTCCGCCCTTTTATGACTGTAAAAGGAAAACTGGTATTGACACAGGTATTCTTGTTCCGCATGTACGGCATTGTGAGGACATGAAATGGGGTCTTAAGCTCGTCGACAAAGATGCTGCACTGTAACAATTTATCTTCTACAAGTTCCACTTCACTTTTTTGGCATAATCAGTTGCTAACCAATTGTTGTATCATCATCTTGAGTTCTAATGTATAGGCCTTTTTGCTTGACCCTTTCATGTTGATGAGTGTATTTTTCATTTTGTACCGTGGAGTGTGGACATATTGAATCCTATATATATTATATGTATAACAAGGCAAAGGACATTTGTCTATTTCTTTTTGAATGCATATTCAACATGACTAGGTAGGAATCTCTACCTGAATCAGTGCATGATTACTTTGGAGATTTGATGCCCCCATCTCTTTAGAAAGAAAAGTACGAAAGTGAGTACTAAATACGGAGTTGCAAAGCATTCCCAGCATATATTCCAAGCACAAACTTGATCAATGAACATACTGAAGTGAACAGGACAGTTCAATGGCCTTATAATGCGATATACAGATCCTTTTCCAACAAAAAAGGACAGTTTATGGAAGATATTCTGGGTAGATAAAAGATGAAAACATTAATACTCCAAAATGTTTCACAACTTCTGCATCACAATAAGATTATATTGTCCAATCAGTTTTTCCTCCCTTCGCACAAGATAATGTGGTATCCATGTCTGCAATGTGTGAAAAATATTGTCAGTGAAACTGAGAAAAACTACGAATCATATAATCAAAATACACTAAAATGAGGAAAGATGAGACTGACGTTGATTTAAATGGTGCACTGGTAACTCCAATTTGTGTACTGAAGGCAACATCCTGAAATGGACCAGCCATCTTGCCACGAGGAAACCATCCCAAGTCTCCACCCTTTTTTCCAGAGGGGCATTCTGAATATTCTGCAGCTAGCTGAAGAATAAAAAGCATAGGATCACAATTGTGGCTCAGTTATAATTATACAAATATTTAATCCAACTCAATAGGGTGTTTTAAAACAGGCAGGGCATGCCCTTCATGGCTAATGGACAATATTGGATTGTAATAATGAGGAATAGAGAAGAAATACTGTTTGGAAAAGCTTTATGAATACCATTTAAAAAAAAAAAAATGGAAAGAAAGAACTTGTTGGAGGGGAAGTCTTCTTTTGCACACAACTGTGTGAATTATAAAAGAAAACCTTTTCTTGTTATTCCGCATTGGGAAATTTGTAGAAAATCTAGAGGATGAAATTAAGCATTACAGAGATTACTAGTAAAACAGAGCAGATTGAGGCGATATCAATACCTTGGCAAACTCAGCTGGAGGAACTTTGTCCCCATTGCTAAGCCACCCATCCTGCAGCTTCTTGTATGCTTCATTGATCTTCCCTTGCTTCTCACATAAAATGTGCCTAGCTGGAGAAAAATTAAGAATGAGAAAAACAAATCTCATTAACTTCTAGTAGATCTTAAAAGAACAGAAAAGAGTAAATTCCATGAATTTCTGGTAAATGGACGTTGTCTTTAAAATAGTAGCCAGAAGAAGAAGAGACCTTTAACATAAGTGCAGGTTCCGAGCCCATCACCCTTTCCACCCTTTCCTTTGCCTTTTGAAGCACCATCATCACTTCCACCTGCAGCTTGTTTCCCCTTGCCTTTCCCACCTGAATCCTTAGGCTTGGAATCCTTCCCCATTTACTAAGCATAAGATAGTAGAAAGAGTTAAGATAAGCAATAAATTTGGAAAAGACATGATCAATGCATCAAAATACTGCAGAATACAGAAATATGGTAAATACAAGAGTATAAATATCACTGCATCTGGACTAGCAAATATGGGTTCAAATAGAATAGGTCCAATAAACTCTGTAACCAAAGTTCTACGGGTTCATCACACTGTTTGGTCAAGAGAGAATTTCATGGAACTTTGGGGAAACAGTAAATAGCTTAAGGATGACAACAATTTAAAAGGGTTTTGAATACATTACGATTAGTTCTGAAATCTAACACAGCTATATCCAGATATAAACAACTAGAATTAAACGTGTATCTCAGGCAATGCAACAGATTTTCAGGTCATTGTTTGATAAAAGCTTCGATTATTAAACCAATAAATTCAAAATGACATACAGAAAATACACAAATAGCAAAAGCCCAAATCGAGTTAAGGATAGACTCATCTGAAAAGAAATCATGCTTAACAAGAAAAATTTACCACGCTCTTCCCAATCCCTTAGTAACCCACCCATTCAAATCAACGATTTTTCACAACCCCTTAATTCACCAAGAGAACGAAACAACCGAATATAAAAAATTAAAAAAATAAAAGATCAATTTTTAACCATCAAACTAAAATTACCCTGTGCTTTAGGTATCTGAATAAGAAATTGATATCAACCATACAAAGACGCCCATTAAAACAATTCAGACCTAACGAAACGCAAAGAAACCCCCATAAATTTCACATATAAAAGTGAAAACTACGAATTAGTATTTTTCCATTTTAATTGCAGATTAAAGCGAAACCAAGAACCCAGAAAGAAAGAAATCAAACAGCACAAATTTTACATACAGTATGAATTATTCGCGAAGAAAAATCAGAAGAGCTAATAAATTATGCGAAACTGATTTGAGAAAATTTACCTTCAAACGGAATTGCTTAAACAAGAGATATCTTTTTACAGAACAGAGTTGCGCCTTGATTCAGCAGGGTTTTTTGTTGACAAACCTATAGGGGCAGTTTGGTAGTTATAATTAAATTGTGAATTTTCTTTAGAATATTTTGATGTAAAATCTCTTTCAAAAATACATATACTTCTACTAATTCAAATTTAATTTCAATTGCTTAGGAAAAGTTTCACTCTTACTTGTGAGAAAGTCTCATCGAACCAACCTCGATGTTGTATAGTATGTTATAGCATATTTTCCCATTATGTCATAAATATTCTACATAGAAAATACTATTGTTTTATATTCATACACTAATAAATCCATTAACCCAAAATATATATATATATATATATATATTCATACACTAATGAAAATTAAAATTAAATATCATATAAATTTGATGTCAAAGATTTTCTGGCTTTCTTAATTCCAATGATTAGCAGGAAAGAACTGAAAGCAACCTTTTCTGCTAATTTGGCCATTTCTTGAACTCCCAAGATTCACTTAATGTGGAAGAAACCACTCAGAACAAAAAGCAATATGGAAACCAGAATTAACTAACGCTATACAACTGGAAATGACTATTATAACCATCTAATCATCTTCCATCTTTCTTGGATGTTTGCATTCAGTTTCTTTTTGGATTTCATGTCCAATTATGCTAAAATCCATGACAAGAAAAGAGAATGTTGAAGAATTCCGGAAAAAAAAAAAAACTCATACATTCATGTAATGATGATAAATAAATGAAGACTTCAGTTCAATCTGAATTGAGTTTAATAATTTTCAACTTTAACCCTAGTAATTCTTCTTGGATCTCTATTATTAGTTGTCATATTTATCTAGTTTGGTGAAACTTCAGTTCTGATGGAGGCAAATATTGGTGGTTAAAGCTGCTTCTATCTAATGCTCTTTATCCTTTTTTTTTTTTTTTTTTCCACTTATGTTAAAATTATTTATTTGATCTATTGATGTGATTCAAAATTCTTTATACATTTTATATATATATTACAAAAATGATCATTTTCATAACTTAATTTTCTCTAAAGGTGTAATGTCATATATCAAGCACCAATGATAACCTTTGTCGGAGACAAATCTCGAATTCCCGGCGCGTTTCTAAAGGGTACAGTGTTTCATCTTTTTTATCACACACAAAGTAGCACATGAAAATCTAAATAATAAGTAGTTGAAATATGTTTATCCATTGTATCTGTAGAATAAAGGTACAACATTTCATTGCTTCGTACTTCTTTTCTTTAAGAAAAATAATGAACTTTGCATGCAAATTAAGTACACAAAATTTAAGATATCCACATGATCATGCTTTCTTCTTTCTTCTATATCCCACATCAATGGTTGATGAAATATTATTGTCATAAACTTTTCACAAACTTAAAAAAACTTGTACTACATCAATTGAATCTATCTTCTTTCCTTTTCCTTTTCCTTTTTTTTTTTTTAAAGATAAAATACAATGCATCTGGTATATATCGTAATATTTATTTCTTATATTATATTTTATATCTTAATATTTATCTTTTATATTTATATATATCATAATATTTATTTAACAATTCCTTACTCAATCGAAGTCTATTCTGATTGAGAAATCATATATTATTATAAATACAAGCCAAATAAAGTGAAATTGAAATTTTTCTCTAAAAAAACTCTAATTTTTTCAGTCTTTCTTCTGATTTTGTTTCTGACTTAAGCATAGAAGGAACTTTACGGGGAGCAATATTCGTTTGACTTTGTTTTTTACAGGAACGAAAATTTGGAAGATCAAGATTAAAGTGTTTGGAGATTGAAGAACACATCACATTCTAAAAAAAAATGAGGTAGTTTGTCAAGTCGCGGATCAATTTATGGGATAAAATATTTGGGTTTATTTTCGAACGGAATAGCTATATATATATATATATATATATTGTGTCCAAGTATTAGCACAACCAAAATCTTAATATATATATATATATATATATATACGCATTCTACTCAGAACGATATCAAGAAAAACATGCAGGTGAAATTTGGATCTCTGATGAAGAAGTTAAGCAGCAGAAGGGGATATGAACAAGGGTTCAGAAAGACGGATTCAGACAAGAAGAAGAAGGCGGCGGCTACTCCGGGAGGGTTTGTGCCGGTATACATAGGAGAAGAACACAGGAGATACGAGGTTCCATTGAAGTGTTTAAATTCTTTCAGATTTCAGGCTTTCTTGAATCAGCATGAGGAAGAAATACTGGCTTCCAGAGACGAACCCATTAGCCTTCTTTGCTCTACCCATGTCTTTGAAACTATTCTCACCCTTGCTAAGGCTGATGCCAAACTCCTTCATTCTATTACGTGAACCAAATCAAATATTTTTTCTTCTTATGAGTTATCATACGCTACCAACTCTTTATATTTGAAATTTAGGACAGGGCAGAGAAATTGAAAATCCTCAGCAATTTTCAATGAGGCATCTTCATTTTGGCATTGATTATTATCATTGTAAGTTTTGTGTATGTATATATAGTCTTGAGTAAAGAAGCTTTTTTTTTTTATTAATCAACTCTGAGAGAATATATTTATTTATTTCCATTTTTCATCATTCAACAATTGCAAACCAACTACTTCTTACAATATCTACTGACAAAATCTGATATACATCTTAAGGTTAAGTTGATAAGTTTGAATGGAAAAGGAAAGAAAACTTTAAAAAAAAGAAAAGAAAAAAACATTTCAGACTAATTAAATACTAATCTTTAGATTACAGTTACTTAACATATACAAAATGATCACGACACCGCAATGATGCAGCAGTATTTGGTCAAATATATAATCTAAGTCATATGTGTGCTGAAGTTACAAAAAGCTTCTTACCGAACAGTCTGCTTATCAGTTTAAATCTGAATTTATTTTGTCCTACTGATCGGAATCTGAGTCTGAGAAATGTACTTGTCTGGCATCTTTAGGCTCCAAATCTGTGATGGAAGGAGGAATGAGCTGATTTCGTGGCAAGTGACTTGTGCGTTTTCTTGGGGCTCCATCCTACCAAAAGGATAACAAGAAAGTGGGGGAAAATAATAAAGACGTGTGGCAAGGAAAACACTTAAAAGACAAAGAAAAATATTATAAGCCTAGTTAGTGGAGAATTTTTAACTACAACAGCCTTAGACTGATTTATTGTAAACGAAGTGCTAATATGCTCATTACTTACCTTGTCACCTGATTGACTTTTTGAACTATTATTTTGAGAGGATTGACTTCTCTGCAACCATATGCGACCAGATAACATTAAAGCTACCAATAGTAATACTGGTCCAATTCGTGGATCACTTAATAGATCATGCATTTTATATGTGAAACTGCTAATCTTTAGTTTCAAATCCTCGCTTTTAGGAAAAAATGTCTCAGAACCAGCCATCCATCCAGCATCATCTTCAGGAATGAGCTCAGGAGTTTTTGTTTTCTGTAAGAGGTGGCAGGGGAAAAAACAGACATTAGAAAACAAAAGTAAACTTAAGGGAAAAAAAAAACAACTGTCCAGTACGTGTGGCATTCAATCTCTATACATGTTCCTTTTAGGAACCAAGGAGAAACCATTCATTCCAAAGATTGCACCATAGAGTAACTAAGATTAATTTGATATCCTTACAAAAGATGGAAGATTTCTAGAGTCACCATCTTCGATTGTCTTGGACAGCCATTTTATAATCTGCAAACAAAATTCACAAGCCTTATTAATGCATAAAAGTTTGAACTGAAACAAAATTTGCAGCAATGTCAGATTACATATATGAGCTAAAATAATATGAAATGTATCTTCAGAATGGTTTTTATCAGCAGTTCTGGGAGATGTGCAGACCAGAAACACGTGCAACCAATATGGGATAAAAACAAATTTAAGTTTTTCATGAATCACAGAACTGGTAAACATAGCATAAAAGTTCGCCAAGATAATAAATTTTGAAATGCTGAAGAATACTGTCCTCTGTAGAATTCTTACATCTGATATTTCACGTGAACCCTTGTATTTAGCCACAAGTTGGCTTGCAGGATCTGGATCAACATAATTCACTGCTTGAAAGATGTTTCTTTGTTGTTTCTCAGTTACAATTTCATTATCAGTGGCATTCCTCTCATAACGTACTATAAGTAGTTGTGCAACATCTTCTATACCCCTTCTTGGTCCACAAGATTCATAACTATCTTCTGAATTGATATGGAAGAAACAGAATTTCTGGATATATATGAGAAATGTGTGTTCAGTGTCATAGTGCCAAATATTCAAAGAACATTTTCAACACACACAGAGAAGAAAGAAGAGAGAGAATGCAGGCAATTAATCATAAATAATCATTTGCTGTAAGAGCTACCCATGCTTTTATATATGAAGAAGATGTGCTGAAGTTGTTTAGGTTTTATGATCATCTATCTTATTTGCCAATTTAGTAAAGTGATCAAGAGTTCTCTTTCAGAAATCACACTCACTATCCTGGCAACGAAATGAATTCCAAATTAAGTTTCTAGCTGCTTATATTTGTGTTCCGATTCTTCAAGATCATCATATTGAACAATCCATTGAATTCAACTAAAGCATTCATGAGAATAAGAAATGAAGAGTAAAACTCACTTGCTGGGCCTCCCCATCAAGCCAGGTGAATGTCAATCGTTTTTGTTTGAGTGCAAATGCAGCTGCAGATGATGAGCTATCAGGATCAGAAGAGTTCAATTCCTCATCATTCAATAGTGTTTCTTGGACCCTGCGCATGGTCTTTTGCCATGTGTATTTTACACCATTACCAATGAACATTACAGCACATGTAATCAACAATCATAAATCCCTCTCTCACCTCATCACTTTTTCCTTTTCTTTCAAATCTAAATGTTAATAGGATTCATTCAATAAATAATTAAAACAAAAGGAAGCTTACTTCACGCATTGTGTTGAGATCTTGGCTCAGCCTTCCAGCTAAGATGGCACAGTACCAAACCCTTACATCTCTGCCAGAACGAGAGTGGCCTCGAGCACTGCAGCCCAAATCCATTGCTGTCACACTCCTTAACTGGGGAAGCACTAGAACAGCAGAAAACATTAAAGAATAGCATATTTCCAATTGTTGGGTCGAATTAAGTCTTAACCAAGGATTGCCTAGTCTCTGAAGAGATGAAGAGATTATAAAACATATAACAGAAACCATACTTTCAAGGAAGCAATGGCTATTGTGTACAACAAAACAAGCTACAGGCTTTTGCATACAAATTTGAAAGAATACCAGTTTACAATGATTGTGTAATTTACTATAGAAAATGCCCCCGATTCCATACACAACTAGAAAATTTTAATTTCAAACTCAAACTCAGTACATACTAGTTTTAATTTGGAAATACAGCGATGCAGTTTGAAAAATTAATCAAACATTGGATGAGTTGCTGCTACTTCAAGTTCACAAAACAAATTAATATTCATACATATTTAAACGAACATAAACTTGAAAAGATCTTAGATTCAACACAAAGATGCACCCACCAAAAGAAAAATGATAATTAGATTGAATTTTGATTGGTTGTTTAGACCCTCATTTGAGATTATACCTCCCATCTCCATTTTATAAGTAGTGATTTGTATGTGCAAAATATTGGACCGCAGTCCATCTGGTCATAATGAGTCTCCAATCTCAGTGAAAGTCAACCTGCTACTGGGTCAATATGTACGAGCCTATTCTAACTAATACCTAAAAAGAAAAGGCCTCCTCGTAACTGTAAGGAAGAACAAGTTTTTACAGGTTGACTAGGCAAAATTTGCCAGAAGTGGGAATGTTTGGATTGAAGTTGGAAAGAAGAGGAGATTGGATTGATTACTTCAGATGGAAAGGAAATCAAGGGAGACCAGGAGTGTGTAAATGGAAGGACAAATTAAGTTTAAATTCAACTTTGTTTCATTCAAAAGTGAATGGATGAAGGAAAGGAAACCATTTTTAAACAATTATTTTATATTTACTATGAAACCCTTATTTTAAAATATTTGTACTATTCAAATATGGATGAAAAGGTAAATCAAGGGCTTCCCTTTCTCTTCCTACTAACTATCCAGACACAATAAATAGAAACTCCTCACTTTCCCTTTGTTCTTCTTTCATCTCCCTCCAATTCTTCTCCTCTCCTTTCCCTTATCCAAACACTGATATAAAATTTCAAGGGGATAACGATCTTACTATGATGTTTGTTATCCTCCATAACATCTATGAACATAGTGTGGTTGAAAAATCCTGCGAAAAAAATAGTCAATTTAGAGCTTGCTACATGAGAAGCATGTAACGAAAATGTAACAATATATGGAAGAAAATTTCTTGCCATGATAGACAACAGGTTTTAGTCCAGGATCTTTCAGAAATACAATGGCAGGTGCAGATTCCACACCAAACCTGTTATTTTTTAAAATTATTTGTCATCAACAATAGAGTTCCTGAGAAAAGTCAACAATAATACTGCAGGAGAGAAAAAAAACAAAACACAAGAAATTGCAAACAAATACCAAGAAAAGTCATGCAGAAATGTTACAAATTTTTTTAAGGGGTGAGGGAGATAGCAACAACAACAAATGAAACAAGAGTAGTTTTCTATTAAAAGGAGGGTAGACAATATCAAACAGATCCACATACATATTCCACCAAAAGGAAGATTCTTCTTCGCGCCATAGGATAAATCCAAAAGAAGCATCTGTCCAATAGTCCCTAGCAGCTTGACGCATAAAAGGGGTGGCTCGTTCTCCTGTCTTAGAGAATAAGATAACTTTCACCTGTAAACCACAAATAAGAAGTCATTTTGACCTATAAACCAACAAAACAGAAATTTATTAAGGTTTGGCCAAATTCTAAATCTGACATCTAACAACATCATGGAAAATTAACATCAAGTTAGATTTCACAAACATTTAGCTCAACATTATAGTTCATGAGTCTTAGAGCATAAAATCAGCCATGTTACTACAAAAACATTGCCAGAGTTTCTGCTTTTTTTTTCCCTAAACCTTGTACAAACCAAAAGCTGTCAATAAACTGAAATCTCGTGGATGGAGTTCAGAAAGTAGAGTGAAGGCAGATCTTGCTTTAACTAGACAATATTCACATTTCTAATCATTTTGCATGCATGTAAAAGGATGAATAAATTCCTAAAATAGTGCACATGATATACAGATGCTACATTCAGACCAAAAAATGTCCTAAAATGCACATAGGCCGATACTATGTAAAACTATACAAAATTCCTATTCCTAGTAGTATATTTCCAACTTAATTTTAGAATTCCTCTTGGTATTCATGTAAAAATTCATGAAATCCTAACATTGATACTTGGATGAGTAGAAATTGAGCTCTTTGTCCACATGCATTAAGTCTCCTGAAGGTTAGACACACATCAGATATTTCGAAAAAAGGGAAACAAACTTTAACTATTGGGTCAGATCCCAGAACTGTCCACAAAGCAATTGACTCAAGGTATAAAAAGAGAACGAAAAAATTCAGATCTGATAAATTTCCTGAAGATAGGGACATTTCTGATATGAAGAAAACATGCTTCTTAAAAAGGTCAATGATTGAAGTTCATGAAATTGCAATACGAAATTCCCAAATGGAGAACATATTGAAGAGGAGATGGGGATATTGAAATTAAAGAAACAGCTAGTGATGCTGGTTTTGCAAAAAGCAAATTAAGAAGATACTTCTTCAGGGTAGCCTTTCATTTAAATTCACTTGGAACCCCATTGAAGAATGCTTCTAGTAGATCAAATATGAGTAGAAAACATAAGGTGTAGATAAGTAGTAATGCATTCAGACATAAGAAAATGAAAGAGGTCAATGCAAAAACTTGATACAACAAAGCAAATGATATAATATGGGAATAAATACAAAATTTACCTTGTGAGGTTTGCTTTTCACTAGAAAATTTTGTACCTGAAATTTGGGGGGAAATATCACATGAATATATGCACTTATGTCGAAAGACATAATAAATACAAGAAAAATATCTTACAAAAAATCAATAGTGACCAAACAATGAACCCAAAATCTTTGCAAAATTACAACAAAGGCAGGATGACATAACATGAAAATTAATTTCTCAGCCTCCTTGTATATTTTCTACTTATCTTAAAACTCATATCTTGATAGTTCAGATTAGCTCACTATCTCATATATCAAATTCTGCATTTTTATCCTATCCCATAACAAGTCCCAAATAAGAGATGAAAATCAAGCATACAAGAGACAGTATTGCCACACAAAGATTTAGATTACATACATTACGTATAGAAAACTGGCATCTCTAGGGTATTTATACTTTGACTATCAAACAATTGCAAGAATAGATGTCATGTTACAGTTTCATACAATACCATCCCACCAACCATTCTTGTCTTCCTTAACAACAGCAAAACCGAAATAAATAATCATGGCTAACGTTAATTAAATGAGAATAACCTATGTATTTTGTATTTTCTTCAGATAAAGATACAGACTTTAACCAAACACACGGCGCATTATCCAATACAGTTCAAAGGGCTGACCAAAATCTTGAGCCCTTCTATCATTAATTTTTTTCTGGGTAAGTCAGAGCGCATACACAACATATAGTGTATAAACTCCTTTAACATGTTAACACATTATAGTAAAAGCTATATTTACTTCCAACAGGCCTTGTGGCAATTAAAATGATCACCCTCTTGCATGAGAATTACACTAACCTCCATCTATTATTTGCTATTTTAATTTAAAAATTATATATATAAACATGTAAATGAACAATATCCCATTTTTATATATTTGAGTTTTAGGTACTGGTTTTAGCAGTCTATAACATACCTATAAGATAAAGTTCAAAACTAGCATCTCCATCCAACAATCATCTTTGTGTTAAAGGTTGAAAACATGAATACACATGACCTTTAGAAACCTCAAACCAAACATAAGTACACAAATAAAAAAGAATAAGAGAAACAAACAACGTGGGTGTGGATTGGTATCAAACTGATTCAGTATCATCAAAAGAATAATATTTAGTTTTCCTACCACAATGATCTGGGTGCCACCCATCTCACTCAATCGTTTACTAAGACCACTTACTCCTTAAAGTACTAGTTTTTTCACAGGCTTCTAATTTGGAAAATTTTCATGCATTGTAGATAGCTTTTTTCTTGTAATAAAACCACTAAATCAAGCAGAAAACATATGGAGAGGAAACCAGAAGACAGAAAATTAAATTTATGTGCTTAAACACTAAAACAATGCTTTTGAAATAAGGTAGGCAAATTACCAAGGACTCCTTCGAATAATACATTATACGGGGCAAACTTAAGATGGTTGTGGCAAACCAATCAGTAACTGCATCAACAGACAGTTCTCCTGCATACCTAGTAAAACAGTCAATCATCAAAAAGTACAACCAACATCCAGTATTTAGGGCTTACAATCTGAAAAGGAATCCCAACAAACACCTTTCTTCATTAATCAGAAAGAAATTGCAAAACCTTAATAAAACTTCAGCTAGAAAACAAGGAATAAGTAAAATTTTCTATCAGTATAAAGTTCCTATAATGACTTACCTATACTTACAGTGAGAACTGTTGCACCCAGGGCGAAAAGCTAAAATGCTTGGAAGACCTGTGGATGCAAGAAAAAGATCCAAAAGAGAAAACATATCAAGAACAAGAGTATAAAACTGTCAGAAAAATTAATGGTAAAGCCTAGTTATCCTCTCTAAGTACCTGATGCTTCATACTTTACATTTTTGTATCTCCCCAAACTTGATTCAAAAGTCTTTAAGAATAATTATTTTCCGAAACCTATCCTTTCATTTTATCTTTACTTCACTTTCATATTGGAGAAGCAAATATAGGAATGGATAAACAGGTATTACTATAAAGATATGATCAAAAAGGTCATCCTAGAAAAGTTACTAAATCAGCAAAGGAAGGAGTGTGAGCTTTCTAGCCTACATGAGCTTAGGTCATTGGTCAAATAGCGCCACCTTTAATTTGACAAATATTAGACCAGGCCCTTAGTCATAGCTCACTGCAAACCAAAAATAGAGCCATATTGTTTTATGTAAAATATAGGTATTGTGTTCACCTTACCATACCCCCCGCCCAAAAGAAGAAAGGGAAAAAAAAAAATAAATAAATAAAGTGGCTTATTTTCTTCATGCATCATTCAGATCAAAATGACTGAAATTACAGTGACATGTTATGTTACTAACCAAAACTCAGACTAACCATTTCGGAAAAAAGGTTGTCCACTGGATTTCATTTCAGCTAAGTATGAAGCAAGATTGTGGTCTCCAACTTCAACCATTCCGGTTGTTGCAACACCATCCAACAAAGTAACTATGTAGAGAAAGAGATGAAAGCATATTTTAATATCCATAGATTGACTTGCTTAAAGGAAAGAAAAATGGAAAAATGAAAAAAAAAAAAACATAACTTATACCAATTCTTTTCCAGATGTCAGTAAATTTTGCACAGCGATTGCTCCCATATGAGAATACCTGATGTAATGTGCAATGTCAAAGAAAAAAAGAAAAGGCAAAGGAAGTCAGAAAAAGAAAAGAAAATATCTCTGCACAGGGCCAAGGGGAGACATTTATAAACACAATATGATGTAAGCAAAATGGAACCCAGATTGTACAACAGGAAGAGAGAAATATATATATACACATATTATGGCATACTTGTTATTTTTTAGAAAAATAGAGAGTAAGAATTTAAAGTACAAAACATAAGATATCTATTGAAAATCTTTATTAGATTTAAATTCAATAGACATGAAGAAGATCTTCACATGTTATACCTAAGGGTAAAGAAAAATAAAAGGAGTATATAGACACTCATCTCCATGTCTAAGAAAATACCACCAGTGCACTCGTGCAAGCAGAGGAAAATTTTTCATAGAAACAAGTATGGAATAGAACAACATTCAAAGAAACAAACTAAAGAAAAAGGAAAGATATTAAGAACCTCTTTACAACCATCCAGAACTAAAATCCATATACTCTGAGCTACCTCTATACCAAATTGTTTTAAATTATCTAACTGCTTTGAATTGCACTACTCTGTGCCACTGATTGATGTATACTGAATATAATACCATAATTAGCTGTAGCTTACCTGAATAATCAAAGCCTTGCCTTTTTCAAAACTGGACAAAAAGTTCTCAGTTTTGATCATGCCAAAAGCAGGTTCTTCAGTAGCTGAATGCAAATATTAGGTTATAAATTCCAGAGATCACATAAAAGCTAAAATCAAACACTGATGAGGAGATAAAAAGTTTGATATAGATTTGGAGAGAGGAAAGTGGAGAGAATTCAACTGTAGCCATAATAGTAAACTAGACATGGTTCACACACCAAAAGAAGGAGGCTTCAGCAATGGAGTATTAATTTCAGAAACATTGGCCCCAGCATATTGCTCCTTGGCATTTTCAAGCACATCCTACAGAGCCATCCACCAGTAGATTAAACGACAGATTAAACTGGAAACAGGGCTGAGGAAAAAAGATATACATATAGACCCAGCATATCAAATTAGGTCTTAACATGAGCTCAAAGAGAACTTTACCTGTTGTTCATCAATGTCAAAAACATCATAGTCTCTCTTCCATAATTCGTTTGTTAGTAGCTCAAAAGCATATCGGGCCTGTAAAAAATATATTATAACTGATAGCACTGAAACAAAGGATTAAAAGACTACTCACCCAACTCCAAGTTCTTTTAACATTCTTATAATTTTATGCCACTATTTTTTCAAAGAACTTCATAGCATAGTATTGGTACATAAAGAATGTGACTAAGGAATGGAATCAATGTCATTTTTCAAGAATCTTGCTGTGGCAGATGTTAGAGATGAAAACTTCACTCATTGTAAAATAGCATGGTGTGGTGACAACGTTAATTACAACCAAGGAAAAAGTTAATCGTGCAAAGGAAATGAGGTTCTTTATCAAATTTTTATGACAGACATTGCAATGTATTTAGTCATGAGAAAGAAAGAAACACATACTGGAACACCTAAAAGCTTGATTTCCCAAGAATTTCAAGATGAAAGTAATGGATTTGTCTATCAAACAACATAGAAAGAGAAAAACTTATACTTAAGATTAGAGACATAGAATGATGGAGACAATGGACTTCTGGACTGTTAGGTTAAAAATTGCTCCTAAGGAATTTATATGGTTCCCAATTTAGCCAATGGAATGAGTAGCAAAACACAATTATATGGCTATTAAGACCTCATTAAATCACATTCATCCATGTTTCCTTTTGGTAAATCAAACTACGGGATATATTATGATGCCAAGAAACTTCATTCTCTAGGTTCCCGACCACCATGGTAAGGTCAAATAAGTGAAATTCACTTGGCTGCAACATTTCTAAATAAACAGTTCATATCACATCCCATATATGATGCCTTCCATCTGTTTTCTTGAGTATGCATCCAAAAACCTAGGGCAAACTAGTGTATGCATCCGATGTAAAAGGACTGCTGCAATATATTAATAGGAAAGTGCAATAAGATTAGGGTTATCACAGCTATCAGGGAGTTAATTTCAACTGACACCAACAAAATAGTATAAAGTTTGAGTCTACTAAAGGTGAGGTGATTCTTCTGAAAATTACCCACAATTAAAATTTTATTACTACTTCAATAGGCATATTCAATTTTTACAGAAATCGTAATAAAAGATAATGTCCAGGATGATTTTCGGAACTTATGAAGATCCTAAAATGGGGATACAGAACCAATTCATCAATGTGTAACTATACATTGTATGACTTCTTCTTCTTTTTTTTTTTTTTTTTTTCTTCTCAAGTTTGTACTTCTCATATCCCGGTATATACATATTAAGAATCCATCAAATAACAGAAACCAAGAACATAATGATGTCAGTGCATTACAGTTCAGGTTCTAACAAATTAATGTGTAGGAACAAAATTGGATTGCATACCTCAAGAAAGGCAAAGGTAGTGGGAACTTCAACACCTGAATCCCTGGAAAAAATAAATAAATAAATAAAAAGTGCTAAAGTTAGCTCAAGACAAGATTTATGTGTTATTATGAGAACAAAATTTGAGGACCAAGCAATACAACCTCAGCTACAACACAAATAAAATTAAGAGGAAAAAAGCTCTTAAATGAAAATGCATTTCAGATCAAATTCAATGTTATTTAAGTGGACAAGAACTTTGAACAGAAGTATTAAGAGGATCTGTAGTTTTTTCCCACGATTTTAAGTCACTAGGTGAAGAAAGGCTATAAACTGTAAAGTGACACAGAGGAAAACATAGTTATCTGGGAGGGCCATCTAAAACATAATGGAACTCTCACATAAAGATTTAGTTACTTTCAAAGTGAGCTTGTAACACTGCTAATGGCCTACCAACATTCATACCTAACTTATTTAATAATAGTCTTCACTATGATCAGCAGGCCAAAATAGATATCCAAGTTGTCAATGGGTACCTAAGTCAATTCTTACACACAATACCTCATTCTTTCATATTCTTAGTGTGAAATTAGGGTATCATAAAGCTACTCAGTGGTAGTAGAGCATGTTTGTCTATCATGTACAGCCCAGAACAAAAGGCAATAAATATGAACCAAATCAGTTATTCCACTGACCACCACTTGTATTCTCATGAGAAACCACTAGATTTATGAGGCAATCCTTTTGGCGTGCCTTGTAGTTTTGAGGCAATGTGATCAGTCTGCCTAAGCCTGCAGTTAACACATCCGTCCAGTTAAACTTTCCTGTTCTGTATCTTTACCCTTTTCCTGCAAGCTCTCTCTCTCTCTCATATACTATTTCTCCTTCTAGCTCCTCTTCCCAAATTCACTCATTTTCCCTCTGCACTCCAAAAGAAGCCTTGCAGAATGCAAACTAGTTTAAGAAGCGTTTCAATAGCTACAATGGAAAATTTACAATCTATACAACTAAAGGCTTTCAACATAAGTAAACAACAACAATGCTACTAAAAATTCTTAATTTATAATTTTACAGTGACAAAAAGGAATAGAGCAGTGCAATATCTAAACCTTAAAATGAAAGATTAAAAAATAATAATAAAAAAAATGGCGGAAATGAACAGAATTTTGAAATTAAAACAGAAAATACCATTTGGAAGTGAGTTTCTCGTAAGCTTTCGTAACTTCTTCAATTGAACTATACCTCTTTATCCCCAAAACTACATGAATTCAGATAGAACTATACGTCATTGTTCACTGTAAAGCCTCACGGAAAAAATAAAGGAAAAAGAAAAAAATGAAAATTAAGAGAATCATAAGACGCAAAATTGGATCATACCATCATAATGTGAAGTGGGAAAGGAGCGAGGGGTGACTACAAGTTGGAAGTAGAGCGAAGCAGCGAGGAGGAGGAGAGGAATGAAGTAAGCTCTGATAGAAGATGCAATGGACGAAATCGACGGCGGAGGGGGAGTCGCCGGAGGAGACATAGACGTTGGAGCCATCACCACCTCGTGATAATCAGAAACCAGAGAGTGCAACACTTCTGCGATGGCGAGTGTTTGATAGAATCTCGGTCACTTAATACACAAGTATTCTCTGATTTGGCAGAGAGTACAAATAAAATAAGGTATTTTCGATTCTTTTAAGGAGGGCCCAACTCAATTAGAAGTCCAATTCAATTTAAATTTTGTGGGCTTCAATCCCCAACCTGGATCTGCCGTAAGCCTGCGGTATGAATATTAATCTGCAGAATTCTCACTTTATTATACCGTGTTTGGATTTGGGACTCGATTTGATCTTATATGACATAATTATTAATTCTATAAAAATGCATTATAAGTGTTATATGAGATTAATGATTCTAACACTCTTGCAAGACATTTCAAACCCAAACTAATTTCGCTCGCTGATTTGTAGGCATCTCATTGAGTGGGACAGTTGACTAGAGAATTTAATATTTTTCCATACATAAACCAGGATTTAAAACTTGAATCATTGGTTAATGGAGGAGGAGCCTCTACCGCTCCACCACATGCCTTTGGTTACTCACAATGGTCTTAGTAGAAAGAATATTGTAAGAATTTGATTCCCTTAAAAAAGTTTCGAGTTTTGAACCTTATATATGAAAAAATAGATATTAAAGAAAGTTTCTCCTTAGAAAGAGATTCAACGTGACCTGATTTCATATTAGTTAGAGTGCAAGGTTGTTACTAAATTCAAAGAGATTTTTCTTTTTTTCTCTTTTTAAGAAGTATTATAAAAAAATAAAGACGTTGCAAAACATATCATTAGAAAATTCAATCCGAGTAGTATTTTTTTTCTCTACTCTTATTATTTTGTTAGCGTGCTACCTCAAAAACCTAACTTCTCGAACAATTTATAAAAAAAATGTATTTAATATCAATTATATCCGAAATCTTATAAACGACACGTTTAAATTAAAATAGAAAAATCGAATTCAAATACACAAATTCTTATACATTTCTCTTCTTTGCAAACATTCCAAAATAAGTAAAGCATCAAATTTTCACATAATAGTAAAATTCCTATGTGCATATGGTGTTCATGAAGATTATACAAAGCTTCCCCCCCAAAAAAAAAAAAAAAAAAATTACCACAAATGGAAACCACCAATATTCTTCTAACAACATTTCTAGTTTTTCCCAATATGATTTGTGTCTCTACTTTTCATCATTCCTTATAAACTATTTTGGAAAGTTTATCATAAAATTAGTAAAAAGATGATCTTTTCATATTATCCCCATAAATACAAATCATATCTTAACAAAGTTAACTTATCTATTTATTTGTATATTTGCATTGACATTTTAAGTAAATAGTTAGTAAGCACCTAATTTATTCTTGTCATTTATTGCATAAATTTTGTATTAAATGAAGATAATATTGTCATTTATTAACTTTTAGCACTCCTCTTAAATATCACATGTTTATCGCGTTCAAATTCCTTAGATTAATAAGAAAGTGAACTGTATACGCATTATTAGTTAAAATCTTAAAAATAAGCATTATAGTATGAAAAGAATATTTAAAACGAATCGTTTATACTATATATATATATATATATATATATATATATATATATATATATAAAACCAATAACTATTAACATATTAATTTATGTATTACGTACAATGAATTTAAAAATAATAAATTAAAGTAGCATATGAATCGTGGTAATAAGATTTACCTTTTCATGTATTTTCAGTATATAATTTCTCAATTTTTTAAATTTTTTTTTTAATTTGAAGCATTTTTTTATATATATATATATATATATTGAAAATAAGAAAATAATAAAAACATGTGAAATTGAGAAAGAATAATATTTATTTATCCACCGAGTGAGCTGTGCTGAGCTGAGATATCATATCCGAGGGAAAAAAACGAAAAAAGAGAGAACCCACAGGTTTGTTTCTCTCATGCCACGCGGCAGCAAAGAAGTGGACAGAAGATGCCAAAGGGCAATGACGCCAGCCTAAAACCTGAAATTCCGTGTCCACATTTTGGCGCCAGAATAGAGCGTGTGGGTCCTGCCTGATTACGTGGCGACCGTTAAAAAGGCCTAAATCCCTTACCTCATTTTTTACTCGTTGTAGAGCAAAATACCCCCTCTAACCATTTATTTAAAAAATAAAAAAAAAAATAAAAAATCACAATTACCGTTTTATATATTTGATTATTATTATTATAATAAGTCATAGTTTTGGATCATAATAAATTAGTCTATTTCATGATTTTATTTTATTTTTATTTTTGAGGATAAATAAATAAAGGGGGTCCCAACTATGATATAGGTCAATGACAAAATGGAAAGAAGAAGTAAGAACACGTGGAGAATATTCTATTAAAAATAAAATAATAAGAAAAATAACTTAGTTTGATTTGAACCGTTATGATTGGTTGGCCAGTTCTCCAATAGCTTTTTAGATCATAGACTTAGCCGTCTCAAGTCAAGACAAAGTTATATGATATATAACTTTTTAGATCATATATACTCGTATGTATATAAGATATATATATATATATATGATCATCCCTTTCCAATGTCATTCCGGATTCAATCCGTGGAGGACTCAAATTATATCTTTATACACATATGTTATATATATATATATTATATAAATAACAAATGAGACGATAAATATTATCTTTAAGAGTATGTTTTGTCTCGAATCGGAATTAGAGTCAGGATATTTGATTTGTTATTTCTAACCTAATGTGAATTGAAGAGTAGGGGTTTAGTGGTGATGATATGGATATGAAGAAGTATGTATATATATATTTGTATAATTTATTATTGTTTTGTTGTCAAGGGATTTGAATGAATGAATGGATGATATGGAAAGAATATAGCTCACCTAAATTTAACTGTTTACAATAGTATAATAATATATGTAAAATAAAATACTCAAAGAATATATATTTGAAAAATCAAAAGGATCAAGAAAACTGACATTTTACCTAGAATGATAATAATTTTAAATGTGATGTTATTGTCAAATAATTTGCTTATCCTACGACATAGCTATAAAAATAACACTTAACCCTTACTTTATTTTTTTTTTATTTATTTTTAACCCTAACAACATTGCTGATAATGAGCTCTCTTAGTTTAAGTGAGGTTGAATGTTCAAATCTTGACTAATGTATCTAGACCAACTCCTGCAAAGGACTAACTCGGCTCGAACATGGATTAGTTTGGATGTGGATTGGTTTAAATGTATTCTCCTTTAGTTTGAGACTCATTTAGGACAATTTGTACCCTTAGAAGAAAAAAAATTATTATTGTTATTATTAATTTTGTAAAAGAAAAAATACTGGTTAAAAATTGACACTGAGTAGCAAGTTGGTTGATTAGTATGGAAATGAACCAGAAAGGCAAAGTAGAGTTTGAGATTCATAGAATGAGAGGGACTACCAATTCTTCCCATTCAAGCCAATAAATAACAAGTATACTGAAGACTATCTGCTAAGGATGACTAATTGCATTATATATGTATGTATAATATGTATAATATATAAATAAAAAATAATAATAAAAAAATAAAAAAGAAGAAGAAGACTTTCTTGTTTGTATTGGTCATGGCTAAAAGATTATAAAAGTGACAACATGTTATAGTTATTTAGTTTATTTTAGTTTTGTGGGGGAGAAAAAGAAAGAAAAAAAAAAAGATTTAAGTAAAAATTTAACCATTGTTTAAATTTTTTGATTTGATCCTAATAGTTAATTTGGAGTTGATTGAGTAAGAATATTAAAAGAATCAATTTTTTCAGTAGAATATATATATATATTTTTATTTCGATATCAATTATATTGTCCACTTTAATACATTTAAGGTATATCTTATGGGTTTAAAATATATGATTGAGTAAAGGGTTTTAGTGATCTCTTAGACGAGTGATATGAGACAATTTGTTCACCATAAAATATTAGTTGTTAAATATTATCTTTCATAAAGTAACAAGTTATAAATATATATAATTTTTGAAACATTTTCACATTTAACATCAACTCGAATTCATGACTTCTTATATCATAAGTGAGATCATTACTACTTTTTGCTTAAGCATCCGGTATCCGAACCCATACGGACCGATTAATTCGGATTCGACCTGGGATGCGCTCGCAGAGTCCAACTCTTACTCGATGGTGAGGGTCCGACCTACAATTTTTTAACGTGGCGCTAATCACATCAGGGGATTCGAACCCTCAACCATCCGCCTTGAGTAGAAACTTTAAGAGTTTGTTTACCAACTCCATCAAACTGCTGAGTTAAATTATTACTACTTGAGTTACAACTTTTTGACTATATATACACACTATCTATTTTCTTGATACACAATTTAAACATGTGCAAATGTAATAAAGATTTTTTTTATTATTATTGCCTTAATTTGAAGTGTGACATGCATTTAAGGTTAATAATAGTTCTAACCTTTGGGAAATAGCTGGACCTTAAATTTTACAAAAAAAAATTCAATGAATCTTTATTAACCATCTTGACTTATGAAACCTAAAATATATATATATATATATACAAAAATGAAAGAAAGTGAATCCATTAAATTAAGTTTTCTAATTTCTTTTTTTTTTTTTTTTTAAACAAAGTTTTCTAATTTCATAATTCATAATTCATAATTCATAGTTCAAATCCATCTTTTCTTCTTCTTCTTCTTCTTTTTTATCAATAAATTTTATTATATATGACAAAGTACTGTTTTGACTGATTGCTTTATTTCCATTATGAATAATAGCCAAAGAACAAAAAAGTATGTGTCACCTCCATTCTTCTTTGTTTATTTATACAAATAAAATAACATCATAAACAATAAACAAAAACCCTAAAGCCAAAAAACCAGAACCAAATTATACACTGTACTGAGATACGGATTAAGATGATGCCAGTAAATACCCTCCTTCTGCCCGCGTGTCCATTTAATCAAGAAACTAATTATGATCATAAAGAATTTCATTTGTGGTCCTAAGTAGGATAATATATATATATATATATATATATATATATTATTTGTGGGCTAGATAGGCCCCCACACAAGTCTATTTTTCTAAAAAGAAAAAATTGTAGGGTTAGGGAGGGAGGAGAAGGGGAAAAGTAAAGGAAACTTTAATCATTAGAATAAGACTTTCGGGTGTAAGCTAGTGCTATATTTAGCCAAGAATTAATGGTTATCGATTTCTGTTAATTTTTTTTTTAGAGTATTGACAATTTAGTCTGATTTGACAAAAATAATTAGAATTCATCAAAATTATTGAATGCATAGATAGGTAGCGTAGGGTTTAGGGTAATGCAAGTATATGAATCAAGTAATGGAGCATGATGATGTTGTTTATGAAATCTAATTTAATCCCTTAGTAATGAAGACAAAATCAAGAATGGTTGTGTATGTTTACTAATACATAGAAATTCTTTCAATATCTTCAATCAAATGTTTGGAACCAGAACTTGGAAATTTATACACACAGATGATGATCATTTCCAAACAATAATATATATATATATATATATATATATATATATATATGAGAGAGAGAGAGAGAGAGAGAGAGAGAGAGAGAGAGAGTAGTAATAATTCTAACTGCAATCTTCTTTCTTCTTCTTCTTCTGGATTTTCTTTATTTGGAAAATGGAGAATTATCAGTAACTCCATAGACAACCAAGGTCTTGTGGTCCAACTGTAGTTGATGGTGCCTCTTGTTGATGATGTTTTCTACCCATTTCAAGATTTGAGACAACCGAAGAAATTTCAGTGTTGATATCAGTGCTCAATCCCGTTTCTTGGGAACCGCTGAATCTTTCTTTCTCTGTTTTACTGAAGCTCTGTTTCATGTTTTGCCCACAATTCTCCAGTAAAGTTCTTAGGATTGAAGTATTATTATTGTTATTGTCATCATTATCTTGAATTGTATTTGGGAATAAAGTTGATGTCGAGATTTGATAATTACTACGACTATTTCCCTGAACTGGAGGAGTACTAATTAGTTGTTGACCACCCCATGAAAACAGAGTATGATGATGATGATGATGATGATTTCTTTGGTAAAGATCCATGGGAATTGAAGAGGCGCCACCACCGGCGGCAGCAAAGCCAGGATTGTTGTTGAAGTAATTGAACATTTCTTCCTGGTGGTGGTGGTGGTGGCCGTGGCTCTTGTGAGCAGCAATGGAGGAGTTGGAGAAGCAGTGCACGTGATCGTGATCGGATTCGGGAAGGGTGGACTTATTGCCACTGTATGGTGAAGAATCCATTAATGGCGGTAGCAAAGAAGGTAGTACCAAATCATTCCCGAGAGAATTTGGTTGTGCTAGACCAGAAATATGGACTTTCTTCCCACCGGCGGTCTTTTCAAAAACCCTGCAAATCACCCATTCGTTCTGCAAACAAACAAAAATTGAAATCAGGGGGATGAAAAACAGGGGAAAAATCAAGAAAAGAAAGGGATATACATACATACAAACACACACAGATATATATATATATATATATATATATATATATTACCTTAGCAGATTTGGGGAGGTTAAGGAGGGAGAATTTTCCTTCCAATCTATATTCATGAGTGACCCAATTAGTTTTTTCCCCTTTTGGAGCTCTTCCTTTGTAAAAGACGAGAGTTTTCTTCATACCGACGAGGGATTTTCCCCGGAAAATTTCTTTGTCTTTTCCAGTGGCTTTCCAGTAGCCAGCAGCAGTAGCCCTGTTTGTTCTAAGTCCGGTTGGATACTTCTTGTCCCTCACACAGAAAAAATACCATTCTTTCTCCCCCATTTTTGCTCTCCCTTTTCAAACAAATTTACAGAAAATAAATATCAATGAATTAATACAACCAAAAACAGAGAGAAAGCAAAAACAAGAAAAAAATTATGTTTTTAATTTATAAGAACAACTTACAGGGCAAATCCCAGGGCTCAACCTTGTTCATATCAACTTCACCAATAGCTCTAGCAGAAAAATTGCTGTCAATAACTTTCTTGGACAAGTAATGAGTGATCAGCTCTTCATCAGTGGGATGAAATCGAAAACCGGGTGGCAATTCCAGTTGATCATCCTCGTTAATTAGACCAGAATAATTCTCCATCAAATATAATAATAATACTCACAAACCCTATTATTAATTTCCTTCTTCCTGGACAGCTGCTCCTTCTGAAAAAAAAAGAATTTGGGATCAAGAGTCCAAAAAGATTCAATTTTTATTTTTCTTTTTCCCTATATCTAAAACCCCGATCCTTCTCTGTAAACTTCTTTAAAGATGTAAACAATTATTATCTTTCAGAAATCTTAGAGATAGCAGTAAAAGAGAAACCCAAATCAGGGAAGAAGAAAGAAAGAACAAACAGAAAAAAAAAAACCCCAGAAAGGTGGACTTAAAAAGAAAAAGCTGCAACAGGAAAGAAAGTCACAGAGAAATTGAAAAGAAGATGAAAAAAAAAAGGGCAGCTGGAAGAGAAGACATCCATGAAACAGAGTGATATGTATGAATAGAGAGAAGTGTTAAGAAAAAAAAACAGTGTGAAGAGATGAAGGCTATAAATACTGCTTTGTTAGAGAGAGAGAGAGAGAGAGAGAGAGAAACGTGATTTCTAAGGAACTTGGTAAGAGGTTGTTTTGGCATTTCTCTTCTTTTATGCTGCCCTTAATTTGTCCTCCCTTTCAATTTGACCAAATGCAGATCATTCCCACCCCCACCCTAAAAAAAAAAAAAAACCCATTAAACCATGCATGAAATTTGACAGTAGAAATAAGAATTTGTCAAAAGTTTGGTATAATATATATGTGTATGTATATATATCGAACTGAAATTAAAATATAGATCAGCTTTTTTTTTTTTCCTTTAAAAAAAAAAAATGAAAGAAAGAAAAGAACTTGAAAGTTACTTTCATGGTTGTTTCAACTGCATAACAAAACTTGCCAATATCCATCCATAGAAAAAGTTCCCAAGGACTAGATTAGGTAGGTATCCTTTGAACTACACAAATCTCATCTCATACATTTTCCCTTACAACAATTAAATCCAATTCCCAATCTTTAATTAAGGGAAGGCTCTTTCCTTTCCCATATATATACATATATATATATATATATATATATATAAAAGTCTTTTATCATGATTACAATCGATTCCACTTTATATTCTTGCATATATATCACTTAAACAAAGCTTTGAACACTTATAATCTCTTCCTTTCCTTTTTATTTTGTGTATAACAATAATACTAAATATCAAATATATTCAAAGAAATTGACTTTTATTTCTAAATTCCCTATTGTTGGATATTTATTATATATATACATATACATAAATATTATTATTGTTTATTGAGAAAGAGAGTATATTAAATTTAGGACAAAAGTCAAGGCTTTAAATTCACTTGTAATAGTAGTAGTAGATACTTATACTAAATAATTTTACAAACTAGGCCTCAAATTATACATCAAGTTAGTAACAATTTCATTTTTAACAATTATACATCGAGATTTATATATGTATATATATTGACTTAGATTTGATCGTGTTAATTTCAAAATTAAAAATGTATGGAATTAATATAATTTATGTTAAAAAGGATTTTTAGTGAAAACAGCTGTCACCATGTATACAAAGAAGATTACAGAAACTTTACATCAGCAGCTGCCTAAAATTAGCTTAAATCCCATTCAATTTTCTTTTTTGTTCCTTTTTTTAGGTGTGGATAATGACAATTTTAACCCTCAATTGCTTCCAAGTTGAAAAATGAAAAAAGGGAATTCTAGAGAGAGAGAGAGAGAGAGAGAGAGATTTTGGATGTTGTACAGTGTTAATTTGTGTTCAACTGGACACCTGTATATTACACACAGTAGAAAGCAGAATGTTAATTAATATCTATATGTGATACTTCAGTGGCCTTTTTACTTGATAGTGATACAAATATCTCATCTATGTTCACACATCTCATCACATACAGAATATCCCAACAAGTTAAGCTAATTAATTTTAAAATATATAAATAAATTCTATAATTTTTGGTTTAAGAGTTAATTATAACAACAATATTAAAAATATAACTCTGAAGTACTAAATCATATTGTCGAGAAATGCAAGACAACACTTCAACATGTTTTAAAAATTGTCTCATCAAAAGATATCATACTTTTTACGTTTTAATAATGCTTAAATTATATATATATATATATATATATATATATATATATATATCTTGAGGGTGGCATGTTATAAAACAACCAAAAAAAAATAGTAATGGTTGAGGCAAATTCAACAGTGGGATTGACATGAATAGAAATATGGATGAAAGTGATTATACAAAATATATCAGTGTGTCGCTGTTGGCTTAATATTCTTTGGTGCCAAAAAGATGCACTTATAGTATTTGATTAGGCAGTATCTTCCATGAATATAAGAAAAAGCAAAGTCATACTTTCTTGAATCTTCCTTTTCATTAAGGGAAATAATAATAATAATAATAAGGTTCCCCTCTTTCCTTTTTGACATTAATGCAAAAGACAACCTTCCAGTTTGGTATATTCTTTTTTTTCCCTAAAATTTAATTATTTAAATTTTTGTGAATGAGATTTCTTCCACCCCATTAATATATATATATATATATATATATATATATTCAACAATAATACTTACTTTATTATATAAAAAAAAAAAATAAAATTATAATAGAAGATGAAAACTCTCTATGATACTGATTAGGCCATTACTACTATTGCAAGAGCTTGTGAAATTTTTGGTAAGGATATGATTTTTGACTTGGGAGAGAGAGTACAGCTAATGAGCTAAAGAATTAAAATATTATTATATTTAGAATTCTTTTATTATAAAAAAATATATAATATAATAATAGTAATATATATGTATAGGAAACTGTTTTTAATGTGATAGAGAAAGATATTTCATCCTAATCTATACAGATTTTGCATTTGTAAGTATTCAAAACAAACAAAGCAAAAAAGAAAAAAGAAAAAAGAAAAAGTTGGGAATAAAAGAATAAATAAATAAATAAATAAATAAAGCTTATGATTCACAAAAAAAAAAAAAAAAAAAAAAAAGGTTTATAGTGACAAAATTGGCCTTAAATGAGTTTGTTGCAGATAGGGATATATAAAGCCAACAGAAGAGGTTATTAGTTTTAGTTTTGTTTTTTTGTTGCATTTTGGGTTTTTCTTTTTTCTTTTTTCCGTGTCATATTTTCTCTTTTCATTATCATTATCATTATTATTATTATTTTATTATTATTATTTTATTTATTTAGATAGTCACACGATTTATTACTCATTTTTCTAGAAGAATAAATAAAATTACGTATACGTGTGTAATAAACATTGTAGATAATTTCTTAAATAACTTTTAATACCTAATTATTATTTTTAAACGATAAATATGATTTTGAATAATTTTATTATTGTATGTGCTACGAAAGTGATGAGTACTCTATTAGTTGCCAAGTCTCCTACAAAAATATCACATGTCAATGATGGTGTTTCTGACTTTGGCCCTTTAACGGTTAAGTTGATAATAATCTGGAAATCTTCCTCAGAGTATCAAGGAACATAAGAATGTTACTCTTCAATGATCTTTGGGAATACAAAATATGCTTTGAATGCTAATGGATGAGAATTGTGCAAATATATATATATATATATTTGTATTGTGCATGTGTTACTGTTTTTATGTGAGACTTGTGTCTAATAGCGGAGATACACATGAAAAGTGTGCATTTTTTGTCAGCCGACTTTGGGGACATATACAATGTCTTTTCTCAACCACCTACTAAAGTCATTTAATGCTCCGATACTTGAATATACTAGTTTGTCCGAAGTCATGCCACTTGCATGACTTTCTATCTACTAGTCGAAGGTTAATGGACCGAAGTGGGTCCCGACCAAGCTAACGTGTTGTGTTTATCTTAGAATGTATTATCTACGTGACAATAACTTCACTTTGATACCTTCCAAAATATTAAATAAATTTATTGTTAAATCTAATTTATTTTGTATTCAAGTTGAATTGAAACAAACCAAAATTTTTAAATAACTAAATAATTTTTTTCTTTCCCTCCTGATTAATAATACCAAAAGAATAACGTAGGAAATAAGTCAAATTCTTTCATATATATATATATATATATATATTGTATATACAGTGATTGCATGATATAATTGTTTTTATGTATGTATTTGTTAATTTAATATTGTTGCAGAGGTTGTCTAAATTTTATAGTATACTTTACTATTTTGTCAAGGAAATTTCGTATAAAGATTTAAAACATTGCATCATTCATTCAAAATAAATAAAATTAACCGTATTAATTGTTTTTTATCTCATAAAAGGGAAAAAAGAAGAATAAAAGGGCAATTTTTAACACATAAGGAAATGTTGCATTATTTCCATTGATACATTTTCTTGTGGACACTTTTTTCCCTCCTTTTTTTGGGTAATTTTTGTACCTATTCTGAAAATTGAACGGTTTAATAAATAGAAATTTCTTATAAACTTAAAATGGAAAAACTTTTTTTTTTTTTTTTTTTTTTTTGGTAAAGTTATTTACTGCTAATTAATTTTGCTCCTTATAATATTGTGTACTATGTAGTTGTTATACGATAGTGAAGTACATTTAGTGTTTCGATTTTATGTCGCAGTTCAGTTGTGTATGGTAATTTTGTGATACTACATCCCACATCATAAATATGTAAAGATATGTAATGATATTTAAAGACATATAATAATAAACTTAAAATATTCTTTTCATTATAGAAAAATAATAATAAATACTTGACTATGAGAACTGCCAAGTTCATAATCACGTTCCTGCATGTCGTAGATTTGAATGGTCATAGTAATCTTGGAAAAAAAAAAAAAACTTAATTGTGAAGTATTGTACATGTAGAACCAAAGGCAAATGTGGTTTTTCCACGACCAAAAAGGGAAGTAGGAATTAGAAATGAGTTCAAAAGTTCAATTACTAATGTGCAATTGGATAAAACAACACGCCAACTAATTCAGTTCCAAGACACTTTTTGACTCTTTTTTAACTTTAATTTTTTTTTTTGTACAGTTTGTTACACTATCAAGTTCATTGCATGTGGGAATAACAGCTTGGAATCATTAATTTCCACAAATTATTCTTTAATTTTCCAATATTATACTACTAATTCTTACTCCTTTTTTAAGGTTAAAATCGTCTCTAACATTTGTTGAATTTAGGTCTCTCACTTGGCAGGGCATGTGAGACATTTAAATAAAGCAAACAAAATCAACTAGACTATCATATTTTCACAATTCAAATATTAATTAAAAACAACTTTTTGAGTTCAAATTTTTATGTATGTAAAACTAAATTTATATAACAATTATTTTGAATTGGTTAATTTAATTAGTTATAAACGGTATAAAAAATGTAAATATATATATAAGCTAAAAAACATTTAAGGAAAAGTAATTACTTTTTTTATCTTTATGGAAAAGAAGGAAAAAAGAAAGAAAAATCAATAATGAAGCAAAACACGTGTCTAAATTTCTATTTCTATCCCATTAAGCTTTGAGTTTGAAACTCATCCAAAATCAGATTAGTCAACGAGAGCATATCCTCTCTTCCATATATTTATTTATTTTTAAAATTATAATAATAATAATTTTTTTTTTTTAAAAAAAGGGAAAATTGACAGTGCCGCCATACCATTACTTATATATTATAAATATATTTTCAACTTTCCAATTGCAAAAATGATATAGAAAGGCAGGAAGAAAAAGAAAAATTGGAATGAAAATGCATAAATTTAATTAAGTATATTATTAATATAGGATTTAAAAATATAAACCAAAGTTTAGTTAAATTAATAAACGCAAGAGTTGACTATTAAATCAAGATTAGGTTAAATTTGGAAGTACGTGGACTTTGTTTCATTCGTTCCAACATGTAACACGAAAAGCGACACATCCACATGGCTTTCCATCATTGGACCAAAAGCCGGATACTAAGGTAGGGTTGGTTTGTTCTTTAATTAATTTGAAGATTAGGCATAAGTCAGCTTAATCACAATTATCTGCGATTTGCTTTATGACTTGCAAATCTTCAAAACTCACTTTTCTTCCTTCTTTTTTTTAAAATAAAAATTCAATGATTGACTATTTCATGCAATTGCCTAACCAGAAAGAAATGTATACTTTTTTCTTAGGGAATTTTTTTTAATTAAATTAATTTATTTCACGTTGTTAATTCTTTAACTCGACACAAATAGTAAATAATTTGTGAATATTATAAAAGATTTTTAATGTAAATCTTATCATAAGTGTCATATAAGAGTTAACTGGGATGAGACTTTTGTTTTTCTAAACAAAAGTTAAGAGACGAGGCGAAATTTTTTTTCGAACTGAAGTTAGAGTCAACTTGAGATGAAATCGAATATTTTTCAACAAAAAAAAAAAAAAATATATATATATATATATAAAGAGTTTATGTTGATAATATATATAAAGATATATATATATACAAAAAAAGTATACCTCAAGTTAACATATAGTTTGATATGGTGCATAATCTTACATACATATGAACCAATTAAAAAATTTCTAATTCCCTTTTTCTTTTTTATGTGTGGATGAATAGTAGCCACTTTTTCATGCTTAAAGTTTTGACTTTTTATTATAATTATATATTTGCTTCATTATACATACATACATACATACATACATACATACATACATACATATATATATACAGTGCATGGTTACAGAAATTCCATCCATCACATAACAAATAAGCTAAAATAAAAAACAAATGGTAGTAATTTTTCTTAAGTACCAAAATTCATGATCGTCATACTTATATAATGCTGACATCGCGACACTCTAATTAAATTTGATTTTATTTCAACATTTCAAAATTAATTAAAAATGTTCATGCACGTAAATTAATATATATAAAATATACATATATATATATATATATATATATATATAGCCGCCCTCTATATATGACTGTCGAAAAATTGGACTTTTTTCTTTTTTTCTAATTCAATGGAATTTTAATATTGTACCCTAAACTCCAGCCTTTCCTTGAATTTTTCATCAATAATTATCTTCCCCTTTACATCAATAATTTTTTTGTAAAAGAATATTTAACATAACTTTTGATGTGAATATTAGTCATTAAATAAAATTCTCTATAATTTCTTTCATATATTTATCTCGGATACAAAAATTTCGATAATATCTTTCTTATAAACACTTTATTTCTCCGTAAAAATCTCATTTTTATATAAGAGACAAGTCATCCATACCAAATTGAGTATCCACATCACTTTTAACTTAATTAATTTTTTAATTTTAGATATATAAGTATTTAAATTTATATTCTTAATCCGTACACAAAACTTTATATATATTATCTAACATTTGTTCTACAATGTTCTATGACGATCTATGAACAAAGAACAAAAGTCATTGTTCGTCATTTTATTATCAAAAAAAAAAAAAAAAAATGGTTCGTATTCGGACAGCATTTCCATTCTTTACCGGAATAGTAGGAAAATGAATTAATTAAGGATTAAAATATGATTAGAGGGTATATATAATGCTTGCCATTTGTATCCATAATTGGACTTTATTTCTTTGTGTCCGTTTGCACGTGTAAAGCGCGATTGCGATAGTTTTAATCACTAAACCCTAATTTATATATGAAAAATATTTTCTTCAACAGAAGAGTATTACAATTTGACCATTAGGTACAACAAAACTAGCTATGACGTATAAGTCGTTGAAATCTATTACGGTGCTGGACCAATCCCAGCAAGAATAAGATGCTTCCACCTCAATTTTACATTATCCTCTTTATATATATATATATATGTATGTATATGTATAGATGGATTAGGGTTGAAATTAAAATGAAATAATACACATCATGATGATTAGAATATCAAGAAATATATATATAATATTTAATTGCATAAAATACAGTCATTTGTTTACAACTTCTAATTGTGTAATTTGTTTTCCTTGGTTTAAGCTGTGGAGGCCATTTGCGTTCCTTTGCAATGGCCCTTGATTGATGATAAGATGACAAAACATATATGTTCTCATAAAAATTATTTAATTATAAGATGATGACGATCAAGTTAATTAAGATCAATGATATTATGATAATTATAATAATTAATGAGTTCCGTGTATGATAAATTATAAGGTTATGAGTTCAAGTTACGAGAATATATGTATGTTAATTAATTTTCTTTATAGCATTGCAAAACAAAACCCTATTGTGTGATGTTAAATACTTACTTTTACGTTTCTTTATTACGTAATTAAATTCTTAATTAATCAACTCTTATCTTTATATTTAACCCACGTGCAGACGAGGATATGTTGAGTTCCCATAACTCTATCTCTCTCTCTCTCTATCTCTCTTCTCCTCTCTCTCTCTCTTTCTATATATATGTAAAGATGATAGTGATTGGAACCAAATAGGGCCGCCATCAATATTCAACTAGTCTTGTATAAGCTCCTCAAGTTATCCTCCTTCTGGCATGGCATAGAATATATAGCATGCAATGCATTGGAGAGCTGCTCATGATGTGATTTGTGGCAAAGAATTCTTTCGCACTACTCATTATTAATCATTATTCCCGTGATCAAGCATGGAACAGATCTTGGTTCCTGCCAGCTAGGGAAAAAGATTGGGTACCTACGTAGAAAATTTGAAAAAACAAAGAAACATCACCTGGATTAACTCTTTCTGTAGCAATCACAATTACTTCTGGCTAAAGATTATCAATTTATGGCAGAGAAGGCGTCCCCAAGTGACTCCAACATTAAAGAACTAAGAAGAGCCAATTTGGGTGGCTCCACTCTCTCTCTCTCTCTATATATATATATGTATATACACATAGAGACAAATTTGTTAATGCTTCCAAACTTCAACCATGATGATTATATTGAAAAGATTACAACAAATATATATATATGTGTGAATGAATGTATGTATGATCGATCATACATACATATATAGATATACGTCGGTTTCTAAAAGAACAAGAGCTTGAGAGAATTATTGGAAAAGATAAGAAGTTAGGGGTGCATGGTGAGGTAACATTGTTGTGAGAGAATGACCCACACAACACAAACCCCTAAGTTTTTGAAGAATCAGACAATTACATCTAAATCCATAGATGGCCCTTTTTTTTTTTTTTTTTTCTTTTAGGTATAATCAAGAGTATTGTTTGTGATTAATCTTTGTCAGTGCAAAAAGATAAATGATTGATCACAAAACGTGCTCTATTCCTATAGATAGAACTCAAACAACCATCACCATATTGTGAGAATTGAAGAAGAAATTGAGAGGACAAAAGAATAGTTAGAGTTTCATTATAATTGAATAATATAATTACAATAGATAAATAAGACTATATATATATATGAAGATCTTAAATAACCAAAACTTCCAAACAAGTGCAAATTCTCAAAACTCAAATTACTTCAAATTTTCAAATTTTTCAAATTCTCAAATTTCAAGTTGAGCGAGACAAATTCTCAAATTTCAAGTTGAGCGAGACAAATTCTCAAATCTCAAACCACTTTATTACAAACAAAATTCCAAGATATACAATTTGATACTTCTCCTAAAGTTCCAGTCAAATTTTATTTACCAATAAAATATGTAATCAACCAAAACAAATATAAATTGTAGTTAATAATTTCAAACCTCAACCGCACCGCACACACTCGTCGATCAAAAGGCTTCTCTTTGCAATCACCTTTAGCTTCCCCTCAATGAATTCCAAAATTAATGGAATATTTGTTGTCTATGCACTCAACAAAACCCAAATTCCACACCCCAATTCCACGGCAGCCACAAATTCAACAAATTTCTCAATTCTATCAAACATCTCAAAGAAAGGTGATTAAATCTCCTATTAAATTTTTAATCAAATATCTCATAACTTGGCTCTGATACTATGTGAGAATTAAAGAAGAAATTGAGAGGATAAAAGAATAGTTAGAATTTCATTATAATTGAATAATATAATTACAATAGATAAATAAGACTATATATATGAAAAGATAAAAATACAATATTACCCTCATAAAAATAATAAAACTAATATATATTCAAACACATATCTCGTTATTAATTTATTAATGAATAGTGGGATAATCCTTTTCAAATCCTTTTCTTATCTTCTTCTTCTTGTTGTTTTTTTTTTTTTAAAAAAAATAAATTATAATTTTAAGAGAAGAAAATAAAGACTCGTGAAAAAAAAACTCCCCATAATTTTTTAAAATAATTGTTAGGTTTTCAAGTGATGTGACTTGACAGTTTTTGTACCTAATTTTAAGGACTTCCCTTCTCTTTCTTACCACTGTTTTCAAATTCCATAATGTACCAGCCATCCCCTAACATGATTTAATATTCTTTTTTTTTTATTTGTATATATATATTTTTTAAAAAAAATTATATAATTTTTTGGTTAATATGAGAAAAAAAAAAATAAACAGATAACATATTTTTAAAATAAAAATTTACATTTTTTTATATTTTATAAATATAGTATTGTATAATTAATTTTTTTTTTTTTTTTATACATGGGAGGGAACTTGGGTGTCGAACCCCGAAGGGATGGTTGGGGGTGGCCTCTTGCCACTCCACCACACAACCTTCGAGTATAATTTAATTAAACTGAACTCAAGCAATTAGAACCGTTTAAACTTTTTAATTTTTTTTTTCTATACAGAAATAGAAAAGATTTCTGTTAAAAAATCCATGGCCTTTATAAGAGAATATTTTGCCTTAAAAAAAGTGCATAAACCACATCTGGAAGAAAGAAAGAAATACACATACGTGTATATATATATATATATATATTATGTATGTATATATGTGTGTAAGGAATTCTGAAGCCTTAGTTTATACAGAAGTTAGTTATTCTACAAAGATTAGGACAAGTTTCAAAGCCAAAAATACCAAGTTGTCAGAACAAGCCAAGGGAGTTGTTGAGATTCAGATAGGAATAACAGTTAGTTATGCACACAGTAACTACCTTAAACAAGCAGACCTCATACAAACTTTGTTCTGATTCCAAGACAAAAAAAGGAAAAAAGGAAACAAGAAATTGCAGTCTTGTGAAACACACTAAAATCTCCTCTTTCTATGTTTTCTGTTTGTTTTATAGTTAAGGAATTGGAAAGATTCTTCCATCCTAGAATTCATAATCAAGCATGTAAAACAGAATAGCTCATGTTCTTCAAGCATCATTAAACATTGATGACATCAAGCTGATTTCATCAAATATATTGTGTTGATGAATCAAGACTCGAATATAGAATATGATTATCTATGTTAAATTTTGACCTCCATAGAGAGCGCAAATACTTTTCAAGGGATATTACTTATCCAAAATATCAGCATCCAGCAAATTCAGATGGAAGAGGATCAATTTATATCTGAACAAAGCAGAACCATGTCTCAATTATCAAAAAAAAAAAAAATGCAATTAGAGCAACATTTCAGGTGTAAGTAAATACATTAAGCATTAACACAATCAGAATTCATCATGCAAGAAGAGGAGGAATTATGCAAAGTTAAAAGTAAGTTGTATTACTTCTTATGTTTTACATGCATTACCAGAAACTAAGATAGTTTCTTCTGTTTCTTGTGCTGCCATTCCTTGATTTCAGCATCTATCTTTGCCTTTACGCGAGCATGGAAACCAGGATATGGTTCATAGCCAAAGAAAGATTGAAGCGCCTATACAGACCAACAAAAACGAAAAAA
Organism: Cynanchum wilfordii; assembly: GCA_025388415.1. NCBI lineage: Eukaryota > Viridiplantae > Streptophyta > Magnoliopsida > Gentianales > Apocynaceae > Cynanchum > Cynanchum wilfordii. The sequence goes on from JAHSUH010000005.1 coordinate 125,320, forward strand.
GAAAAATGTCATATCATACACATTAGACTGAATCTGGGATTATGAGAGAAAATTTTAGAATGCTTGAAAGGGATATAAGAGTTACCTCGAGTAGAACAAAGAAAGGTGCCATGAGGAATGCTTGAGCAAGGTTGTCCAGAAGAGCAGGTGCCCGTTTCTATAAAATTGAAAAGTTTAGACATCAAATGACAAGGAACACGGAGATAAATGGCATGTCAGTCATATATTTTACTTACCTCAAAAATGCCATGACCAAGAAATTGTCCAGTCCAGCACAATAACTGAGCAGCAACAGCAATCTGATATAATTGTGGTCAGAAGTAGCACAAAAGAATCAGTATAAGATGAGATGACTGATAACAACTGAAGAGAAGTTATCATATCACAACTTGAAAACAATACCATCTAAAGGTACAATACATAAAGGCACAAGTCATTTTCATTCTCCGGATAGTAATTCATCATAAATGATCTTGGAATAATTTTAAACTCATCCTTTGATAAAACCTTTGATCAATTAAATTTACCATTTTTATCCCCATCCTCAACTTTCTTTTTATTTTTTCTAAAAAAAAAAAAAAAATGGTTCGAATAAGAGAATAGATCAAATAAAGAGTATGAATAAAGAAAATGATGGTCTAGAAAATAGCAAGGGGGTGAACAATAATAAATCAAACAAAAGTTTTGAGGAAAAAGATAATAATCCCTTTTCCTTGACTGGACCAACATAGAATGCTTTAACAAAAAGACAGGAAAAAGGTTATGTACATCAAGAACTGCTATGAATTTGTAATTCTTGCAAATGATTAAAGTTTTTGGTTCTTAAAGTATGAATATGGGAATTGAAAGGAAAGCAGAAAACCTGAAATTTAGAAGGAACAAAAAGCCTTCTATAAACACAATTTTAAACTTAAAGCTGTTCAACAACACTTGAATATGGCTGAATCCTTTGAAACAAAAGATTCTGACTTCAACTTAAGGTCGAATACCAAGTATAGCAAGAGAACAAAAGTAGACATTCACAGTCATATACGGTCAAGGTAGACCAGTGAATGAGAAACAATCAGGGTAAGCTGAAACTTCAAATATAGGGAGAAGTTTCAATTGAGAGCACAAGGTAAACAGATCTTCATGATTGGGAAAGCCTGCAATGTTAGTGTCACACGGACAAATAGGTTGAGTACTGAAGAAAGGAACACTTAAACATGTAGCACAGCCTACAATAAGAAAACCAAACCTAATCAATATGCCAATACAACTATCCAATGGCACCAAAGAACGAAATCAAAATTCATCAAATCCATATGCCATCAGATTGAAAGCAATAAACTACACTAATCACATTGTTGGGTTTCACCAACGACTAGGTTTTAAGTGTAATTATAGCGTGATAAGCTCAACAGTGGAATCAAATATGGTTGCTAAGCAAATCCAGTTAATCTGATGGTCAATAAACTAGCACATGAGTCTGCATTCTTAGACAATCAAAGCTGATGAAGGAGCCCCATTTTCATAGTTAACTTATTCATTGGATAACAGGCATTACTCAGCTTAGAGTTTTGGGTACTTTTCTGTGTTTTCAACCGTTTAATCAAACAGAATCCCTTGCTCACAAAAAAAAAAAAAAAAAAAAACAAACAGAATCCCTTCGAAGTTTCTACACAGCACTAACATAGCACTATTTTAAGGTTGTCAAAATGCATACTTTGTAGCTAGTACTTGTTTACCTCCAACAATAGCTGTAACAGAAAAACTGATAATTTTCTTCTCTTAATTCATTTTTGACACATATTTGCATATTCTTGACTTATGCCCTAACTTATCTCTGCCGGAGATGATCCTTAAACGATTAAAACACATTCAATTTAAGGTTGAATGCATATTAGAACTCTGCAATACTTTAGCTAAGCATATCAATTAGAAAAATAAAGTAATATAACATTACAGAAATCTAAAGACACTGTAAAATACATTCAAACAAGAAACGCGAGAAAAGATTAAGACTTTTTCATTCACCTTCCAAGCTAGATTGAAACCCAGATGATAGGAAAGAGAGCTGCTCGTTACCCAACAAAAGAGGCACAGCAGAGCAGCCAGAGAACCAGCTTTCTTGTCCAGAGACACATAGAACAAAGCATAAAGAACGGTGAAGAAAAACCCAAAATTCAAGACCAAGAAGTTTTGATTAAACAACTCGATAGGGGCGTTCTTGATTATTGCAGGAGTGAAGTACATAAGCATAAGAGCAGTAAACAAGATTGGCCACACAAACACCATATGAATCAACACATTCACGGGATTACTATGGTATGCCCCATAGAAAGCAAAATGCTTTTCAAGATCAAGCAATCCCATTTTTACACTTTCAGTAAGTCCTCCAACAAACGAACGAAAGAACGAAAATTCGGAATTCAAAGATTGCAATTTTAAGGAGGAAAACTAAAAGAAAGGAGTTTTGTTCTAGGAGAGGAATCAATCAAACTTTGGGGTTTGCCAATTTGCCTGTTTTTAGGAATGGAAAAATCCCCTCATCTTCCCATTGTTGGTAATTCAAAACCGGAAGCTGTCAAAATCACTTGAGGCTTTCTTGTGGGTTTCGTCATTGGATTCATGGGAAAACTCTGTCCTAAATTCCAACTTTTTTTTTTTATTTTTCCTGCGGGGCTGTATAAAAAGGGGGGAAAAAATTGGCCCATGCAGGTCTCGAACCTGCGACCTTCGCGTTATTAGCACGACGCTCTAACCAACTGAGCTAATAGGCCAGTTGTTTTAAAAGTTTTAATTTTTTAAAATTATCAAATAGTAGTGCAATCCTCCTAATTTTATTCACAAATGTAAAGGGTGGATAGAAATGTTTCCTTATCCATATTTTTGTCTTCTTTCTGAAAAAACTTCTAAGAAAATAAGAGATTTTACAACATAATCTAAAATTTCATATTGTTCTTGGAAATGGCTGAAACTGTCATGAGCTTCACTGCTATCAGACCTTCTTCTTCCACCTCAACGAGAGTTCACTTGAACCCCTTTTCAAAATCAGTAAGAAAAAAGGTTTCCCATTAATTCAATCCACTTTCTTTTTCATCTTTCTGACCTTTGATTATTATTATTATTTTATAACAGTTAAGGCAATGCCAATCTGCTGAATTTGGAAAGGGAAGCCATTTGGTGAGCATGTATTCAAGAACATAGATTCAAACATGTTGTAACTATAGTGTATATATATGCTAAATAAAGTAGTGTTCTGCAAATGTTTTTGTGTAGATTGAAGGAATAAAGATCAAAAACAAGAGAGCATCTACATGTAGAGTAAATGCTTTTCCTGATTGGCCATTGATGGCCGTACTTGTTGAACATGTGGAAGGACATAGAGAACTCATCACTCACAAATCAATTTGGCATCTAAGTGATGTGCAAATCAAGAATGTCTGTAAGTATATATATATAAAATTAAAAGACCAAATCTTTGGCCTGCAAACTTTTTCTCTTAATTTCTTGTACTTCAATATATGGGATAACATAACTTTCCAAGATTTAGATCATTTTTATTGATAAATTATAGATAAAAAAATTTATTATATTTGTATTAGTGTAACAAGAAATGAAAGATGAAATCTTTTGTTGTTGTTGATAATGCTTTTGTATGTATAAATTAAACATTTTTCTTGGTTTTTAATTGTAGACACACTTTACATCATGTTCACATGCTGGGGCTGCTGTTTCTTTGGTTCCACAAAAGTTAGTCTTTCTCTCGAACTGCTTGGATCCCTCGTGTGTATATATATATATGTATGTACGTAGAACTTATCCAAAATATTTGTGTAATAAAATTTCTTTAAAATAGGATCCGTACTATGACTCAGAGGTGTACAGAAAAGATGGAGGAGATGGTACTGGACATTGGGTTTATGAGAAGGTAATTAAATTCAAGAGGGATCAACTGATTAATTTAGATTAATTATAGAACCCAAAAAAAAAAAAAAAAGGAAAAAGAAAAAGAGGAGGGAAGTAGTGATTAACTAATTAAATGAATTATTGCAGCAAGAAGACATAGAAGAAACAGGTCGAGCTGAATTATGGCGTGAAGAGCTGATAGAAGAGATTGAACAGAAGGTCGGGGGACTGAAAGAATTAGAAGAAGCAGCAACCAAGAAAGAACAGCTTGTTAAGTGAAACTTTTTCTTTAATCTTATTATTTGATGTCTGATATAGCAATATTGTTTGTAAAGGATATATATATATATATATATATGACCAAATCTCAACCATTTTGTCACAAATAACAACAAAACTTATTTTAGATTAAAAATCTAAAAACTTATTTTTAGAAAAATCTAAAAACTTATTTATTTGTAAAATTTTTGAAGACAATTTTAAAAAAAGAATTAGAACTATGTCAAACTATCACCCTTCTCAATAAATTGTAGCTATTAAAAGAAAAATTATCAAGACATCATGAGATTGTTGAAAAATTGACTGTCTCCTCTTAGAAAGAAGAAGAAGCGATTCCACGCTTAAGAAAACTTCTAGGAGAGTGTAAATGAGATATTGAGTGGACAAAAGTTACAACCACATATATACATATATATATATATATATATTTTTTTTTTTATAATATATATATATATATTATCCGATAATGATCATCCACATTCAATTATACACACACGTGTATATCTTTTTTTTGTTCTTTGTGTGTGAAAGATGTGATTAAATTAAAGGAGAATAAAGAGAAAAACTAAAAGGAAACATGGTTCAAAGTGCAAAAGTACAAAACCAAAATAAAGTGGAATCACGGCAACATAGATGGATCATATGACAACAGCACCTCTAGAGGAGGTGCAGGAGGAGTACTAAGAAATCACACAGGTGAATGGATATTGGGCTTCATGCAAGGCTTCCATTGCAGTTCCAGCAACCATGCTGAACTTCTAGCTCTAAAACGTGGTCTTGAAATAGCATGGACATTGAATGTCCACAACCTTGAAATAGACACAGATTCTCAGGTATTACTTCATTGGATTAAGAATAACAGTCCTCCTACTAATTTACTTTCTTTGGTTGATGATTGCGAGATGGTTGATTATGCAATTGACACATCTCGGCTTGGGGCACTCTTTCGAGAGAGAGTAAATTTTGTTGATGTATCTACTATAAAAAAAGGAAATGAAGATGCAGCTCCACTAACAGCCTTCATTGCTCCTCATACCTTTATTTTACGTCTTTCGATAAAGAACTCTCACTAGGACTTTTTTTAAAAAATTACGAAGTAACTACTTTATCACTAAAACAACAAATTAAAGACCGTTCCTATGAGGCAACAAAAAGGAGAAAGCCCGCCCCCCCCCTCTAATAAAAGAACTTCTCTCTTTCTTACTCAAAAAAAAAAATCACGGCCCATTGTGAGCAGACGGTATCAGATTTTTGGATATTTGGATAGTGGTAATATTCAGCCCAAATATTTGTAAGCCCGTAATCACATAAGCCCATTTTATCAAAAGGGTATTTTTGGTAAACTTTTATTTTCAGCATTATTTAATAACTGTATTTGTAATTAGGAAACTGTAAATCTTTGACTTATTTATAGAACTTTAGTTCTTATGTGTGAGAGCTTAATTTTTTTTTTTTTTTTTTAATCGATATTTTTATTGACTAATTCAATAATGATCTATATAAAGAGACTTTCAAGACTAGAGTATATAGTTAAAATTGTAGCATAAAATCGTATCTAATATATATCGAACTCAAATTTCTCATTTGAAAGATCGGGTGAATCATTTAAATAAGGCAAATTGAACCTAGGCTTAATTCTAAAAAAATAAAATAAAATACAAAACTAAACAAAACAAAATGGCGAGTAAGATATATATATAAAAAATAAATATATAAAGCAGTTTGTCTCAATAAGTTCACAAGAGAAATCCTGTAGTTTAGAAAAAAAATAGGAGAGATGAGTAGCGAACTCTCATAACGCCTCAGAAACGAATAATCGAGATTTCAAATTAACCTCATGTTAAAAAAAGTTTGCACGACAAAATATCTTAGAACGAACTACTGCGGAATAGATTGAAATTTGTGGAAAAGGATATTTCACTTTATAATAATAAGGAATGGGGAGCAGTGTGGCCACTACTGGCGGCCACCAGCACTTAATGAACATATATATTCCAGAAGGAAAATCTGTAGCAGTGGCGCCGGTGTTGGCAATGGAAATCAAAGTTCCAAAAACCATGGGCGACACTGAAGACAAATAAAAAGAAAAGGAATATATATATATATATATGCTGAAAACAAAAACCGTGGGAATATATATATATATATATTGCTCTCTGCAAACCCTATCCTTGGATCGATGCAATACCATAAAGTTAATTAAAAATTCAAAACAAACCAACCTTATAGATAGTACCAGATCTACTAACTGGTTTTCATGCATATAGATCCTTTCTTATCCAGATCATTTTTTTTTTTTTAATAGTTGTAATATTCATTAAAATAAAAACATTACAAAAAGGAATGATTAAGTGGTGCAGAGAGTAAACTCAACCTAAAAAATTTATGTGAGTCAGAAAAAACCCTAAATAAATTTAGGGATACATAAAAAAAAAAAAAAAAAATATATTTCTCTAAATTTATGGTTTTCATCATTGTCAATTTCAAACAATAATTTTGTGTATATATATATATATATATTTTTTTTTTTTATCCACAATAATTTAATTCAAGACTTTCTTGTATGTATATATAGAAAGGATGGATTTTGGTGTGTATATATACATAGATGTAGCCCTTCAAATTATGCTATAATTTATATCTTTAGTTATTAGAAAATATCTTATTTGTTTCGAAGTCTCAGCCTCACAAACAGGTCTTTTCTTTTTTTTTTTTTTTGTTCTTTTGCTCTTTAGCTACTAAGGTACATTTACTAACTAATAAAACTAAGGCATATACAAATACTCTTCCATGATTTTCTTGGATTAATAATTACAAATTGTAATCCAATAAAACACATAATAGCAAATTTTCAACATTTTTTTTTTAAAGCACGGGATATTCTAGATTGGTTCAAGACTAATCCGGTTAAAGTTGGGTTGGTTTCTTGCAAAAAAAAATTTTGGCCCCAAATTTTAAACAACTACATACCTGAATAAGGTTTGAACTCACAACTTCACCGAGAGAGTTCTTTATCCGCTCGTTACGCCTTGGAGTTAATTTTCAAGATATTCTTGTTCCTTGGTTATTGAATCTTAATTAATTTTTTTATTATTATTATTAGGAAAAAATACGAGAAAAATTATGAAGAAATGCAACTTACCTTTATTTCGGACTAATAAGTTATGAATTAGAATTGACTCACCTAATTTTTTTGGTTGGGGTTTGCCCCTTCCGACTTAGTTTTAAGTTGGTTTTGTTTGCTCCCAATTGGTTTTATTAGAATTTAAATTCCACCAAAAAAAAAAAAATTATGAATTAGAATTGAAATACTATAAATTCGAAAAATAAAACAAAAAAATTTCGAAATATATATGGATATTAAGTTTCAAATCTAACGTGGCTTTCATATAAGTTATTCTCAACTAACTGCTAATTGAAAAGTGGAGAAGAAATGGGAAATGAATCTTGGTGCGGGTGGGATTCAAATAATTGCACCACACATTATTTTATTAATACTCATTTCATTATTAAGTAAAGAAACAAACAATTTTGTACAACTCTTTGACACCCACCCACCTTCCCTCAAACTGGATCTTCCATATTTTTCATAAATATAAAATTTGTACAGTTATTATTATTATTATTGATCGGAAATTGTCTCTCGATCTTTCCACACATGTTCGGTGGGTCCGTTTCTTATGACGTGTCCTGCAAAAGGCCAAGTTTCCAGGGGGTGTGTCTCTGGCACTGCCTCCGACGGTCAAGTTAGTAAGAAGATAGAGATGTATGAGTGTTTGAATTTGAAGTGTATATAGATAATATCGACTTTCACTTAGTTTGTGTGTGAGTGTGTGTTACCGTTTTATGGAGATGTGTGGCCAACCGGAAAGTGACACCTGGAGTGGTTCCCCCCCCTACAATTCTGCAATAGTGGTTCTAAACAAGGATCTGTTGAGTCGGATGCATTTAATGCGGAGTTCGGTGAGAATATTTATGTTAGAGATCATGTTCCGAACGTTTGTACTTCTACTCGCCAGCTAGACCTCGGAGGAGTCCTATTCGGCACCACGTCGATCCTCATGGAATCCACCTCGACGATCCAGCCTACGTGGACTTTATGGACTTCGGTTACTCTCAATTATTATTACTATTTAAAAATTATTAATTTTAACTTTGATATATTGAAGAACCGACAAGTATATATTTTTTTTTCTTAATAGTCGGAGATGTTTTGTATAAGATGTCTTTATTCATACTAATTTTTAGTTGAATGAGTTCATCCCTTATCGAAAATGAATTTTGATCCTAAATTTTAAAAAATTACATAGATGAATGCAAGTTTAATGTAACCTCACAAGTCAAAAATTTCGGATAGCAAGAGTCGAAGAAATTGTACTCGATTGATATCATTTTTACTTATGATTCAAGAATTGAGACATATTATAAACAAAAATACCTTAATACTGAAGAATAGTCGGTAAAATTTCATGATTACATTTTACTTGTGATGTAGAATAAAATTTACACATTTAAAAGGGAATAATAAGTAAGTCGTGCTTTGTTAAGAGTGCATTTTTCCCTTTAGTTTTTGGCCTATTTCAAGTTTAGAGATTCTGCACTTTTTGTTTGCATTTCAACTCCTTCCAACAAAATCCATCCAAACCCTATAAAATTATTTCTTTTGCAACTTCTAACTACATTATTTTTTTCCATTTCATTTAATCTCTTTTAGGGTTAATATATATATATATTTCTATATATTTTCATTTTTATTAATAAGTTTTCTATCAATAGAAAAGTGGGCTTCAAAAAATGAAAAAAAAAATAACATAGAAAAACTTCTTTAAAATATATATATATACCCTTAAAGTCAATAGTTTTGTGGTTCATCTTGAGCCAAATGCTGCCTCGAGACTCAATCATTTTTGCAGGCCTTCTTCACCGGCCTCCGCCATCTCAATTTCTTATTATATATATATATATATATATATATATATATATATATATATTTATATTTAAAGGATACAAATTTTCCTTTCTGTTTTTTTTTTTTTTTTTATAAATGTTTTCCTTATGGGGGTGTGTGGTAGAGAAGAAATAAGAGTTAAAATATATTCATAAAAAAAGAAATGAAAAACTGGGGTTTGAATTATTGTGGTTGAATTGAAAGAGAACAAAATAAAAAATTTGGCAGTTTTCAATTTTGGTGAATCTTTTCCAGCTCAAACCCTAACTTACACCATGTTTGGTCCCCCTGAATTCCCCTTCCATCTCAATCTCAATCTCTCTCCAAACCAATAGAAAAATATATATATATATATATTTTAAAAAAATTATTTTTAAATAAAATTAATAATTTAAATTATTAATTTACTCTTTCACATTTGCATGCATACTTAAGTAGGAATTCAAACTCCCGACTTCAAGTATGCTTTGAAAAAATTTCTTACCAACTCATCTGTCTGTACGTACGGTAGGGTTTTTCTCAATATTATTGATGAACTTATTTTGTATCTAAATTTTATCTATTGTACTTCTACCAATTCATTTATCCATATCTTTTTTAACCTTATCCTTTTTGAAAAATAAATAATTACTAGTTATGGGACCTCATGGTACATTTGATTTGTGCTGAAAATCACCCACATTATATATAAAAATATTATATATATATATATATATATGGTAATTACAACTTAATGATTCAATAATTAGGGTTCATTGTACTAGCTTTGGTGAATATTTTACCTTTGCAAAATTGTAAATATCAAAGTAAGTAAAAACGTGGTAAAAACATAAATATAAACACACGAGATATCATATTTACATGTAAACTAATCTTTATTCAAGTTAAATAAATCTCATATGAAATAAGATATGATCCAAATTTTAAACACAGACGTGAGTGTAAGTTTACTTACAAAATAACTTCTTACTAACTTACTCGTGCATTTCTAAAATTTATTAAAAATGTATTTTCTTATTTTTCGAAATATTAAGTTTATGATTTTTTTTTTCAAGATGAGCTGTAAATACGGAATATCCAAATTTGGTAAAAGAAAAGTAGAGAAAGGAGTGGAAAAAACTGTTTTTTTTTTTTTTTTTTCAGTGGAAATCAATAAATAGTAGTAAGGTATAACATGGGCCTTATCCACAAATTTTCAACTGCCAAAACCCAGTCAGCTACGCGGTGAAACGTCGACAACAACTACAGCACCTGTACTACTCTAAACCGATAATATAGGTAACCGGTAGACACACACACAATACCCACGAACGATCCAAAATTATATAAACAAAGACTATGTTGAAAGAAAATTTTCTCCAAATCTCTCAAAATTATTGTTTGGGACTCCGTTTTAATCTCTCCATTTGGGAATTTTTTCTTCCTTTTTCTTGGATAAAGTTTAATCCGAATTTCTATCCATTTCATTTACTTTTTTCCCATTATAATTTAATCCGTCACTTTTATTTCTCTCCCCTTTTTTAAATCGTTCCAACCTCCCCACTGTTTTTCTTCTTCTGCAAATCTTGCTTTTTTTTTCCCCTCCATCTCCGACTCCTTTTTGAGCTAGAGAAGAAGAACATTGAATACACATCTCTCTTTGCCCCTCTCTGTCTCTTAAGAGAAATAGCATTTTTTTTAAGGGTAGGACTGCTTGGATTTGGAATTTGGTTTAAAAAAATATCTGGGTTTGTTTCTCTTGGTTGGGAACAGGTGGTGGTTGATCCAAAAGAGATTTGTGTGTTTTTAAAAAAAGGCTGTTCTTTTTTATGTTTTTCTTGGATGTTATTATAGAAGCCTTGTCGGAGAGGAGATTAAAAGCTTGACAAATATGGCTTGTTCGTTGAATCATAGTTTTTCTGTTTCTGGTTCTAATGAAACCATTCTCAGTTGCGGCCAAAAAAGGTCCTTGAGTTTTTCTCCTTCGGTTAGGAGAATCCAATTTTCAGATTCAGGGAAAAAAGAATTTATGGGTAAATCATTGGAGGTGTTAGATCAAAAGGGTTTCAAGAACTGGAATGTTAGGGCTTCAGGGCATACCCCTGTTCAGGTTTGAACCCATAAACCTGCAACATTTCTTGATTTTTTTACGTACCTTTTTTTTTTTTTTTTTTTTTTTTTTACCTATTCGTGTTTTTTTTTTTTTTTTTTTTTTTTTTTTTTAGGCACAAGGATCAATTTGTATTAGCAAAGCTTTGAGATGGTGGGAGAAGATTCAAGTGCCTAATATGATTGAGATCCAATCTGCTCAAGAACTTGTTGATACATTGTCAAATGCTGGTGATAAATTGGTGATAATTGATTTTTATTCCCCTGGTTGTGGGGGTTGCAGGGCTTTGCATCCCAAGGTAACACCCATTTCTTAAAAAAAGCTTCTTTATTTAGGTCAAAATTTTTAATTTCTTTTTCCTTTTGTAGTTGGTCCTGATTAATTTTTCCCCCTTGTTTTCTAGATCTGTCAATTGGCCGAAACAAACCCTAATGCAGTTTTCCTCAAAGTTAACCATGAAGAACTGAAGACCATGTGCCAATGTCTTCATGTACATGTTTTGCCTTTCTTCAGATTCTACAGAGGTGCAGAGGGCAAGCTGTGCAGCTTTAGCTGTACCAACGCCACGGTCAGTAATAATCATTTAGGGGATCTAAAAATACATTAGAAAAGGAAAAGAAAAAAAGGTTCTAAAAAAACCCCAACTTTTTTTTTGTGTGTGCAGATCAAGAAATTCAAAGATGCTTTAGCAAAATATGGGACTGATGGATACGGTGCTGGTCCAGTCAAAGCAAAAGGTCTGGATGAAAAAGACCTAATGGCTCTGGCTTCAGCTGGGCTGATGAAGAAGACATCAACGGGAACCAATACTAATAATAAGGAGAAGAAGCAGGATTTGGAGTTTAATAATATAAATGTGAGCAAAGAAAGAACTGCTCTTGTGATGGCTTAATATAAATAATAAACTCAAGGAAAATTCTTGTGGAGCATAAACTTTGAAGCTCCATTTTTTTTTTTTTTTTTTTTTGGGTGCTCTGTTGTTTTAGATTAGATGCTGTAAATATTTGATGGTGATGAATGATAATGCATAAGCAGGTGCTTTTGAGGTTTTTTATAGGGATTAGCCCTCGCACGATTGATTACTTCCATTTTTTTTGTCAAATTCAAGAATTTGTACTGATCAATTTAGATCCAGTACTAGTAAGATTTATGGAATATGTACAGAGTTGAATCTCTGTTATTACTATTGTTATCAGTTGGATTGAGAATTCTCTCCTCAATGGATCAATGGATTTACATTCAGAGGACAGATGAGAAGAAGAAAAGAGAGCATATTAGTTTTGGCATTTTCTTGATTTGTCTGTTCATAGTTTAGACGTCAAGTTTGATTTGTGGATGAAGAACTTGAAATTTTAACATTAAACATTCATCAGTTCTCTGTATAATTATTAGTGGATATATATATATATATATATAATTTTGAAATTAAGTTCCAAATCAGCGGAGCTTTGTTTGTCTCAAGTTGAATCATTCCAAGTTTGAAGAATCATCATATGCCCACCACCTAAGACTTGACTTAGAAATTATGTATGTATGTATATAATATAACTATAACACAAGCAGCAGTTGATTAGTAAAATTCATATTAAATTAAAAATTATTGATTTTAATTATCCAACTATTCTTATTGGGATTTTTATTTTTGAAACTTGTCCAACTCTAATCCATGCAATGTCTTCAGGGGAAAGAAAAAAAAGAAGAAAAATGAAAATGGCAAAAAAAGGACATTAATGCGGAAACGTGAAACAGCAAGTGGTACTAATAGGTTTTATTTTTGCAGTAAAATTTTAAAGATAAAGTGGGTGGGTAATGGGGACCCACATAACATACATTACATAAAAACCTAGGAAAAGAAAGAAAGAGAGTAAAGTGGGATACTAGTCTAGAATCGCCGTGGAGCTGAGGCGGATTACTCATATTGTGCAGACAAGAGTGGGGCCCACTCGTGGATGTGGATTAGGTTATCTACGTGGATTGACGTTTGGTCTTTGTCATCCCCCACCCGACTGCTCATCGTATTTGGTACTACTTCCTTATCTGCCTCATGCGTCCTTCCCAAAGCTATTGTTTGGTTTTTTTTTTTTTTTTTTTTTTCCCCGTTTTGAAAAATCAACTTTACCTAATTGACTATTTTTCTTTTTTACTGTTTTTTTTTTTGTTCTTTTTCCGTTTTTTACTCTATTTTTCTTTTTTTATGTTTTTTGTTATTTTTATATTTAATTATTTCTAACTTACATAATTTTTTTTAAGTTGATATTTTATATCTACATAATTTTAAGTAAGTAATTTGTTCTATTAACATAAAAAATATAATAGCAGCTGCCGGCTCCCCCTTCTCCTCCTCTCTTTTCTTTTGCCAGTCGCCACTTCTTTTTCTCAATTTAGCTTCGGATAAAACTTTTTCCTTGGCTTTTTACTGTTTTTTTGTGATTTTTTGTTCTATCTTTTATTTTTTGTTTTGTTTTATTTATTTTCCATCTATTTCTTTAGTATTATTGCTATTTTTTCATCTCATATGCTTAGTATCCTACTAATATTTAAATATCAGTTTTTTCTTCTTTTGTTAGAAGAAAAATTTTTTAAACCCAAACTAGATCTGAACTCTTTGTTCGTATTCATTTTTTGTTTTTTTTAAGTATTCTATGAAAACTTTGATGCGCCCAAGATGAATTAGATTTACTGTTAAAAAAAGAAGACAATCAAATTTTCATATTTTTCTTTTTTACGTATTTCTATATTTATTTTACTTTCTCTGATTCATCTAAATTATTTAAGTTAAATTTACTTCTTGCCTCACTTAATTTTAAATTAGTGCTTTATATTTCCATAAATAATTTTAATCATATTTCCATATTTTTCTTTTTTACGTATTTCTATATTTATTTTAAACTTTCTCTGATTCACCTAAATTATTTAAGTTAAATTTACTTCTTGCCTCACTTAATTAAATTATTTAAGTTAAATTTACTTCTTGCCTCACTTAATTTTAGATTAGTGCTTTATATTTCCATAAATAATTTTAATCATACACTTTTGTATTGTATTGTCTTTATTTTAATAAATATTCTATTTATCAAAAAAAAAAAAAACATAAAAAATATAATATTTATTTTTCTTTTATGAAATTTCCATAAAAAATATATAAATTAATTCGAATTCTCATTTAAAATTGATATCTTTTTATTTAAAATTAATTAAAGGATAAAATAGGAAAAAGTGTTTACATAAGCCACTCAGATTTGGGTTTAAAAAAAATGGAGGTAGCAAGAACAGAAGAAGCCTTCATTTTCTTGATGGAAAGAGTTTTATTACATCTGGTGGCTTCGGAGCCCAATCCCAAGGAAAAGGCTACAACGAATTGCCCCAATTCAAATCTCCGTTCTTTTAGAAGTAATCATCAGGCTTTCTCTAATATGCTAAGAGGAAGACTGTCCATTTTCTTCTTTCTTTTTTTTTGTTAAAAAGAATAATCATCCTACGGACAATTCAATCACTGGTGATTCAGCCCCAAATTAATGAAGGTTTTAATTCACAAGTAGGATACGAAACATAAAATATGAAAATAAGCCTTCAAGTACAAAAGCTTTCAATTCTGAGAAGCTAATTCAGGAAATCAGTTTTGAAATAGGTTCAAAATGGTTTGCCTCAGAGGTAGTGACAATTATAAGAATTCATCAGCTTTATTTCTGATAATACGTAAGTATAAATACATCATTGGCAAACCAAAGTTCCTTTACCAGAAAAAAGTTATGATGGATCAAGAAAACAAAGAGATATAAAACATTAACATATACAGTTCAAAAATTATAAAAGGATGATAAAGAACTATGTTTGGACAAAGTATGTATGACTCTGAATTCTCTATTAGAAATCTTCATGAACTCTCGGAAACAGCTGTAATGATTCAAACAATTGAAAGAGATATCCAGTGGACAAAATCATGGATTTTATAAATTTCCCCTGTTTATCTATTTCACTTAAATTGATTCATAATGATAATTAAAAAAAGAATAGATCACACTTGTAAAAGATAGGCATATAGGAGAAAATGACAGATTATCCTTGATTCTAATGCTGCTCACTTCATAAAAGAAATTGTCAACAAAATGATGCTAAATGAGAAATAATAATTAAAAAAAAAACAACTCTTTTTTATTTCTAAAAAGGAACATGCATCAGAGAGATTCCCATTAGACTAAGTCAACATCCTCCGAAGAGTGCTGATGTCCCTGTCTATCGTGTCATCACTTGCATAACCAAATCCTAATAAAACTTCAAGCAAACAAAAGAAACTAAAGGAAAAGAAAAAACAAAACACACAAGAAATGTTAATACCATCAAAAGCCTCAGATCAAGTTCTTTCCATAGTGAAAAAATACTCTCAAAGTATATTTATGACCATCAGAGGCAAAGGCGTGCAAAGTTTAAGTCTTTGTTTAAGAAAGTAAGGAGAGAAATAATTTCCAAATTGTTCGATTCATCTTCACCTCTCGTAGTGAATTGTAAAACATAACTATTCATTTTTAATGATGCAGAAACAGAACAGCATTACAGATATGAAAGATTACTCTTGTTTCTGATGTTGTTCAGTGCTCTTCATTTTATAAAAGAAAATGCTAATGCAAAGAACAATTGCTTATAGATTTTTCAATCTAAGGTTGAAGTAAATAAAATCAGTTCTTTTTTTACTCCTAAAAGATATAAAAAATATATATATGCATCAGAGAGATTCCCATTAGACATAGTCATCATTCTCAAAGGAGTGCTGATGTCCCTGTCTAGCTTGTCATCACTTGCATTTCCAAGAAAATTTTAAAAATATAAAAACAAACAAGAAAACGTCAATGCCTTCAAAAGCCTCAGATCAAATAATTTTCATAGTGAAATAATACTCAAAGTATATTTATAACCATCACAGGCAAAGGCATGCGAAGATCCAGGTCCTAGTTACAAAAAAAAAAAAAAAAAAAAATAAATAAACATAATGATGCATCAGAGATTTTGATTTCCTAATTGTTCAAATCATCATTCTCCAGGAACTGGAGTTTGATGCTATTATAGTATCATCACCTGCAACAAATTTATGCCTCCAAAAGATAGCCAAAGTCATATCTCAAATCAAAATAAGCAAATCCCCAGATTCTTCAAAAACCATAAGCGGGGAAAAAAAAATTGAGCAAAAGGGAACAGAATTAGAGAAAATAAGCAGACCTACCAACAAAAATTGCACCTTTCCTATATCTCTTAAATACAGAGACGAATATAACACAAACGATTGAATCAAACAAAACCCTAATAAAGAGGCATTTTAATCGACCAAGAGAGGAACCTAGGAGATTAGAACCTTAAAGCGGTAGCTCAAAATAGGGTTTAAGCTGCCGATGGCTGCTGAGTACATGATGGGGAGGTGTGTGTGTATATATATAGCAGCGGTGCGCCTCTCGTCTCCAGAGGGTTCCAATCTAGGGTTTAAGAAAACCTTAGAGAATTTTTGCAAAGGAAGCCCTTCTAATATGTAGAACGGAAGATTTTGGGGGCCTAACACGTAATTTTTTATAAATGTTCTTAAAAAATGAAAAACTTTATTAATACAATTCAATTTTGTAGGGGCAAAATCAACATTTTAGGAAAATTTTGGACTTTGGACTAAATTCTTGAAAGTAAAAAAAACAGAGTAGTTAGGAATATTTTTTTGAAAATTTATTTGAGCTAAGCTGGGCTGATGAAGCCCAATATACATATGAAACAGTCTGGGCCTTCGTGGGCTAATTTATCCAATATTATTTATTTTCTCCGTTACCATATATGTTTTACCAACAATATTTTACGAATTAGGTCTAAAATTTTAGAAAAGTTTTATCTATCTTCTAAGCATAAAAAGGAAGACTAGGCCCAAGTTGTTGTTTTTTTTTTTTTTTTCCAAATAGCATCCGGTATTCTAACCCACATGAGTCGACTGCTCCCGATTCGGAGTAGGTCCAGAGATTACGACTTTAAACTCCTCCCAATCGCAGTTGTGGGGGATCACGGTTGTTGTTTTCTTAATTAAACCATAAAGTTTTCGAAATTATCACAATTTCGACTAATCCAGATGCACTTGAAAGTTCAACTTTTACCCGGAATAAGACATTACCTTGATTTTCACATAGTGCTCAAAGCGAGTGTTGAGCCATCAACCTTATATACGATTCACGATGCGTTTTTCCATTGTAACAAGCCAAGGACTTGAGGACCAAGTTTCTTTATTTAACAAAGAGCCTTTTTACTATAAAGAATTTTATAGATAACTATGTGATAGTTTAATAGTTGTAACTTCTTTTATTTATGTATTTTTATTAAATTATTTGGTATATAAAGTTATTGTTTGTACTACTTTTATTTGGTTTATTGAGTTTGACTCATTTTGTATTGTAATATTAGGAGTTTATCTAATGAATCCTATGATTGGTTGATAAAAATATCGAATCATAGTAACAAATTTGTAGGTCAAGAGTACCATTTTCTCCTCAACTTTCCCACATATTTCTTTTGTTTTTGAAATTTTCAAGTCATTTTAACTTCTAATATATCTTTTAACTTTATTATAAGTGAGTCAGGTAACGCCTTCTTCACATCGTATGTACTAGAGATAACACTTTCATACTTAAGTTTAAGTTAAAAGAAAGAATATATATTTTCTTATTTTTATCTAAAACATTTTTATTTATTTTTTTAAACTTAAAGGAGGTGTAAAGAGAGGGAAAAAAAAAAGAAGCCGGCATGATTAAGAAAAGAAATATTCCATTAAAGAATTATCCTAAAAGCCTATGCTTTAACCGACAATGGCAGATAGGAAAGCTTTACCAAACTACCAAGTTCCTCTCTAGTGAATTGATAATCATAATAATCCTTTTTTTTTTTTCAATTAATTACAATTAACTTCTACTATTACAATTTTATTTGACTGCAAATTTGTAAGAAAAGATAAGTGGCACATGCCCCCAAGTAAAAAATTGAAGGAAAAAAAAAAAAAATGGAAGTAAATAAAATTAAAACCTATCTCAAGAATGAGGCTGCCGATCGACAAAAAGAAAAGAACATTATTTTATAACCTTATCCTTTAACCACGAAACTTGGGGCTCATGCCAAGGTAGGTATATTTTCTTTACCTATTCAAATCTTTTTCTAACATTGGAAACATGTAATAAATTTTATTAAATTCAAAAATATGTATATCATATGTTCTTAAGATATATACAAATATATATTCTTTTATAAAAAAAAAATTGCAAAATATAAATAATCTCTTGACCAATTCGAGAGAATACTAATAAACAAGTCTCACTTATAATTATAATCATAAATATTATGTTGGTCGTTTAAGATAAAATTTTGAAGATTATGAAAAAGTATTTTATCTAATTAAAGTGATATTTTAAGTTGTATAATTTGTCTTATTTCAATGATGAAAGAAAACAAACTATATAATTAAATTGGTATAATTGAAAGATTGAAGAAGACAAGTAATTTTAGCTCATCTTCACATGACTACAATATAAGTCCTAGTAGTAGTTATACAATATAATTAAAAGTATCTTTGTTGATAGCTAAGGAAGAGAACTTGTAATTTGATTTTCTTATTAGATGCCAGCCTTTTGCCCACCTTCTTAAATCTTTGGACCTTTGATTGAGAATACATTGAATTTGAACCATAATGTTGGTAAGTCTCCTTATTGTTAGACATTTGTTATTGTGATGATTGACCTCTAAATAACAAAAATCTAAATCTATATATATATATATATATATATATATATAAACTCCATGGTGTAGGTTCGTTGATAAAGAATTTTTCTGATTTAAATGAAGTTGTAGGATCGAACATGTACTTACATATATAGTCATTCAAAATTTAGGATTATTGCTTACTTCTTGTAAGAGACATATCCGATTTCAATGTTGATTAATATAGATATGAATATTACTTTAAAATATTGTACATAATCGAGACTTATTCAAAATACCTGCAACAAATTTTTGCAAGAAAATGAAAAAAAAAAAAAAAGGGGTTTGGGAACTTGAAAATGAAGCAAGTTGGCAATTTGCATAAAACTTACCAATACTTGTGTATTGCATTTATTGAAAAAATGTCATGTAAATATTGTAGCTAGCAGTTTCATTCTGCAAAAGTACTGTACCACCTTTCGCTCTATCATCAGAAGTAAAGTTCCCCTCCTCACCCCAATATAATATATATATATATATATATATATATTACTTGGTAGATATTTCAAGTTTGTCATGATACTTGTTTGTAGATGTACTCTTTTTTCATATACAGTACCTATATAATTCAAAATCGTGATATATATATATATCATAAAATATAAGATGGATCAACTTTTTTTTGGACGATTGTCAAGAAAATTACTAAGCATGATGGTAAAAGGTGAAAAAGATAAAAAAAAACGGGGGGAAGCAAAAATGTATGTATCTCCTGCTACATGCAAACAAATAATTCTAGCCAACATTTTTTTTTTTGTTTTCCTGTGTGTTGTGGGGGGTTCACATGTAGCAGAAAAAGCTTTGTTTTGCTCTCTCGAGCTGCATGCAGTTTATGTACAGTGCTCTGAATTTGTTCTTGCATGTATGCGAACCCTGCCACTACTGCCACATCTTTTGTGGCTTGCACTTGCACTTTACTGCCCCTCTCTGCATTTCTGCATCTTTTTCTTTCTTTTTTTTAAATTTTTGGTAGCTCCGTATTCTCATGGACTATTTTGGAAGAAATCTATGAGAGGAAACTCTTAAGATTACATCATATATGTAAAATTACAGTATAAAGTCATCTCCGACATATATCGAACTCAGGTCTTTCATGATATGCCCATGCAAGACACCTAAACTAAAAAAACTAAACCAACTAAGATATCACATTTTTACTCTTTTAAAAATTTTTTTATAGTCTGAACTCGTGAGCAAGCGCAGTACAAGTAATGAGACTTCTCCGTTTTTACATGGGTACGTAGTAAACGGTACGTGTGTGGAAACTGTCACGTATATTTCAAAAATGTCTACTACATATATATATATATATATATATATATATATATATATAGTCCTAATTAACTCGTCCAACACTAGAAAAGAAAAACATAGAAGAAAATGTGGATTTCAAATTTAGCGGCTTAAATTGAGATTAAGATTGGAAGACAAAGAGACAAAAAGCTGTTTATATGTGTTGGCTAATGATTGGGTTTTGGATAAGGCATATAATGATAATATACATACATATAAATATATAAATTAAATTAAGTTATAGACTTACATCATCGATTAAAAAATAGTTTAATTTATTCTCTTTAATACACCTTATTAGAGTAAAGAAGTTTTGAAGTTCAATTTTTATTATTTTACTATATCTTAATTATTGTATACATTGTTCAACTTTATGATTAAAATTTGTGATAATTTAACTCAAATTTTTGAAAATATATGTATACAAACATGGCATGTATCTGATTCAAAAACTCAAAAACAGAAAGTAGCCAAAACGAAAGAACAGGAGGCCAGTTAGTTAGTACTTTGTAGTAGTAGTAGTAGTATTAGTAAGAGTGTAAAATGTCAAGAAATCAAGCGCTGGCAGAAGTTGAAATATATATATATGTTTGAAAGTGTATAAATGGAAGTCATGATTCAGGCAGAATATTATTGAATAACCAAAGGTGATTACTTCAATGGGGAAAATTAATTTGGTCAAAAAGGAAGTGGAAGATTCTTTTCTTTCTCAAGGCAAAGTTTACAGATATGATATGATGTGGGGGTTTTACTTACTACTATTACTGCTATCCAATGAAATTTTTTGCTTGTGACTTAGTGTTTAAGATTCTTCTGTTTTTCCTTTCTTATAACAAAATGGAGGATTAAAAATTAATATTCTGGTGTGACCTGAAGTATCACATTATCGATTTAGGAGATTGTTGAGCAGTTATTAAGTAGGGAGTTTGAGTCCCTTCACTCAATGACATATTTTAAATTAGTGTGATTTACCTGAAATGATTCAAAGCGAATAATATTAGTAGTCTGTTCATAACACATTATTATTTATTAATGTGTTGGGAAGAATCCTTGTAACTAATGTAATGCTAGACATAATAATGAATGAAAAGTAACCCGTATATCAAGATTTCATCACTTTGGTGTTATATATATCATATTCCATTTGAAATTGAAAAAAAAAGAAAACAGAACAAACAAAACTAAAGATCAAATCCATTAATACTGATTTCAGAGGATTTGTTTTTGTGCATCTTGGTGTGGTGGAGCATCAAAAGTTTTGGATCGGTCGTTCTTGGAATTTACCAAAGAAAAGACATGGAGAAAATGAGGCCAAAAAAAAAGGAAAAAATGAAAACAGTGACATTACAGAAAAGCAAATACGTGCAATCCCATGAAACCGTCCGAGTTGCTTTCATGAATCAAATTTAAACTCAACTCCTTCATCTCTTTTCTTTTAATTTCCTATATTTACGGATTTGTATGCAAAATAAAACAACAAAAATGTATTTGTTTACGTATGCAGTTGTTTAAAATTTGGAGTCAAAACTTCTATTTGCAAGGGATCAACTCAATTCAAATGAATTAGTTTGGATGTGAATTTCACTTAAATGTGACTTTTCGTTATAAGGTTTAAAATCATTTATGACACCGCGTACCTTAAAAGAAAAAAAAAACAAAAAGAATAATTAAAAAGTTAATGTTCTTTATCAATATAACTATATTTATGATTCTACACAGTTTAATTAGTAATAATTAAATTCATATATGACTCTAAATGTCTTAAATTAGAGTTATATTTAAAACAATAGCAAAAAAAAATAAAAAGGTAGGAGCAAAGCCGTAAAGGAAGGAAAGAGAAAGTTAGAGAGAGAGAGAGGAAGGTTCAAGTGGAAGGTATGGGCGGCAACCGCCGCTAATGCGGAGGAGGATGACCACTGATGCATGAGTCATGAGTTTTGTTGAAAGTTTTTTTTTTTGATTTGATATTCAAAATCTTCACATGCCATTCACCGTATCTAATTCTTAACGCTTAATGTAAAAGCTTTCCTCTCCCTCTCCTCTCCTCTCTGGCTTCTGCCTTTTGGATTTCAAGATTGTCCTACAAGATTGATTGAATATTTTTTTGATATATACCCATTATATAAGAAATACTTCCGAAACTTGTTATTGTAAGTGTCATACCATATAAGAGTTAAAGTAAAATTTCTTTTTGAATATAAGTTGAATTTTAAAGCATAATCCATATAGAATATAAATTAGTTAGAGTCGTGATTTCATATAATATCACGTTAAACTACCTATTAAAACCATTAAATAGGGATAAATAATATATAGCTAGGTAGGGATCTGTTCATGTTGGGTACTTCTTCCAATATATATATATGAAAAAAAACTGAATAACAATGACAGCATACTGGTTATTAGTCATCTCCTACATCAGCCATGTGCTAGTATAGCCTCTCTTTCATCCTTTGTAGTACAGTACAGATGCATGCGTTGGTGGGGTCGGGTGGTCGTAGATTTTCCTCTGAAGATTTCTGCAGATTTTGCAGACAGGAAATTTAATTGCAAAATTCTAAAATAGAATATAGGTTGAATAAATGAGTCAAAACGCCAATTTTTTCTAATCTCATATATATATATGCATTAATTCTTGATATTTCGCACACCTTTGTTTGATTTATTGAATACATGAGGTCCTAATATTCGGCTCAATTAATCCACATGAGAATAAGGTGTCTTTAAATTGTTATATATATATATATTATAGAAGAGGGATTTCTTGATAAAAAGTATTATATTAGATTATATAATATAAATCAAAATATCGTAAAATAATTTATAAGATTTAATTTATTTTTAGAGAGAGAGAGAGGATGCAAATTTGGACGGTGAGAATGCTATCTATGCGCAGTTTTCTTTAGAGTAGTTGAAGCTTCATTAATGGATGACGTTCGTGTTTGGCTACGATTCTCTGATCAACTATTTCACCATTTCCTTTCTCTTATCAATAAATGATACCATATGTGAATGCTGCACCATTCTTTTTTTGTTCAAATCTCGTTCTCATACTATGTAATATTGAAGACGAGTTATTTTATCGAATAAAAATTAAAGTCTATTATATATAACTCAATTATATAACAATTTGATATTAAAGTTGTTATAAGGTAGAATTATGTATAAAAAAGATAAAAAATAATAAATTAACCCGATTGCATTGAGCTATTCCCAATGCATCATTATCCTTGGAAGCTCCTGAAATGTGGCTTCCTTACATAGGAAAAAGGTAAAATCAAGTCCCAAGAACTCATCCCAACACCAACTGATAAACCTTTTTATATATATATAAAAGAAAGAGAGAGAGAGAAGAGAATCTAGAAATTCATATGGAAAATTTACTTGGGAGTTCGAAAATATATAAAGGTTGAAATATGCATTAAATTTTCATTCTCTCAAAATGAAAAAAAAAAAATGTATATATATTAAATTAAATTGTATGTAATATTTTTTTTAAATGAAACTCAATATCTTATTTAGAGAAGCTAAAATTCTTCCACACTCAATCCAAAATACAAAGATTTTGTTAGCAAATTTCTTTTATAATCATAATTTATCTAGAATTAAAAAAAAAAAAAAAGATTGCGTCTTGAAAAGGGGCTCTTCCAAATCCAAGTTGTACATGCAAGAGTTTTTCCCAAAACTCGCCATGTTTTAAAAATTCACTCCGTGTTTGGCCATGTTTTTGAAACTATTTCTCAATCTGGTCATAACTCATTCATGTGAATGAGTTATATTGGAGTCCCCCCACTGACAAAAAAAATTTATTTCATTTCTCCTCATTTTCTCTTTCCTCTCCTCTCTCTCTCTCTCTCCTTTCCGTCAACAATTGACGGTTTTTCTTTTTTCCTTTTCCTCTCTTCTCTTTCTTTCCCCAATATTTTCATCTCTCTCAAACAACATCTCATAAACCCTATTTTCATCTCTCTCAAACAACATCTCCTAAAAACCCTAGATTTGAATCGATCGTCGCCGCCGAAAATCATGCACCGACACTGAAGAAGCTTTCCATCCTACCTTCTCATTTTGATTTGACAAAAAGGTATGAGGCTTTCCTACATATCTATAGATATAGATATAGATATAGATATATATAGGCGGGTGTTGGGTTTGATATATATAGTCTCATTCTGTTGCTATGTTTCTTCTTTTTCACAATTAATTTTGATTTTTGGGAGTTCTTATGTGTGTGTGTTCATGTTTAAATAGTGTTGGGCTTTTTAGCGAAGGAAAGAAAGTTGTAATGTTTGATTTCCTATTTAGTAATTATTATGGGTAGTTTTGGAATATAAAGAAAGGGCGTATGATATTCACTTTTATGCTTAGTTTAGAATTTAGATGGTACCACTTTATAAATTGCATAGTTGTGTGCGGT